>QRDG01000266.1:72828-419982 GCA_012064385.1 Puccinellia tenuiflora | reverse complement strand
GCACACCCTACCAAATCCTCCACCGCGTTGGCATCCCATCTCGCTGCTACCCGTGTTTTCGTGGTGAATCGTCGTCACGATCAAGCTTCACGTCCACCCTGCCCCGCGAGTGTTCGGCGTTTTGCCTGAGATGGACTCCGACAACGACGAAGAGCACTTGCTGATGCTCGCCTGCCTAGCCGGTCTGTACGCCGTCGATGCACAGCCGAAGCATGGTGGCTCGGCACCAGGTCACCGCAAGAGCAAGCTATGCCAGCGTGCGGAGGGCTATTGCATTCCGTACGCCGACTACTTCATCGATAATCCATTGCACGACGAGAAGACATTTCAATGCTGTTCCAGGATGAACCGAAACTTCTTCCTCATGATTGTGCATGGCGTCCGAGAGTTCGACAGCTACTTCGTTTGCAAGAAAGATTGCACCGGCACAGTTGGATTTTCCTCGCTCCAGAAGTGCACGGTCGCTTTGAGACTGCTTTCATACGGAGCTCTAGCTGATTCGCAAGATGACTATCTGCGCATGGCCGAGTCCACTGTCCTTGAGTGTTTCTACAAGTTCTGTAGAGCTGTAGTGGCGGTATTTGGACCAGGATACTTGCGAACATCCACTGCGGAAGACACTGCTCGGATCCTAGCAGAGAATGAAGCAAGAGGATTTCCTAGAATGCTAGGAAGCATCGACTGCATGCACTGGCAATGGAAAAACAGTCCATTTTCTTGGCAGGGGATGTGCAAAGGGCACAAAGGAGATTGCAGTGTCGTACTTGAGGCAGTGGCTTCGCAGGATACCTGAATTTGGCATTCCTTCTTTGGAATGTCAGGGTCTAACAACGACCTCAACGTCCTGCAGTGCTCCAATGTCTTGCCAAGCTTGTTGAAGGTAATGCTCCCCGGTGAACTTCGAGATCAACGAGCACAATTACAACAAGGGATACTATCTGGCATATGAAATCTATCCAAAATGGTCCAAATTTGTGAAGACTATCTCAAACTCTGTGTGATCTTGCACAACATGATCTCGAGAGCGAGCGGGGAGAACCCAGTGGAAGACATCGAGAAGGAGGTGCCATACTTCAGACAGGGTCCTCTCGTGGGCGTTGATCCGGAGGAGAGCCGACGTTTGCCTATCGACATCATGGACTGCCTTACTGCTATGCGTGAGGAGATCCGAGGCCCACTAGTTTATCAGCAATTGCAGAAAGATCTGGTAGAGCACCTGTGGAGGCGCAAATGCGAGGTCTAGGTTTATGTAATTTATCTTGAAAAATTGTTTTAAAATTTATGAGTTGTGTTGATTTGTTAAACTATTTATATTAATTTTATATCAAATTATTTGATAAAAATATAATTTTACTTTAAAAATAATGAATTGCTATAAAATGATGTTGTATGACTTATTTTTCAACCAAAGTCCCAAAAATTGCCGGCTTGGAGGGTAAACTGGGGCGCCGACTAGGAATCGACGCGTCCCCAGGCCAAAATTTTCCGCCGAAGACCCCCTGAGCGGCCACAAATTGGCCTGGGGGCCAACGGCATGACTTGCTCTTACTTTTCAGTACTCGTGTCGAGTTACAATTGACAGATTTTCACAAAGGACCAAACTAGATCACTACACACCTTACATCTTAACTCTGTTTTTTTTTCTTACCTATGATCATGTACGCGTCTTAATTTGGAGATTAGCTTTTAGCCTTTTACATTTGAATGCACATGCCTGGATTTTGAAGGCCTTGAAGGCGGAGGCTGACACCTAGATTTAACACCGATAGACGCCCATCGTGTTGTGATGGTCCATACCATGATTATAGACGCACATATGGTAGGAGCAATGGAGCATAGGGTGCACGTGAGTCTGTCGCGGTCGCCTCAACACATCTCACCCAACTGTCTCGAAACATCCCACCCAAGTGTTTCACTGCAGCAGCAGCCCTCGATCTGACATCAACACGTTGGTCTCCCCGCGGCACGCAGAATCCAAAGCACACGCCTCATCCTCATCGTGACAAAATCTAGTAGAAGCCAGCCACAAATCGACCCTCCAATGGCGTGCTCCACAAAATCTCTCCTCGTCGCCGGCGCGTGATTCCATTCCTTCCACGGCGCTGTTGCGTCGTCAGCTCCCTCCCGCGATTATTCTCGCGGCCCCGAGAGGGCAGGGCAGCGGGAGGAGAAAAGTCCCAGTCCAACTCTCCACAGTGTCTCCTCTCCTCTTCTCCTAACGCCAGGAGACCAGCGCCGGCCGGGCCAGTTCTTGATATCAGTCAGTCCCCGGTCTGGTTCGTCTAGCTGGGGCTTCTCGCGCGGCCGCGTATCCTGGTATGGAGATCTCTCTTTCCTGATTAATTTTTCATTTCCTGTTCTTGTTTATCTGGTGGATTGGTAGCTTCTGGGATGGATTCTTGCCTATTCATGTTCTGATGATACTTCGTCCGCCTTCAATTCCATCACATGTTCATGTTGAAGTCCTGCCCTGCTTTTTCCCTTTTGTACTGTTACTGTAGAGTATGAACATGTTCTTTTCAGAGGGGAAAGTTGCGTGGCATCAACAGTGGAGCTTTACGGATTCCAAAATCTTTATACCTAGTTTTTGTGAACCCGTCTTTGTCGTTCTGATTCATGCTGCGTTTGGAGATCCAGGAGTTCTGTCCATATGAGCTATCCAGTCCAGTCGTCCAGATGATAGAAGTAGTAATATGTTTGAAACCTTCAGCTTCCACTTTTCCATAACCTTTTCACGATTTGGTATGTCATTTCCTAAAACCTACTATTTGCCTATCCGATTTGGTGGCGTCGTACAACGATCCTAAGTTCACTTGGCCTTTTGTGTAGCATTGCTCAACAAAAGATCACAATTGTTACTAGAGGACATACCATATCTTTTTTGGATGTTGTATTTGTTAATGGAGTGAATTGCTTGTGTTTTGCATGTCTTCGTCTGCTGCAGTGATTAGGACTTTACCTTTGTAAGCTTAAGAAATGACAATTGGCCTGCTTAAATACCTAATTGATACTACCTCTGTTCCGAAATGTATGCCCTTTTTAGCAAGCTAGTTTAGCTTACTAAAAAGGCTTATATTTTGGAACGGAGGGAGTACATGATATAAAATAAAGGGAAGAGGCATGGTTTTGTGCCGATAGAGATAAATCAGTGCTTATTTACTTATGCGGAAATGGGATTGTGTGTTCTATAAGTCATTCAGACTTCACATTTCAAGTATATATCCATAAGAAAATATTCATTAAATGGCAATGTTTGCACATATATACTGACGAATATTGTCGCATAAAAGAGTACTAATTAGTAGAGTACTAGAAATGTAATTATGTTATGTTCGCGTTCAGTGGCGAAGGACGAAAAAATATTTAGGTCGGGCGAATACAAAGCCTTAAAAAAATATTGCAAAAAATCAAAGATGTCGACACCGCATGCTTATGGAATGACGCCACCGCATTTTTCCAATGGTCATACTCCAATTCGGATGTCATAATAAAAAATTTCATCAATTTGATCATGTTTGAAAAGATAATAATAGAAGCAATAAGCCCAATCATTGTCTGCACTTTGTTCCAACCAATTAAATACCTTATACCATTGAGGGCGAAACCTTCTATCATCTCTATTTGGGAGGGAGTAATATTGGAAGGGAATTGATCAATTGGAATACGAAGTTCTGGATCAAATTCAGAAATACCTTTCTCAACCTTCGTCTTCAATCTAGAATTCGAGTCAATTTGCCGAGACCTACTGCTGTTCAGTTCCCCCAGCCGTGTCGTTGCGGTGCTGCTGAAAGCTGAAACCCAGTCGAGACCTCAGTTAGATCTGAATCACGCCGCCGGCTCCACCGGCGCCGCCAACAGTGTGTGTTTTCTCCCTCCCGTGCAAGTGCAACCCTGCTCCGTGCCGCTGTACGTGCGATCTGCAGTGCGTCACCAGAGTAGGCCAGCCGATCGATGATTCGATTCCAGTAGCGATCGGTTTCTGGAGGCAGTATCACGATAGGTTTCTGGAGTATAGCGATCGGTTTCCAGTCGTCCATGTCCCCACGGGAGCGATCCTTGGATTCAACCCAGCCCAGTCAACCGAGACCCAATAGGAATCAGCTAAAGACATGGGCCGGACGGCCGGACGGGAGCGAGCGGCAAGCCTATCGTACGTATGTATACTACTGTATATACAGATACCTATACTTGATTTGTCGCCAGCCTAGGTCGGGCGAGCGCCCGACCTCGCCCTACCGGGAGCGCCGCCACTGCTCGCGTTTTCTCCAACTTTAATTTTCATTTTGGAGTGTTGAACTGTTTGTAGGAAAAGGGAGAGATAATATGAAATATCTCTAGTGGGATACAGAACCAACTTACAAAATCTTGATGTTTCACTCATATATGTATCGATATCAATCTTTATGTATATAAATTTACCATCATTTCATATTATTTTGTTTCCAATATTTATTTTATATTTCTTGCGTGTACTATTTACAATCAAAGTGGGTTCACAAAGGTTGGCCATGGTTTCCTAATATTATTCCAAATGTTTTCTTTATCCATTTAAGGGTTGAGCATCATTCAGAGTTGAAGAAATCATGTTTCAGAGAAAACACACCTCTCATTTCAATTTAGATGACGCTGAGCAGAGACAAACAAAGGTAACTTGAAATTTGTCATGTTCCTATTAGCATCCAAACTAAATGTCTTCTGGTCACTAATTACAATGTTGACGTACTTCCCTAATGAAAACAAAAACTAGACAGTTTGATGGAATGTCCTGCCCTTCTAAGGGGTGGAAGCCTGTTGTGTCACGCATACATCTTATATGTATTTTTGAACAAATGAAAATGGTCAAACAGTCAAACAGTCAACCTGAATATAGAAAAGTAGTAACCCAAATGGTTGTGTCCTCGTAAACCAAGAACAGGGGGAGATATATGTCGGTTTATATATATATATTTATTTATTTCGAGCCAAATGGTGTATGCTCAAATCTGGTGTTATGAGTGAATTTAGCTATAATTCAACCTTCACCTGTTACAGGATTTCCATTTTAGCATGATAAGAACTCTCCAGTTTATGCATGGGCAACTCCACAAGTCCACAGTGACATACTGATATCCACTTTTCTCATTTAAATACATCAACCAGCTGTATAATCTACTTCACATCCTTCCTCGAAAAGAAGCATGTCTTACCATTTGATGAATGCTCATTTGATAAATTGTCTCTTGCTTAGCATAAGGAGCTCTCTTATGAGTCCTTTTGGCATTTCCAATTGACTGGAAGCGCGCTAGCAATATCAATACTTACTAGTCCTTGTTGAAAAGTGTCGTTCATCCTATATCTGTATATAAAGCATACATGGCTGGCAGATATTTATTTTCTAGTTTCCTTAATTAAACATATATGCTATTTTGATCTATTCTCTCATGTAACAATCTCCTGTGAGCAGATCAATGATCTCAGAGCTGCACTTGGGCCTTTGTCTGCCCATGGAGAGAAGTACTGCAATGAAGCATGCTTGATAAGATATCTAGAAGCCCGCAACTGGAATGTTGACAAGTCCAGAAAAATGTTGGAAGAAAGTCTCAAGTGGAGGGCAGCTAACAGGCCTGAGGCTATTCGTTGGGTAATTTGTTTCTTCTCATTTCCTTTGCTTGCTTTGCTCAAGTGATTTTTTGTCTTAACTTGATCAAGTGGCTGATTGTTTTCTTGATTTCAGTCTGATGTTTCTGTTGAAGCAGAAACAGGTAAAATGTACAGGGCAAGTTTCCCAGATAGAGAGGGTAATTCAGTGGTTGTAATGAGACCAACAAGGCAGGTAAGAACTCAACATGTTTAAATTTTTTATTTGATCCTTCTCTTTCATTTTGGGAACTAAAAGTCACCTGTACAATGTTCTCGTACAATTTCAGAATACAAAGTCTCACGAAGGGCAGTTGCGGCATCTTATATATACCTTGGAGAATGCAGTCCTCAGCCTGCCTGAAGGTCAAGACAAAATGGTGTGGCTGATAGACTTCACAGGATGGACACTTGCCCATGCAGCCCCCATGAAGACTTCGAGAGAGAGTATGAGTATCCTGCAAAACCATTACCCAGAGAGGCTTGCAATTGCATTTCTGTTCAATGCGCCCAAAGTATTTGAGGCTTCGTTTAAGGTGTAGGCTTTGAACATCACCCCTTCATAAAAAGTACTGCGTTGTCTGTGGTTTTATTCAGGAATTAATTTAAAAAATAGCTATAGTGCTTAAATATATCAAATGGTTTCAGGTTCTCAAACGATTGGTTGACCCGAAATCAGTCAAGAAACTGAACTTTGTGTACAAGGAGAATGAGGAGAGCATGAAGACAATGTACAAGCACATTGATCCAGAAGTCCTTCCGGTAGAGCTTGGAGGGAAGAACAATGTGGTGTACAACCATGAAGAGTACTCCAAGCTGATGACAAAAGATGACATCAAAATGGCAAGCTTCTGGGCAGCAGATGTTAACCATGTCACGAGCGGTCACTCCGTTCCTGAGATTACACCACAGTCGTCTCTGGTTGCTGCTAAAGCAAGTTGAGGAGCATCACCCAGCCATTATTACGGATCTGATATAGCTATGCAAAAAGAACAGATGGAAAAAATAGAGTAGTAGTTTGGATTAAAGAATTAACTCCAGAATGTCCCACTTAATTGTAATGTTACGCCACCATGTATTGCTTTTTCATCCCCAAATAAGTGATTTTACAGAATAATTTTCTCACATGGACAATAACTACTGTACTAGACACTAAACAATATTACCTAGTAGTATTACTTGTCTTCTAACTGAATTTTATGTGCTCAGTTTGCTACTATGTAGTTGATGCATGTTTCGGTAGTTAAGATCTCTTTCTACCTCTTGCATAATGATTTCACCCGTGAAATGGGGACATTTTTTTTGCACGAAATAAGGATTATTAGTGGGAAACATTTTTTTTAGTTATCTTTCTATTTTCTTGTTAAAAACATGGTTACTTCATCAGTTCATCTTGACGTTGTAGATGTTAGCAATAATCTTAATTATGCAAATTTCTAAGATGTGTTGGATGTGCAGTCTCAAGAGTCGTGTTCTAGTTTAATTAGGTTTCCTAATTTGTTAAGTATGCATGTAGTCACGGTCATGTAACATGTGAGTACTAGAGTTGGGTCCGTAGTCAAGTTAGTCTCACCTGAAGTAGTAGTCATGGTCCGAGTTTGTTTAGTAGTGTCCGATTACAGGTTAGCTTTGTAGGCTTTATTTTGCACTAAGTTAACTTTCCTAAGTCTGACCGAATTTGTAGCAAAATGTGTCAATATCTACAACATCAAGTCTATATAGCATGAAAACTTATTATACTAGATGATACCCCGCGCGTTGCTGCGGAAATTTGTAAGAAAACATAAATCAATTTCATGAGGTTGATTGATACACAAATGGCTGGAAAATTACAATATGAAAATTCCAAAGACATACGCAATTTGTAATTTGACTGAAGGTGATGAACTGAACAAATTAAGAGCAACCAAATAAGCACATGCAAATATAATTGAAGGAGGACTTGCCGAGATACACTGAAGATAGGCCAGCAAAAAAAAAGTAGCGATCGATCCTCCTGCTTATCATTCAGAGTTTGGGAACATATAAATACGCAAAAAAAAAAAAAAAATCTTATGTCCATGAAAGAATAATGAGAAAAGAACAAACAGAAGATGGGTTCACAGAGTCACGGACTATAGTAGTTGACACTTAAGTAACTGCAGAATCAAGACTAACCTGCAAAGTTTAAAATATTTGGATTGTTATGATACATTCAGCACCCATCAGAACAAAACGAAAATGTGTTGAAGGACAAAAACAAAATTATGGAAGCGTACACTCAAATGAAATGTGTGCTAATTTCTTCAAAGTTCTCCTTTAGCAATATTACAATGGGAACTTCATAAGCACATGACGTAAAACTATAGTGTAATCACAAATGCGATCATATATTGCAAACAGATATAAATCGAGACAGAGAGCATGTGATGTTCGATGGCTCTCACACATAGACAAAGGCGGAATTGAGTAGAGGATCGGAGCAAAAACCTTTGATTTGGATGTAGAATGTGAACACTATTATTGACATGAGATAAATTTAGTGATACCACTTGAGTTAAAATTTCGGAACATAAAAAGTGCCTGAGGCTGCAAAGACAATGGTACACATCAGAAACAAAATTGGCTGCAAACAAATATATATGCATACACTGATACACAACATCAATTCATCATCGAGAAAACACAATATTAATTGATAGAAATATATAGATAATAAAGCTGAGTTTTCAAGTAATTGGTGGCGGGGAGATCCCCCACCTGAAATATATGGATTATTTTCCCCAACATGGATTGTGCCATTAGCGAAATTGTGAACCATTTAATTCTCAATTTTACATGTACATACTAGCGGTTCATTCTCCAACTGAATAAGTACCCGTCTTACAATGAACTACCACATCCTCGGGGTGTTTCCTGATGAAATGTTTTGCTGCATAACTCCAGTTTTCTGCACTGAATGGAAGATAAAGCAAAATAATTGAATAGAAATATGGAAACAGACGTTTCCTCACAACACAAATGCACTGCAAGGTAGAAAGGGCACAGTACAAAGCACATCCACAAGTCCAAGAAGATGTTAACCATGTCATGAATGGGCACTAGGTTCCGCAGTTGTCCCCAGCTGCTGCTAAAGCAAGTGCAAGAACATAGACCAACTTCGAAAGAGGAACAGTAAACAAGATTTTGTTTTTGAATTAGGGGCATACAAAACCCCCAAATTTCACTGCAAAATTAAATTGAGAAGCAATCAAGTGTATTTTTTAGAGTAACTTGCCAGCGCAACGGCGTAAACATGAAACGCGCATCCAAAATACAAGAAACCAGCTAGAGGAATCACACTACATAACTTCACACCCAACAAGACTCTAAGCAACTAACAGAAGTTGCTCTTCCCGAAAGCCACATATTAAGGACCACTGATATACGATCCCAAAAGATCTCATTTCTTTGGCACTAATTCAAAAGAATCTATTGGGGTGATATACGAATGCACGGTTCCTGAACGGACAATCTACACTCCCGTTGATGTTGAAAGGCACACACTCCGTTATCTTCATTGAGCTAACATCAATGGCGAACATCCTTCTGTCCTGTTGGAGATACAGAACCTGAGGGTCATAGGGGTGCACAACGGTAGATCCGTCCTCTCGAATGGAAGGCATGTGGACACAAATGATGAGCTAGACCAAACTTCCTTCATTTGAAAATCGTACTCTTTCCTCCAGCTGAATTTGTTGCACCCACTGACCACAACAGTCCAGAGACTCACTATGGGTGCATGATCTGGCATGTGCAGCTCGGTATACCTGAGCAGACCTCTGCTTACATTCACAATCCGCTGCTCAACAACATGTGTAGCACCAATCTCGGAACCAGCCGGAATTGGTAACCAACGAACCTTCGGTTGATCTGCAAACAGGTTGTAGGAGATGAGTCCTTGTGAAACATCGAACCACCATAGTATGTCATTCCATGTAATGACGCCGTTCCCGCTCCATTGACGACCACTGCTCAAGGGGTAGTTAACCTCCCTGCTACTCCACTTCCCAGGGTCCGTTGATGTCCATACACGAATAATTCCACCGTTTTTTTTTGCTCCAGGAACAAGCTCTGCTTCCACATTACTCAAATTGTGGGGGTCTACGATTAAACCCACATTGCCGTGCTGAAGAATATCTTTATTCTGATTAGGCAGACGACAAATGTCCACGGCCAGCTACCTTATGATCCATTAGAAAATACGCGACCTGAGGTCGCCCTTGGCGATGATACCCTGCACATAGTAGGATCAGACTAGACGAGTGTGTCGCCATGACATACAGATAGTTTGGTTTTATCTTGAGAACAGCAGATCCATCTGCTATCTGGTTGGAGCGGGGGGTTCGCCTTCGAGCTAGGCCAATATTGTCTTTCTATGCTGGAACGCACACGATGGCAGAAGGCAGCGTCACCCGCGACCTCCATTTGGCCAATGAATCTTACCATCTCAAAACAAACTCGTCCATTCTTGTTCATGACACACTGCTCATTATTTGGATCCGGGGTGAATTAAAATAAACATACAATTTACACTAAACTTTTATACTTCTATAGAACTTATATTATACATTATTAACAAGTATAATTTATGTTACTGTTTTGGCATACTTAACAAAGTATTGAGCAATGTGGCTAAGTCTTAGTTGTACTGTTCTTCGGTATGATGTTGTAATGTGTCAGTGAAAAAATACTTTTACATTTTGCTAAATTCAAATTTATTTTATAATAATAATTCCTTCTTGAATCAATTTTTGAAAATTCATAATCCTTATAGTGTATACGTATTTAGAGAAAAAAATTGAACCACGATCTAACAAATATCTTGACAACGGTTTCTAGAGTGTGATTAGTTAGACATATTAATAGAATTTCTAGAGTATAACATGAACCATTTACATGATCATTTAAAGATTTTTAATAGAAAATTTTGTTTTACAAATTGATTCGGTAATAGCTTGGCAACATGTGCATTATCTGTACTTGGTATTGAAATAGCGTCACGATGAGTAATCATTGATGAATATAAAATGATGTGGACACCATTCCATTTGTATACATAAATTTGGTTAATTTTTTGTTATTATGCAATGTGTTTGTATCATCTTGAGTATACACGTGCTCCTACAAAGTTCTGAATAAAGTCTTGCAAAAAATTGAATATGAAAATTTAGTTAACTACTCCCTTCACATCAAAATATAAGAAGTTTTAGCATTTATCTTTCCATCCGTATCTAGACATGTTTTAGTGCAAGGTTCGCATGAATCTTGCACTAAAACATGTCTACAGGGGTGGACCCAGAATTGGGCCAAACCCCGGGCTGGCCCATGTGTTTGGGCTTTGAGCAATCAATTTATTTGATTTTTTTTCTAAATTTTAAAGCATTTTTAGTATAGTTTTGGGCCTAAGCACCGGGCTAGAGCCCTGGCTGCCCTGGGTGCAGGTCCGCCACTGCATGTCTAGATACGGATGGAAAGCCAAATGTTAAAACATCTTATATTTTGATACGGAAGGAGTATATTTTAGCACAACACGTACGACTTCCAGCTGAGAGATACTAGCGGGCTCAACTTGGTTTGTCCCTATGTGATAGCATTTTATTGTTTTAAGATATTCAATAGTATCTTGAGCATAAAGGATAATAGTATATTTATTTCTTACATATATTTTAGTATTTGGGGTCTTCTCCACTTGGGGACTAGCGCGGTCAACCCGTTTTATCGGCCTATGTGTCGGCCATGTTTGCCTGTGGAACACTCAACATTGACCCGTCGTGGATATGTGTCGATTATTTGTCATGAAACAAAAGCAAGGAATTACATTATGTAGACATCATCATAAGAATGTATTCACTTTACCAGGATCTTTCATACTCAATAATATTTTATAAACTAGGCGAGGAAATGAACCACTAATGCCGAAGAATTTACATTGTCGATCGCATAGTTATCCTCCCATCGCCAATAGTAGGACCAACGAGCATTAAATATACCAGATACGTTGCGCCCCTGGCTGCGGTAGGGGCGTGGCCAGGAAGATGTCGGGGCGGCGACCCCGGAGCTGTGGCTAGGCCGTGGTAGGCATGGTGCCAGTCATGATGTGAGGTGGCGCGGTCGCTGCGGAGTGCAGTGATGGTGGTCTGGCCGGTCCTCGACGGGCGGTTTGCGGGGTTTGCGACTCATCGTCGAGCATAGGCTCTGTCTTGGTTGTCGATCGGGGCCGGCGACGGGTCGCGTCCTTCTTAAAGGCGACATCGAGATGGTGTTGTCGCTTCTCCATGTCGGGCTCTCCGGGGGAACCTAGATCGCACGCGGGATCGGGAGAGGGCGGCGCTCGTGTGTCGCATGCCTATTGGGGCCTCGCCTTGGATGTTCCACCGGCCAGAGGGATGTGTGGAGAGCTGGTGGTTGGCGGCGGCAAGTTTTTCGTCTTCGGCTAGGTGGTGCGCGGTCCTGGAGCCGACATAGATGCCGGAGCGGCGGCTCCGGGTTTTGCCTCTGCTGTGTTGCGTCTAGGTGGTGGAGCGTCGACTTTGGTCGTTTTGGGCGTCTTGGTCATCGGCTCGTGTGGGGCGGGGCCTTGGGGCTGGCGTGGATGTCGGAGCGACGGCTCTGAATGCTTCGCCTCCGCTGTGTTGCGTCGAGGTCACCTCTGCCATGTTGCGCCGAGGTTGTTTGGTGTCGGATTTGGTCGCTAGAGCGTCTTGGTCGTCGACCCGTTGGATGTCGGAGCGGCGGCTCCAGATTTTCACCTTCGCGTGTAGCGTTGAGGGGTTTTGGTGTCGGACTTGGTTGCTTGGGTAACTTGGTCGTCGACCCGTGTGGGGCGCAGCCTCGGGGCATGTAACTTTTTTTCTTTTCAGGTCTTGTCTTCCGTGTTTGCTCCTAGTCTCCTACTTAATCAATATATAAGACAAAGCTTTTGTCTGGATGGAAGTCCCAAATATTAATCAGAGAGAGATTTTGTCGTAATATGTAGAGTTGGACACAGTTCCACCTTAATTATCGTCAACAATGGTCCCAAATATTAAACAGGTGCTCACAACAAAGGAAAACATTACTTCATTCGTGCACAGAGTGTATCTCAAGGTTCAAAAAGGCGTTATTCTAGGCGCACATAAGCGCGAGGTGCTGGCCAAACGCCTCGCTTTTGCCATATGCGGTGGAAAAGGCGGCCGGCGAGGTCCTCCGACGAGAAATCCATTGTCCGGCGGCGGAAAAGCAGCGGCACTACAGGGGACAGAGGTGGTGGCGCGTCCCACTGCAAGAATAGAGATGAGGCAGGGAAGGATCTGTGGCGGCAGGGGAGGAACTACAGCGCCGCCATTGTCGCTGGTTGAAACAGAGGAGGAAGGAGAGAAAGAGCGCATTAAACGAGGCGCTAGGGTTTCCCTACTGGGCCTTATTGGGCTATATTATAGCCAAACAAGACTTGGCCTTATGTTGTCTCATGACTCACTACCACAAAAAAGCTTACCCGTGGCGCATCAAAAAAGCTTACCCGTGGCGCAGCCCCCTGCGCCACGGATTGCCACGCCACGGGTAATATTTTAGCCGTGGCGCAGGTGCCCCGGTGCGCCACGGGTAACAGATTAGCCGTGGCGCACATCTACACCCTGCGCCATGGCTAATGTGCGCCACGGGTACACAACCAGATGCGCCACGGGTATGGGTTCCGTAAATTAAAAAAAATGCCGCCCGCCGGCGGCGGCTCTGTTTTTCGTTTTTCGTTTTTCATTTTCCGTCATAGGGGTTCCTCCCGTTCGCGGCCGCCACACCGCATGGAGAGCTCCTGCTGAGCCGCCGTCGCGTGCACCACCGCTGCCGCGCCCACGGCATCGGTACGAGCTTGAGCTTGCTGTCGCTGCCGTGCGTGCGTGCTATTTGGTGGTCGCGGCACCGTCGGCCGCTTGCCAAGGACGCGGTCGAGGTTGGCGAGTCCGCCCTATCCCACCACGACGGCGCGTGCGGGCCCCTTGCGGACCGTGGCACTCGAGGTGGAGGCGGCGGAGCTCCTGTGCCAGTGCGATGGCGGCGCCCTAGTTGCCGCTGAGCATGACGAAGCGGCCGGCGAGGCCGCTGTTGGCGACGCGGAGGTCGGCGTTCTCGGCGCGGAGTTCGTCCGCCTCACGCGCGGCGTCGGCGAGCTGGGAGACGCAGAGGTGGTAGCGGTTGGCGGCGTCCTGGTACTGCAGCGCGAAGCGGGCCATGCGCAGGCGGTGCTCCGTGGCCGCATCGTCATCGATGCGGGAACCGGAGGAGGAGGAGGGGGTGGAGGGCGAGGTGGCGCCGCGCGGGGACGCCCTGGTGGGGCTCGGGGTGAACGGGGTGTAGCCGCCGCCGTAGAAGCGGCCGTCGCCGCGCGGGGACGCCCTGGGGCTCGGGGTGAAGCCGCCGTGGAATGGGCCGTCACCACGCGGGAACGCCATGGGGTCGGGGGTGAATCCGCCGGCGTAGAAGCGGTCGTCGCCGCAGGGGAGCAGCACGGTGGGCTGGGCATGACAAGGATAAGATTGCTGCGGCTTTAGGATAAGGAGCGGAGGAGAGCACGTGTATGGTTGTGGTTGTACTGCGAAGGATAAGATTGGACTAGATGGATCTGGATCTGAAAAAGTAGGAAAAGTTGCACACAAACCCATGACGCACTAAACTTCCATGCGCCATGGCTAACTAAATACTCGTGGCGCACCACTAGTTTGGTGCGCCACGGCTATTTGGAGTGAAAATTTTGTCTCGGAACCATTATTTTTGTGGCGTATTGGAATAAGATGCGCCACGGCTATACTCTTACCCGTGGCGCACCAAACTAGTGGTGCGCCACGACTAAGGAGGGTGCCCCTCCGTCAGCCCAGTCTGTACTTAGCCGTGGCGCACCACACGGGTAATGGTCTACGCGTGGCGTACCTATGTTTGCTGCGCCACGGCTATATACCCGTGGAGCATCAAAATGGTGGTGCGCCACGGGTATATAATCCACCTATAAGCCTTTTCCTAGTAGTGACTAGACCAGCGCTGCCATGACTCTTCCCTGCCTCTTCTCCGATCTGCGTATTTTTTGCCAAAACTGGCCCCTGGGCGAAACTAATAACGTATGTGGCCTCTCCGCGGAACTAATTCCAAATCTGACCCCTGGGGTGGCGCCGACGTTGTGCAGCTCGGCGCCACCGAAACCGCACGCCGAAGTGAGGCCGGTAGGGTCGGCGCCAAGCCCCATGGCGCTGAACTCCCAGAGTGTTCAGATGGTACAAAACTCTTGGCGCCAAGCCGCACAACGTCGGCGCCATCGAGAATGGCGCCGACCTCAGGGGCCAGATTTGGAATTAGTTCCGCGGAGAGGCCACGTACGTTATTAGTTTCGTAAAAGGGCCATTTTTAGCAAAAAAAAAAATACCCGTTCTGCACCCTGAAAACTTCTCCAAAACTGCTTCTAATTGCATGTCCGTACGATTTCCGTACGGAACGCCTTATCACGCCTAATCACGCCTAAGCTGCCTAGGCTCTAGGCGGTGCCCAAACGCACAATGAACGCCCAGCGCCTTTTTGAACCTTGATCTTATCGTTTTGACAATTGCCCGAGAAATTGTATGGCACGGAACACGCAATGCATGGAAGCTGAATCCTGGGTATGAGATAACCTACCAATGCTGTGCAATATATACCCCTCAAATAAGCCAACTATAGTATTATTTCCTTGGTGCATTTTGCACCGCTTGAACTTGATCTTATCGTTTTGACAATGGCCCAAGAAATTGTATGGCACGAAACACGCAATGCATGGAAGCTGAATCCTGGGTATGAGATAACCTACCAATGGTGTGCAATATATTCTCCTCAGATAAGCCAACTATAGGATTATTTCCTTGGTGCGCATTTTGCACCGTTTGAACAATGGCTGTGGAATTATTTTCAATAGGGGTTAGTTACACCACATGGCGTGCAAGATACAGCACATGGTGCACTCATGAAAGCATTCATGTGCAACACACCATAAGCAAGCAGAAACTTGGTCAGGGACCAATGAGGTGAAGTTAAGCTGGACACTGTCTTTACTTTTGTTATTTTGTCTGTTGAATGAAACTTTTTTTATACATCTCATCAAACAGAAACCACAGAATTTAAATTTGGTGACAGGGAGCAGTAAGTGCTAAATTTATGGACGGAAATGTATATGCTAACGAGATAAATGCACACACCAGTAGTTATTTTGAAACAACAAATCAGATAGATCAAGAGAATACTATCTGGTAGCTGCACATGATCAAATCAAATAAAAAATAATGAAAACCAGAATTGTAATGGACGATGGAACACATTCTTTTGTGATATTAACATGCACAACATAATAAAAACATATATAGATGTAACAAATCTACATCCACTCGGTAAAAGTACCTAAAGTACTCTCAGTTTGTAACTCATTTTGCTAAGCAAGGATATGAAAGCTCTTAACAAAATTACCTGGTCGATGAGAAAATGTCCAGATGCTTGGAGATCCCACTCTCAAGGTAGGTGTAACAATTACCCAGGGGTCTTCCAGAGCTAAAATTAGCCACGCCTTTTACAGTCTTGTTCCTCATATCAACAGCGATCACATAGGCCTTATCCCCACAGGGATCAGGTTTGTGCATGAGGTAAACAACATCACCGTCATGCAAGCTAAGAGCAGGATAGCCTACCCAAATTCTCTTGAGGTTTGGCTTCGTATCATCACCCTCCTGCAGATTAGGTAGCATTTGGGAATGCACAGGGCTATCCAATGGTACGTCATCAGAGCATCTGATAGTGCAGTCCTCCTCCCAGTTGCTACCAGAACCAATGCTTGCAATTTTAATTTTTTTTGTTGCAGCAATCCAACCTTCAGATATCGGGAAGCTTCCAGCGTCTGAGCCCAGTTTGTGCATCTCGAAATACTTGATGTAACCTTGGAGGACAACGATGTTCCGAACATACAGGGGATGACGCCTGAGTGGATCGGGCGACAGCGGGGAAGGTAGTGGGATGTAGCGAAGACTCTGGTTGTCAAGGAGAAGGTCACAGATGAGAATGCCCCGCCTGAGGTCGACCCAACCCACTGAACCAAGCTCCCCTCCAATGGTTATCCCCTTGTTCGGATAGTGGAACTCAAAATCCTGCGGTGAATGAAGATGCATCAACTTGGTGCTCCATCTTTTTGTCTTGGAGTTGTACAGGTGGAGATCAAAGTTCCTATCACTGTACTCCCGCTCAATGAAGGTCCTACGGAGCACGGCGATGAAGAACATATCTTGGTCGCCGCAGCGCAGCAGGGCAACCTCGTGGTCGAAGAAGGTGAAGTCGGGGGGAGAGTGGACGAGCTTGACCGACGGCGGCGTGTTCTTGGTGCCGGCCTGGTAGACGAAGTAGCGGATGTTCTTGGCGTGCATGTACTCGCGCTTGGGCCAATAGCTCCTGTGCGACGTTTTTTCAGCGAATTGGAAGGAGTGCGACATATTTGGACTGAATAGCTCCCATGCGACACATCTGAACGCGTAAATAGCTCTCATGCGACATGGCCCTTGAACACTCGTTAGCTGTTAGGTTGGGGTTACCGTTAGGCTGGAGTGACCGTTTGGAACATTGGACCCACCACTTATCCACGTACGCACGGTGTGGGACCCACCTCAGCACAGCTAGAAATCAACCGCGCCCGTGCCCGACCGCGCTCGACGCCGCGCCCGCCATTGCTTCCCCTTTCCTCTATCTTCTCCGGCGACGACGCGCACCGATGTCTAGCTCCTCCGCCTCGCAGTCAAGATGGCCAAAGTATGGCGCAGTGCCGCTGACTCGGTGTCCTAAATGCCCACGCCCAGAGCCCCTTAAACGGTGGGTGACCAAGACGGATGAGAATGGCAATCTCGGGCGCGAGTTTGTGAAATGCCCGAACAAAACACAGGAAGGAAGGGATGGCAAGGTTAGATCTCAGTTCTTTCGCATCCAATTGCTCTGATTTCTCCCCAATTCGAGTTTTCTCGGCAAATCTTTGATTTAGGGTTCATGTTTCCGTTTTTAGATCTTGAAGAACTGTACCCATTTCGAGTGGATGGATATATATCTTGAGAGGCTTAGAAGGGAGGGCTACCTTGATTCCAACGGGGCCGCAACCTGGGAGCTCAATTGGGGGCCGTCGCTTGGTGTGCAGAATTTGGATTTGGGTAGCTCGTCCGCCCCGGACAGAGACGTGCCGACGACGAGTAATGCGTGCAATCGTGCAGTGTCCGCAGAGTGCGAACTGAACCAGGAACTGAAGAAGATCAAGAAGCATCTGAAGCAGATGATCGATCTGCAGAAGCAAGCAAATTTGATGGCAGCTGGATTTTATTGTGCTATCATTGCTCTGTTTTTGTTTTACATGTTGTTTATCCGTCGTTAGGGCAGAGGACGCGATGTGTGCGCCATGCCAAGTTCATGTAACTTAATCGAATTGAAACGAAATTGTTCGGGCCAGTTGTTCTTCAGTTAAAAGTTCAGAAGACAGTTCTTCAGTGAACTTCAGTCGACAGTATTGTTTTCAAAAAAAAAAACGTTATGGGCTGCCAGATTAGTTGTTGGGCTGTGAGTAAACGGGCCCGTGAGTAAACATGCCAACAGTTCATAGCAATGTTTTTTTAGGACGAAGAGATGATGGGCCTTGATAATCTACCCAGATCCGACCAGAAAAGGCCCACGCCCGTATGGGCACTCTTTTTTAATAGCATAGAGGCACACATGTGTAGAAAAAATGCTTGGTTTATTCCTTAAAAATAAATTTTTGCGTAGAGGCACACATAGAGGCAAATGCACATATATTTTCTTGTTTTAGCTTGGTGTAACACATTTTTCTTAGAGGCAAACTTATGTACTTGTTTTAGCTTGTTGTAACAAATGTTGCTTCGGCTAAAAGGTAGCTCATGTTTTACTTTTTCCCTTGTTACTTGCTTGGCAAAAGGAAAAAATGACACATAATATAGTAGCATCACACATAAAACATAGTAGCATCACACACTAGTAGCACTTAATAATTAACCTTACATAATATATAGTAGCACGGGCAGTAGCGCATGCACTTACTAACCTTACACAAGCCCGATATATAGGGGCATCATCTTACAAGGAAATAAAGTAGGGGCTATATGCCCAAGCAAACGACTAATAACTAGAGGAAATAAAGTAGATAGGGGCATATATGCCCAAGCAAACGACTAACAAGGAAATAAACGACATTAAACAGAAATAAAACGACACGGTACAGCTCCTCCTTCTCCTTCTCCTTGGCTCCTCCGTCGGCCGGGGTGGCTCACCCCTCACTCGTCGTCGTCCTCCTCCATGTTGTAGGGGAGGGAGTGAATGCGGCCTTGGAAGCGGTAGATGTCGGTGAAGTTGGTGTAGATGTTGAAGTTGGTGAATGCGATGAACTCGCATCCAAAAAAGAACACCTGCCCAAGGAGGTGGTAAGCGTCGAAGCTGTTGGTGAAGACAACGTAGTGGCCGATGACGAGACGGTTCCGGCCGGAACCGTCGAAGAAGTCCTCGATCCGGAACATGCGCGGGGAGCCCGGGGGAAGGTGGCGGTAGCCCGACGAGAGGAAGTATTGCGCAAACTCCCTTGCGCCCCTCCACCTCGAGAAGGCCCAGATGCGGAGCTGGTTCTCGACGATGACACCGGGCGGGTACTGCCACTCGGGGGTGGCTGCAGGGCGCTGGAACGTAGGCCCGTTGTACTGCATGGTGGCTAGCTATGGAGGGAGAAGAGGAAGGATGTGGCTTGACGAAGGAGGGCTATGCGGCTTGTGAGATGAGTGTGAGAGAAGAGGAAGAAGAGAGGGCCTTATAAAGAGACGGGCACACACGAAGGAGCGGTACGTGGCGTTTCTTCTCCATCGACGTGGCCGTGGTGTATTTAGTGCGATACGTGAAAAGATGCGCGCGGCGGCCGGCCGGAGGGCGGCGTACAGACTGCGACGCGGGCGGCGGCCAGCATTGATGTGCACGCGTGTACACGCGCACGCGGGCGGGCATGCATCGAAGAGACGGCAGAGACACGGGCTGAATCGACGCATCGCAAAAAATAGCGCTGGTACGATGCTTTTCCTCCATCGAGGTGTGCAGGCTACGTCGAGGGGAGTGGCTGCGGCATGCATGCAACGTCTGCATGTGAACGGGACCCACCAGTCAGTTGGTGCATGCAGTTACACAGAAAACAAACGGAGGCGCGCGCTCCACGCACCGCTAGCCAATCAGAGGGCAGAACCACCGAGCACGCGGATCGTGTGTGACTTGCGCAAGATCTGAACCATCCACGAAGAGCGATCAACGGCTGAGACGCTTCAAACCACGTACGCAAACCACGTACGCTTCAAACCACGTACGCATGAAATATAGCCCGACTCAACACATAGATATATAGCCCGATATGAGCATCTACTAGGTGTTTGGTTTAGAGGGGTTTTGAGCAGCTACTAGAGTTAGGTTAAGACGGTTTTGAGCAGCTACTAGGGTTAGGTTAAGAGGGGTTTCTCTATATTACTAAATTTTAGTATCTTGTCCAAATTTTGGCCGAAATTGAAATATGATGCTAAATTCAACTTTGTACTTTTGTATGTTTGTTTGAGCTTACTAAGTTGTCTTTAATGTACAACACTTCCCATGGTTTCCCTGATCTATTTTGTGAGACACAACTCATCGTTGTCGGAAACGTGATAGAAATGGCCTCCAAAGCTAGAGGAAAGGACCCCATTTCTAACAACTTTTTTTTTCGACCTTGTCCAAATGTCCTCCAAAGCTAGGAGATGTTAGTATATGACATTATAAGACAATGTGCATTGGTTTTCCATTTTTTTGATATTTTTTGAATATTTTGTGATTATTTCAAATTTGGTCAAAGCCAAGTTTGACCAACATTTAAACAAGTTTTACACACCAAATTGGAAAAGTAAGCTTGGATCCTTCTTAGTTACACCAAAATGAACCTTTTGTGAGGTTTTGAAAGATTTCATTTTCAAAACCTTAAACCACCTCTCTTCACATATGAGAGTTCATAGTTTGAGATGTGTGATTTCACACCACATTGCCATATATTTTGTTTGAATGTACCTAGACCTTGTTTATCAATTGGAGATGTTAGTATATGACATTATAAGACAATTTGCATTGGTTTTCCATTTTTTTGATATTTTTTGAATATTTTGTGATTATTTCAAATTTGGTCAAAGCCAAGTTTGACCAACATTTAAACAAGTTTTACACACCAAATTGGAAAAGTAAGCTTGGATCCTTCTTAGTTACACCAAAATGAACCTTTTGTGAGGTTTTGAAAGATTTCATTTTCAAAACCTTAAACCACCTCTCTTCACATATGAGAGTTCATAGTTTGAGATGTGTGATTTCACACCACATTGCCATATATTTTGTTTGAATGTACCTAGACCTTGTTTATCAATTGGAGATGTTAGTATATGACATTATAAGACAATGTGCATTGGTTTTCCATTTTTTTGATATTTTTTGAATATTTTGTGATTATTTCAAATTTGGTCAAAGCCAAGTTTGACCAACATTTAAACAAGTTTTACACACCAAATTGGAAAAGTAAGCTTGGATCCTTCTTAGTTACACCAAAATGAACCTTTTGTGAGGTTTTGAAAGATTTCATTTTCAAAACCTTAAACCACCTCTCTTCAACCTTGACTTCATACGGCAGAGTTCTGCCGATATCACATCTTATGAATGAACAGAGAGCTTGAATGTGTATATAACTTTTTTATAAGATCCAAAAGGTAGTATATGACATTATAAGACAATGTGCACTGGTTTTCCATTTTTTTGATATTTTTTGAATATTTTGTGATTATTTCAAATTTGGTCAAACCCTAAGTTTGACCAACATTTAAACAAATTTTACACACCAAATTTTAAAAGTAAGCCTTGATCCTTCTTAGTCACACTAAAATGAACCTATTGTGAGGTTTGGGGATGATTTAGAGAAGATGAAAAAAAAGTTGCTTAGAAATGAGGGTGTTTACCCTACCTTTGGGGGTCATTTGAAACACACTTTTGATGACTAGGAGTCTAACTTAACAAAAGGACTCAGAATGATCAGATAACATACATAATTGAGTTGAGGTGGCATTGAAACATCAAACCCGAGTCAAAAGTTCAACTTCAGTCCAAATTTGAATTTCAACCGAAATTTGAATTTAACGAAATTTGAATTTCAGTTTGAAAACAATAACCAAACTATTATTACATGCCATACATAGTGCCCAACAAATATTATTACATGCCATAAATAGTGTCCAACAAATATTAGTACATGCCCAACAGTTTTGAATTTCAGTTCTATTTCTTCCGACCACGCCGTGTACCCTTCTTCGCCTTAGCATTTCTGGTTTTGGGTTGCACTGCACCCACAAGTTCACTGATCATCTTGGTTTTCTTCACTGGAGTCGACTGAAACTGGAAAGTAGGTTCAGTGTGCACCATTTCTTCAGTTTCTTCAGTGTCGACAGTGTCGACAGTGTGCACCATTTCTTCAGTTTCTTCAGTGTCGACAGTGTCGACAGTGTGCACCTCCATTTCTTCAGTTTCGACAGTGTGCACCTCCATTTCTTCAGTTTCGACAGTGTGCACCTCCATTTCTTCAGTTTCGACAGTGTCGACAGTGTGCATTTCGAATGCAGTTTCTTCAGTTTCAGTGACACCAGCTGCAGTTTCTTCAGTTTCAGTGCCAAATTGTTGCCACTCACTTCTCTTCCTTCTGCAGCCACTGACTCTTGCTCTTTTTGTTGGCCAACACTGTTCAACAACAAGAGGCTGACTTGGAGCCTTCCTCCTGAAAACAACAAAGCACAATATGAAAAAAACACAAAAATAAGCACAATATGAAAAAAAAAACACAAATAAGCACATACTGTCTAGGCTTAGGAGCAGAGAAAATGCAGTGTCTAGATCCCTCTCTGTGCCCAAGTATTTGGCACCGCTTGCATCTATTTTTGCTACCCTTTTGAACCCTTTTTGGCTTTCCATCTTTCTTGTCCTTGCCCTTCTTACTACTCCCACCTTTTTCAAACCATGCCTTGAATCTACTCTGTTTAGGTCTGCCTGCCTTTCTTTTTGTAAGAGGAGGACACATGGAAAATTCAAGTGGCACTTCTGGCCACTGTGACTGATCTGTAAGAGGTGGGATTGGAGTTGCATATGCAGCTTTGAATTTTGCTACCGAATAATATTCATGCAGATATGGATGCATGTTTAACTTGGGCTGTGAGGCTAAGAATAGAATGGCATGCTCGCATGGTTTACCAGTGTGTTGCCACTCGAGGCAACTGCAATCATGTTTATCAGTGTCAACAACATGCCTCCTTCCAGTCTTGTTGTCTCTAACTTCAGCACCCCACAGTGATGATTTTTCAACAGACAAATGTGTAAGACTTCTGCTTCTGTTGACCACCTGTTGCACCACTGCTGGAAGTTTATCACCTTGCAGACAATCACCAATCTTTTTTCTCAATTCCCACATCCTCATGAGCATGATCCTGATTTGGTCAACCATGTCATGCACAGGCAAATCTTTTAGCTCCTTCACCTTGTTGTTGAAACTTTCTGCCAAATTGTTGTTGATATGATCACACTTGATGGCAGTGTTGAATCCTGACCTGTACCATAATAAAGAATGGTAGGTGTTCAACCATGTACCAAACTCCTCGCATGTTGCCATTACCTTACCAAGATGATATGAATGTGTCTGTTTAGTGTAAGATCTTGCTGCTGGCCACATTCTCCCAAATTCATCTCCTCTGAACTTTTTTATCAAATTCATCCACAAATGGCCAAAGCACTCCCTCTGCTCAGCATGTGGGAACACATTTTTAACTGCATTTTCAAGACCTTTGCATGCATCTGTGTGTATTGCCAAAGGTGACACTGGCCCTAAGCATCTTTTCAGCTGCATCATGAACCATGTCCATGAAGCCTCTGTCTCTGACTGAAATAAGCCAACAGCAACAGGAAACATCCAGTTGTGTCCATCTAGAGCATTGCATGCTGCCAACTGACCATTCCATTTCCCTGTCAAAAATGATGAGTCTATGCTCAAATATGGACGACATCCTGCTTTGAAGCCATCAATGCAAGGTTTTAAAGCCATAAAGAATTTGGAGAAATAAACCTTGCCATCCTCTGATATCTCTGTATCTATCTCCACAACACTGCCAGGTGACCTTTTCTCCACCTCTGCTTTGAAATTGTAAAGCATCCTAAATGTGTTTGCCCAATCACCATACAAATTCTTCATTGCCCTTTGTTTAGCCTTCCACACTGTGGTATAATTCAGTTTAATGGGGTACAACTTTTCCAAGTCTACTTTCAGTCTTTTGGCAGTAGTGTTTGGTGTTTTAGCCAATATTGGAGTTATCTTTTCTGCAACCCAAATCTGTGATGTCATGCTTGATACTTTTTGTGAAGTTGTAAGACAAGTATGTTCATGAGGGATTTGGTTAACCCTGACTGTACTTCCATCAGGCTGCACTCTAGCAGATATGTACCACTTGCAAGGTCTCACACCACTACCATCAAAACCTCTGCACTTAGCATAAAACTTCTTTCTATCAGTCCAAACTGTCTTGGCATCAAACTGATGTCTGACTGCATAAGTCTTGAAAGACAACCTGAACTCATCCATGTTTGGCCACAACTTTCCCACTTGAATGACAGGGTTTTCCTTGTCATACACATGCACCAGCTCATCAGTATGTGCATCATCTACATAATCTGCAGCATCTTCCATCAACTGTTCATCTACATCTTCACAAAATTCTCTGTCAGAATTATCACTACCTTCCTCCCTCTCCTCCTCCTCCTCTCTCTCATCGACTGGAATGCCAAATAGTTTGGCCATCTCAGTGTCAGCAATTGGTGCAATAACCAAATCAGTATGCTCCTCCAATTCAACTGCATTCCAATCAACAACAGCAACATTTTGCTCTTGTGCATCTGCATTAGCCTCATCGGCTATTACTGTCACATCTGTAATAATGGGAACAATCTGCCTATGTGCAGTCCAATCAGCATCTGCCTTCTGCATTGCCAAGTGTGAAGGCACATAACCCACCTTCGAATCAGTATGCAGATCAACGAGTTCAGCAAAAAAATCAACTCTGAGGCTTACCCAGCCCTCTTGCCTATCGATTTCATCAATAATGTGCTCACCATCTTCAATTCTGACATACTCTCCTTTGAAATCATCATACCGCAACAGTGAAACCTCCTGCTCTGGACCCCAAACCACAGTTTCCCCAATTTTCTCCACCAATTTCCTCACCGCCTTCTCTTCCATCTTCTGTAATTCAGTGGGATCAATCTCTGCACAATCAACCTCCCATTTCACAACTGTGTCTCTCTCGATGGTCTCCATGCTACCATCAACTAATTTTGCCGTTGATGGAAAGAAAGTCACCGCATATTCAAAGGTTCGAGCAGCATCCTCGCTCGATCTGACCACGGGCACAGGGTCGACGAGCTCGTTCTCGATCTGACGACGGGCACCGGGTCGACGAACTCCTCTCACCGGGAGGCCCCCTCTCACCTTCTATCGATTACAAAGAAGCAAAACAGAGGCACGAGCTTAGATCCAGGCGGACGGGATTGGGGGGCGGATTGAGAGTAGAGCTACGAATTCACTAACCATGAAGGCCGCCGCCGATTAAGGGGTTCCGCAGCCGCCGAGGAAGAGGGCTCCGCCGCCGCCGAGGAAGAGGACTCCGCCGCCGCTGAGACAGAGGGCTCCGCCGCCGCCGCCGTCGCCGCCAACGCGGAGCTGAAGAATGGTGCGCGGGAAGGCTCGGACAGTTCAGGTCGTGGGCGGGCGGGCACGGTCCTAATTAATTTGATTGGTGTTGTGCTAATTAATTTGGGCATGTCTTAGCGCTAATTAAACAAGTCGACGACCGGTTTAATGCCTGTGTCGCATGTGGGCTATTGACGCGCTAAGAATCGTCGCATGGGAGCTATTCTCTCCAAATATGTCGCACTGCGTCCAATTCAATGGAAAAACGTCGCACAGGAGCTATTGGCCCACTCGCGCTTGGGGCAGATGATGACGCGGAGCAGGGCGAGGCCGTCCTCCGTGTAGGAGACCTTGGGTATGCTACCGAACGCGTCGGGCTTCAGATCTGGGCAGTGGACGGTGAAGCAGGAGACGCGCGGCGGGGTGGCCGGCCAGAAAGTGACCAAGATGCGCTTGCCCTTCTTCTTGGTCCTGCTCCTGCGGCCATTGGCGGTGGTGGCGTTGGTGCGGTCGCTGAGGTAGCCGAACGAGTCGATGAGGATTGTCTCCGGAAGAGGAGAATCCGGATCCTCGGGGTGGATAGGCGGATCCAGCGTGAGCAGCCGGAATTCGTTGTTATCCATGCCCATGGCAACCGAGAAGGTGGCGGCCGAAGCAGGAACGGGGGTGGAACCCTAACGCATGGAGGAGAGATGAATCTATGTATGGGCTCAGTGGCACATACTGCCCTACTTACTAGTCGACATTTATCTCGGGGGCTCCTAGCTATATAGCGCGTAAAGCGGCGTTTGCGCCGCGCACCCCTACTACCTAGTAGTATTTTTTTTTTTTGAAAGGTAAAAACTTATATTCATACTGATAAGGAAACATTACAGGACCAAATACAAGCACCTAAGAAACAGAGAGGATACAAAGAGCAGCACTGCTGCAACACTCCATCTTCAACCTCGAGGATACCGAGCATGCCAGACCTCCACCATCGCAGACGACGCAGGAACCAGCCGCCGGCATCACACACCACGGGAACGGAAGAACTTCTAGCCCAAAGGCGTTGACGAGCCGCAGTATCCACCAGCTCCGACGAGCTGGATCTGAAATCGAAGAAGGACCATCGGCCGGGGAGCTCCCCCAAGCTCCTGCCGCCCCAGACCTGGGGCCAGCGCCACACCACCTCACCGGAGGTGGCTAGATCTTCAACCTGCAAACCACGAACTCCCGCAGCAGCAGCCTCCAAACCCCTCCACAGACCACCACCACACCAAGGCTTCTGTACAAGCGCCAAGAACCACCCGCAGCAGCAACCGCCAGCAGCTCGGCCGCACCCCCAGCACCCCCATGGTGAAGCCAGAAGCAACCTCACCATGACGAAGAAGAGGTCGAGGGACAAAAGCTCCACCGGTCGGTCGTCGCCTCCGCCACGAGGACCGAACCAGGAGCACCACCGCCCACAAGATCGACGGATCTGGGAGCACGCAGACGAGGACCAAACGCCACCGGCTTGCCGACGCTGCTCCGAAGACCACCGCCGACGTGGAAGAAGCCGAGGACGAACAAAACGCGCCATCGCCGCCGGCAGCCCCCACCGCACCGACGCCGCCACGCAAACCACTACCCACACCCTATTTACACGCCATAAGCACAGATCCGGGTTTCCCCCACTCTCCCGCCGCCGAAGCAGCCGCTGGAGAGGGAGGGAAACCACGATCTGGCCGCCGGCGGACCGAGGAACTTGGGTCGCCCCTTTTTCGCCTCCCAGAGAACTGTAGCGTGAGGAGGGGAAAGTTGAAACAGTCTGGATACTTTTCGCTTCTGACCTAGTAGTATTACTTGTCTTCTAACTGAATTTTATGCGATCATATATTGCAAACAGATATAAATCGAGACAGAGAGCATGTGATGTTCGATGGCTCTCACACGTAGACAAAGGCGGAATTGAGTAGAGGATCAGAGCAAAAACCTTTGATTTGGATGTAGAATGTGAACACTATTATTGACATGAGATAAATTTAGTGATACCACTTGAGTTAAAATTTAAAAGTATGTTTTGCCGTGGTGAGAAATGTATTTTTTTCCGACGGATGCGTGTAACTTTAGTTTAAGTAGATGTACGATAAAAATAACATATGATGGAAAGGTAGAAAAAAAATGGCAACATAAACCAGAGAGATGATCAAACATGAAGCATGCCTCAGAAACCACAAATGGAGCCCATTTTCAAAAGTTTTATAATGACATTTAAAAAAAATAGGACAGATGAAATCCTAGATGTAGTCAACGATGTATTTTACAAATCTATAGAACCACAATGCGAAATATCTTTTATTTTGGGCTACCGAAAAATAAGAAAATCTGATAAAAATTGAGGTTTCAAAATATGGGGGTTTCTGTCATATATTTGAAGGTATTTGTCTGGAAAATTATTATATCGAACATGCATTTAAGAAAAAAAATCATCTTATAGTATTCTTAGATTTTTTTTTTGCGGCTCATTCAAATCAAACTCCGGTCTGATTCGATTTGGGGATTCTTTTGGCTCGTCACATTAGTAGGTAGCAGCCATGTTTTTCTCCACTACTAATAAACAAGCCAACATAAACTTTCCTACGTACACACCACAAATGCACACAAAAAACCACAAGCAGTTTCCACCTTACGATCTGACTCAGTAGATTAGATCTAACCGTCCCTTTAAAAAAATCCCCACCGAAACGTACATCTAGCAAATTTGATCGGCAGACGAAACTCTGCCAGCGAAAAGTCCACCCCTAGGCCCTAGCGTCCGCACATGAAAAAAAAAGCCTTTAGTGATCACCTGGACCGCACGCGTTTAGGATATGCGGCTTCTCTCGTGACCCCGCCCATGGCCAGTGCGTGCGCGCCGCCACCGCCGCCTGGATCTCCGCCGTCCGACCTCCGCTGCGACCGCCGCGGCCGGATCCGGGTCCCCCTCAGCGTCCTCTCTCGTCCGAGCTGCTTTTCCTGCTCAGGCTCCGCATCCAGCGCTCGGTTGTGTGGGTGACATCTTCCTGGGCGCCCCTCCAAGCCGGATGGCTGCTGCACTCGCCGCCAATGCGTCCGCCGCGTCGCTCGCCGCTACTGCCATGCTCGCCCACCGGAGGTCCGACCCCGCCATCAGAGGACAGCTTGTGAGGCGCTCTCATCTCCCCAAGCCTGCGACGGCGGCCCCTCTGGCCCTCACGCCTGTCGCCTCTGCCCCCGTCGTCGGCGTCCCCTCCGGCCAGCTGGTTGGTGAGGGTTTCACCCCTCCGGCGACCTGCCACCGCGTGGCTGGCGATGGAGTAGAGCTGGAGCTCGGGGCCCCTCCTGGCAAGCAGCCTGCGTCGTCCCTCGAAGATTTTCCGGCCTTGTCGCTCGCCGCCCCCGCTCCCCTCGACGACGCCTCCTGCGGACAGCTGCCAAAGCTCCTAGCACCATGGGCGGCATCAGCGGCCACTTTCTGCAATCCGTATTTCATAAACATCAGGTAAAATAATCATGATACTTCCCCATTGTTAGTTGACAATTTCATTGTAGTGCACTTAGAAATACTGGGATGCACTCCCGCAATCTGCACAGTTCTATTGTTTTGGCCTATTCTGACAGAGATCTGAATGTCCATGTATGATGTCTGAAGTGACAACAAAGCATAGCACCAATATATAGGATAGGTTTACATGTCTGATTCAAGCTCACATGGTTCAGATTATCTTAAGATACAGAGGCAGATTGTGTTGCGGTTCAAATCTATATGGTAGTGTATACACAATACAACGTATCTTCTAAGAAGGCATTTTATTCAATTCAATTGTCTAATGCATGTTAACATAGAGAAAATGTATGTATTCTTGATTAAGTTTTGAGCCCTCGTTTGAAATGTAATCACGTTTCAGAATCTAGGACATTACAGAAGGCTCTGACTACATGTTGAGGAAGATTTTTGTCACCTAAGACCAATGATGTGTGCTGAGAAACTATCCTTCGATCAATTGATGGATGAGGTTTGGCAAAACAAAAATGTCCTTTGGGTAACTTTTTTTTTGTCTTTTTGGATGACAGAATTTTGCATGCTAAACTTTTCTGCTGCAATGAAATCTAAATGCTTCATTTGGTTTAACCCAACATTTAGGTAATCATATTGTTGTCTTGTCAACCAAATTGAAGCATGAGTCAGTCTTCACGAATGATACTCTATGGATAATTAAAATGGATTCAATGTTTAAAATTTGTCTATCATTACACCAGGTGATCATGAATACATTCATCTCATAACGAACAATGGTATGACGGCCCTAGAGCGTCTAATTAGTGATATTGGCTTTACAATGATTCGTGCGTCATTCTGTTTGACTCACTTCCAGTAGTCACACTTTGATGCTGCTGCAATTTTCGTTACTACTGTAATTTCACAGCTTGAATCCCATACTGAGATATATGCTGGATATGTTTCTATGGATTACAGGGAACACCTTGATAAGATGCCAAAGTCGGTGATTGCTCATTTTCTACTATTTATTTGTACTGTAATAACCAGTATAGAGTGGAGTGACCATGTTACCCTGCAGGCTGCTGCAGACTAGGTAAACATGTTCATCCTCGGCCTTTCATCGATATGCTATACATACTTCTCTCACCTTTTTTTATTAATCTGAGGTTCATTTTATCCAATTTTTGCAGTAAACAAACATAAAAAAGCACTTTTATGTCACTGTACCAGTGAGCTGGTCATGTCATATGGCTGCACCGCTATCATTATGGTACTGAAGTATATAAACTGCTTTTTGTGGTAGGTGTTCGCTGACTTTTTTAGATTAAGCAGATAGGTTAATTCGTAATGGTAAACATCAATCAGTGACATGGTTAGTTAACTCCTGTCGATCTTAATTCGTGAGCTTCTGAGCATGCTTCTGAACATGTATATATGCATGTAGGTACCTGAAATCGGCACGAGAGAGTAGACTGATCCAGTGATCAGAGGATGGCGATGGTGTCGTGAAGTTCACTGAAACCCAAGTAGAATCATCTCCCAGAAATGCATGCAGCGAATAAGAACACGAGAACATATGTCTTCTGAAGTTTAGAACATGAGAAGTCCATGGTCTGCATTGTTTTGAGGAACTGAGAATTGCCAGATAATTATGTACATCCTCAATGCATGTATGTTCTGTTAGTCTATCACTCTTGCTTCTAGAACAATGGAAGCTTATATGTGCCGTTTAGAAATATTTGTTGTTGGGAACTTGGGATACATCGATGTTCATTGTTTGTGTATACTCTGCTCACAACAGGGGATGTTATTTAGTTCATGCTTACATACGAATACATTGCTTGGCACTGGTTTAGTAGTGCATAATTCTAGAAATAACATACATTTACAAAGTAATATTCTTTGGGTGGCTACTGTCGCGATGGCGGATCCCGTTGAGGGACAGCCTGTTGCGGAAGAACATCCTCTCGGTCGAGGAAGCCCACAATGTCTGCCTCAGGGTTGAGGGGAACAATGGGACATGTATTTATTAGTTTAATGTATGGGGAAGATAAGTGAAATAAATCGTAAGTTTTTTAATAATGAGAAGGACCAAGCAAATGCATTGTAAATATTCTCCAGCAATGACATCTTGCGCCCTTCCTCCTTGGCATTAATTTGTCTCGATGATGTGCAGCCAAGTTCACCTAATCTTGTTTCCTGTGCATTAATGTGTTCTTTTCTGTACACTATTTATTTTTGTAAAATAATAAACCGTAGCAAATATAATGAGTTGGTTAGTTACTCCCATGATGGTGCTGATAAGATTTATTTATTCATCCATTTGGTTTTTACTTGAATTGTTCATGTAATTAAAGTGAACTCATTTGTGACTGCAGAGAACTTGGTGGCATCGATGTTTCAGTGAGAAAGGAGGGATTGATGACGGAAAGAAGCATCTGGCTGGTGGTGTACAAGTTAACATAAGAGGTTTGTGTTTGTAAATCGTGTTTATGTCCTTTATGTATCCTTCTCAGTTAGACATTGTTTGGTTTCAGATAGTGCATAGAAAACTCACAAGTTACAAGCGATGGCGCATCCACCCGATATTGCTTCAGCACCTTTTGTCGTTGCTGCATCTAAACGCCGCAGGCACACATTGCTGCCAACGCATCGTTTGAGTGCAGAACCTGGTGTAGTCCGAGCGCTAAAGCCACATCATCCAAATGCTGACACAGCTGTTCTCCAGATATCCAGATGCGTTTAGTTGAGGATAGTTGAGGATGTTCATGATTTTTCCATGCCCTGATATTGTATCTGTTTGTTTTACCATGAATCTTATTTCTTGCACGCATAGGATAGTCATAATAATTTACCCAAGATACTTAAACAAGATATTACGTAAAATAACAGTAGAGCTTTGATAATTATATGCCGCTTGCGACCTGCTGTTTAGTTTAATGGAGATGGCAAATGCTGGAGTTAATAAGCCACTGGTAGTAATTTCCAGAACATCCATTATTTGTATTGAGATTTCTTTGCAGGCATATAGACAAATCACAAAGATGACATTTTACTGGAAAATGAGATACCACACATATACGATCGTTTATCATGGTTTGAATATGAGCTGTTTTTTCTGTTGTTAATAAAGGTTGTTGCAACTTACACTACAATGGTTTAATGATTTGCACCTTCCTTTGGTACTATGCAGTTGCAGATACCTCTTTCTGCCGTCATGTTCAAAATTCAGAGGAGGGTGCAAGCATTCCTCGGTGTATATCCAGTTGATTTTGGTTGTGGACATGTGAATGCTTGAGTTTAAGAAATTTATCCTTTAATGGCGGAGTTTTATTAGTAGAAATTTCAACCTTTCCTTTAACATGTTGGACTGGCAATGGCGTTGAATGGAAAATAGAGTGAAACATGTCGTGTTACTTGTTCCTTGTGCCATGTACATTCCATGATTTTATTCGAAGTGGGATCAGATGTAATGTCTCGGAACAACAATTGATGACTTCGGGTGGTGTTGGCTTCTATCAGGCGGTGCGATGAACGATACCTTGGAGAGAGGCGCATACTGGGCGAGACGCGGGTGGATGGGCGTAGAGATAGGAGGTACGCTGGGGGATGAGCATAGAGAGGAGACTAGGGAAGGCCATCGATGCCGGAGAGCTGCATCGTGTGGGGGATGAGTAAAGAGATTCACATGGAAACTTTCTGGCGGCTGGGTTTAGAACATACCACACAGGAGAAATAACATAAGAGGAAGTGTAAATAATGTGATTAAATAGACGTATGTTGCACGTGCACATATACTAGTATAATTAGAGAGTTGCTAGCAGAGCTTGTGAGGAAAACAAGTGCGGGTGAACACCATGTCACCAACTCACCATGGCCACGATAATTGGTGCTGCCATAAACAGTGACCTACTACAACCTACGCAACCTTGGGACAGCGACCCCACGCAGTAAACCGCACGATTGAGCTAGGAATTAAAGGCGGCTGGGCCCATGCAGCATTTACTGTGCGTGTATAGAAATGTATTGCTCTTTCTTTGAGAGGGGCGTTTTGACACCGGGTGCACCTGTACCCGGTATGCTTTTTGAAATTTAAAAAATATGAAAAAAATTGGACACAAACATATGCAAATAAAGAACACTCGTGAAAACTATTTTCGGTCAGAAATTTGTCTTTTTTTGCACAGAGCAGAAAAATTGTTATTTTCGGTCGAAATTTTTCACGAGTGTTTTTACTTGCGTATGTTTGTGTTCAATTTTTTTTTAGATTTTTTAGAAGCATTTTCATATTTTTAAAAATTCAAAAGGCATACCGGGTGTAGGTGCACCCGGGTGCCAAAGTGGATTTCCGTCTTTCTTTCCACTATACCGACACAGATCCCCGCGGAACGACCAACGGTGAGATAGGACGTGGCAGCGTACGCCCCGGGCGGATCGTCCACTCTCGCTCCGGAGGCTCCTATAGCTATATAGCGCGTAAAGCGGCGTTTGCGCCGCGCCGCGCACCCATACTACCTAGTAGTATCGAGCCGAACACCGAAAGAGACGTCGAGCCTCCATCATTGTAAGATCCGAGAAAGCACCATCGCCAACGAGACTTTGTGAGTCGATGAACAGGCCTGCTGCACGCAGCGAGGCACATGTCGCTGTGGCACGTCGACCGGGGGACGTCCCCGTGCTGTCTTGGACCAAGATCTGTCGCCTCCCATCGACGAAATTGGAGAAGAACGACAGATCCACCACCTCCGGACCAACATCCTCGCTCGGAAAGAACCACCTCGCCCCGGCCGCCAGCGTCATCGCCGATAACCACGAACGCCACCGACACACCGAGAAACTGATCTCGCCAGATCAGAAGAACGGCGAGAAAGCCAAGCTGCCGATCCGACGGACCGAGCAGCACACGCTGCCATCAACTCCGAGACGTCGCCGTGAAGATCGCCGCCGGTGTGGGAGTAGAGTTGAAGCAGATTTATTTGCCCGGACGCCGCTCCCACCACCCCAACGACGTACCACGACAGACAGATCCAAACCCTAACACTACTAGGAAAAGGCTTATAGGTAAGCCACTTGTCCGTGGCGCACCAACAGAACAGTGCGCCACGGCTAAGTATGCGTGGCGCACCGTCCGGGCCTGCGCCACTGATTCGAACTTAGCCGTGGCGCAGCATTCTAATAACTGCGCCACGGCTAAGATGGGCCCTGGCCGGCGCGGCCTGTGCGCACTCAGGCGTGGCGCGGCACAAACATGTGCGCCACGGGTAGCCTCTTAGCCGTGGCGCACGGTAATACCCTGCGCCACGGGTAAGTGTAGCACCCGGCCGGCCCACACAGAGGGGGAAATAAGAGCGCATCGATCCAGTGTGGCGCCGCTCTCGATCCGGCCCCGATCGATCTCCTCCTCGCGCCGCCTCCGCCTCCTCCCCGCGCCGCCTCCGCCTCCTCCCCGCGCCGCCTCCGCCTCCTCCCCGGCCGCCTCCGCCTCCGCCACCAGGAATCCCGCAGGAGCAGGAGGACCCCACGGCGACGGCGCTCGATCCGCTGCTCCACGGCGACGGCGCGCGGCACTGGTAAGCCACCTCCCCGCCCCCTATCCCCTGACCCTCCTCCGCCTCCTCTCTGCCCTCCTGCTCCCCCGCCCCTAACCCTGGATTGACGGCCCTCTCCAACTCCCTCTCCCTCCCGCTCCCTTCCCCCAAGCTCCCCCTCGTGGTCCGCGCCGCCGCCCCCTATACCTCCCCTCGCGGTCCACTCCGTCCCGGCCGCCTCGCGGAGCACGACGTCGTGCTCGCCCTCGCGGACTCCCGCGGCATCCCGCGCGCACCCGCAGCCGGACCTCCTCTCCTCCCTTGCCGACGCCGGCCGCCCCGACCTCGTCTGCGCCGTCCTCCGCCAGGCCGCCGACCTCCGCTCCTCGCCGCGCTCCGCTGCTTCCTCGATCTCCCCGGCCTCCGACGCCGCCTACGACGCCAAGGGACGCAGGGAAGAAGGAGAACGCCGTCGAGCACCGTGGACTGCGTCGACTCCCTTGTCCTGGCCGCGGCCGTGTCTGAGCTGGACGGCGGGGAGGTGGCCGGCCTGATGAGGTACCTCGTCAAGTGGATCAGCAAGTACTGGAGGTTCTCGGAGGCGCGTCCTTGCCCGGAAGCAGTGGGAGTTCCAGGGTTGGAGCCGTGCGAGAGCGTGCCGTCGCTCGGTGCGGTGACCAGGGGGATGGGGCTGGAGTGTGCATGTGTAGCTTTTGCGCAACATGGTCTAGGTCTCGCCACCTCTCCGTGCAATGAGATCGGCATCGGCTACAACCTGTCTAGGTGAGCTCCAGCTCCTCTGCTCCGAGTTATGGCCAGTGTGTTCTAGTGTTAGGGTTTTGATAGCTAGGGTCAGGATTTGGTTCTAGTGTTTTAGTGTTCCGGTCAATAACACTAGTTAGGCTTATTAGGTGAGCTGCTGGCTTGAATGGCCGTAATGGTTATGGCTTTAGCTAATTGCTCTGGTTGAGTAGGTACACTAGATGTATATGGTCCGTGGCTGCTACTTGCTGGTATTCTCTTACATTATATGTGCTATTTTCTTTCTTAACCACCGGACTGAATTCTGTGCTTGTTTCGAACTTATTTTCTTCGAAAGCCGATGATTAAAATGTTGTGGCACTAGGTTGTAGGCCTGCAGGTCTGGTGAGCCTTGTGATATGCACAAGTACCAAGTTTTGTGCATCATACTTGGCTCACCAGATCCTGCAGGTCTACTTGTGTGTCCGACCTAAGTATGAGGCGCAAAATCTAAGTCATTTTTATTTTGTTTTGTCTTTTTCTTCTAAGCCGATGATTAAAATGTTGTGACACTGTATGATTCAAGGAGGAGCTAGTGAACCTTGTGATATACACAAATAAATATTTTGTGCATCCTACTTGGTTCACTTGCTCCGTCTCTGAAATGTGTGTCCAATTTAAATATGTATGAGGCACAAATCCAAAATCATTTTGTTTTTTCTTTCTCTTTCCGAATGCCGATGATTAAAAATGTTGTGGCACTATGTGGTAACCCTGAAGGTCTGCCGAGCCTTGTGATATGCACAAGTACAAGTCTTGTGCATCCTACTTGGCTCGGCCGATCCTTCAGGGCTACTAATAATTGTGTGTCCGACCTAAGTATGAGGCGCAAAATCTAAGTCATTTTTATTTTGTTTTATCTGTTTCTTCGAAAGCCGATGATTAAAATGTTGTGGCACTAAGTTGTAGGCCTGCAGGTCTTGTGAGCCTTGTGATATGCACAAGTACCAAGTCTTGTGCATCATACTTGGCTTACAAGATCCTGCAGGTCTACTTGAGTGTCCGACCTAAGTATGAGGCGCAAAATCTAAGTCATTTTTATTTTGTTTTGTTTTTTTTCTTCTAAGCCGATGATTAAAATGTTGTGACACTAGGCATTTTAGCCTCCCTGCAGCGAACGACACACAACGAGCGTCTACCTTTGTCACCGAACCCAATGGCTGGATTTAGCCTACCTGCTGGCATGTTCCCTGGCATTATTGTGTTGTCTTTGTTCACCGGCCAGCCATTGGATCCACCTCCTGTAGGTCGGTGAATAAAGACAATACAACGATGCTGTTGGAAACACAAGCCCTCAGGTAGGTTGAATCCAGCCACTGGATTTGGGTGACACAATAATGAATTGCCGAGGATCCTGCAGGTCTGCTTGTGTGTCCGACCTAAGTATGAGGCGCAAATCCGAAATCATTTTGTTTTTTCTCTCTTTCTGAATGCCGATGATTAAAATGTTGTGTCACACTATGTGATTCAGGGAGGTGCTAGCGGACCTTGTGATATGCACAAATAAACATCTTGTGCATACTCTTACTTGGTCCGCTTGCCCCGTTCCTGATCAATGTGTGTCCAATCTAAGTATGAGGCATAAACTCAAATCATTTTGTTTCTTCTCTATGAATTGACAAAGCCGATGATTTAAACTATGCCATGGTAAAGGCAAGGAGAGTGTGTACAATGCCTTGTAGTATATACAATTGGAGTGTTTGTATTAATACATGGTCTTGTACACACTCTTTTTGCCTTGTTTTGCACGGCAATGATATATGAGGCTTTCCATTGTTAACTTCTCGCATTTCGTAAATTTTAATATTACTTTTGTAACAAAATTTTGACTTAAGCATTTTTTACTTAGGTGTTCTCGGTGACGATGTCCATGTTGGACCAGAGGGGCGATGTGCGGGACTGGGCTCCACCGGGCTGGCACTGGGAGGTGCTACCTTCCGGGACGCGCAGCTTGGTGAGGAATCCGGGTGACGTCGTCGACCCTGATCTTCTGTGGTGGCAGTCGCGTGGGCCACGCTCGGTGCAGAGGGAGCCGGCCCCTGAGGAGGAGGTACGTCGCCGTATTAGGGAGGAGGACGAGCACGTCCGTCGATACATGTATCTGCTGGTTAGGCAGTATGACGGTAGGTGGTCGTTTCTTCAGAGGGTTCCTGCTCACGTGAGTTATGACCCTGTGAGGGTTCCTTCTCTTTGGATGCGTAGCGCCGCCGTCGACTCAGTACAGTTCGATGAATCAGAAGGTTCATGTTGAAATTAGCTAAGCTTCATGTATTAGCTACTGGATATGTAATAATATGATCGATGAACTGTGATTATGATCAACTTTGTGTAATAATATGATCGATGAACTATGATTGGAAATTGTGTATTTGTACTGGTTTATCAAATATTTCTCTCTATATAATATTGGAATATGAATTTCCTGTAATATGATATATCTGTTTGTATAAATACCTGTATAAATACCGTATTTTCTGTATATAAAAAATACAGAAAAACTTACCCGTGGCGCATGACAGAAGGTAGCCGTGGCGCACCCTAGCCGTGGCGCAGGATAGACATGTGCGCCATGGGTAATACTCGTGGCGCACATCTGTGCCTGCGCCACGGGTAAGGTTGGTTACCCGTGGCGTGGCAATCCGTGGCGCAGGCCCCTGCGCCACGGGTAGCCTTATTTGGTGCGCCACGGGTAGCCTTTTCCCTAGTAGTGTAACTACTAAACCAGAATGGAGAGATGAGATCCCCTCTCCCTCCTACCGCCGAGGCGGCAAACGGAGGGAGAGGGGACCAGCAATTTGGCCGGTGAAGATCTGGGGGAAAGTTTTTTCCCGCCGCCGCCTGGGCTCCTACGGGGAGGAGAAAACAGAGCCGTGCGTAAGACAAGTTGAGACTGATGTTTCCGTAGTTAAGATCTCTTTCTACCTTTTGCCCAATGATTTTACCAGTGAAATGGGGACTTTTTTTGTGTGCACGAAACCAGGATTATTAGTGGTGTTGGGGTTATGCCGAACAGGTACCATCACAGATGTGAGCAAAGCCAGCATACCAGGGTGGCCCATAGCGGTGGTAAGCCGAATTCCGGCTTACCGGGCGGCCTAGTACGATGAAGCGCAGGAGCCCCATTCGGCTAAGAGAAGGTTCCAGAAGGCGGCCTGCATTATGGAAGACTTAGCTCTCAAGGCAAGGACCAAGCCAGATTAGAGTAGAACTCTGTAACTTAGTCGGTTAGGTTTCCTCCTGTAAGCCCTAGGTCCGGACGCCTTTATAAGCCAGCCTACGGGACGCCTTAGGGCAAGATCGACACATACGCTCTAACTTTCACTGTAATTGGTGCATACTGCCCTATAGTGAATTATAGCAGCACGTAGGGTTTCGCCACCGTTGCGAGATCCGAAGCTGGGTAAACTCGTGCTCATCCCGTCACCGGAATCTCCCGCATCTCCTATACACACCTCTCTACCTAGCTCGATGGCACCCCTATCGCGGCTAGATTCGACAATGCCACGACAGTTGGCGCCCACCGTGGGGCAAGAGATGTCCGGGGTTACGTTCCGGCCGGGAGCTAATGGTGGCATCGGCGACACCATCGTGGTCGGCTTGGTCAGCTATTGATGACCCACAAGTATAGGGGATCTATCGTAGTCCTTTCGATAAGTAAGAGTGTCGAACCCAACGAGGAGCAGAAGGTGTTGACAAGTAGTTTTCAGCAAGGTTTCACTGCAAGCACTAAAAGAGAAATGTTTTTGGATTTTTGATTTAAAGAAACAAATAAAGAACAAGTAAATAAAAGAGTGCTACAATAATTGCAGCAAATAGCCCAATCCTTTTAAGCTCAAAGGACAGGCCGGTTGTGTTACTTATGAAGATTAAAACGTTCTCGAGGACACATGGGAGTTTCAGCCTAGCCAGTTTCATTGCACGTCGGTGATTAACCTTCAATGTTTTGATAAAGTGTTGTGTGGGTGGACCTATGCTAATGCACCGCCCTTACTTGGACAAATACATACTTGTGATTAAACCCCTTGCAAGCATCTGCAACTACAAGAAAGTTATTAAGATAAAAACCTAACCACAGCCTTAAACTCCGAGACCCTACGATCCCTAGTGCACTAGTTCACAAATTGGGGTTTAGGTTTCTGTCACTCCTGCAACCCTACCATAAGCAAACTAAATACACTATGCATTCCCCTAGGCCCTTTGAAAGGTGAAGTATCATGTAGTCGACGTTCACACGATACCACTAGAGGAATAACACTACAACATAAATCAAACCATTAAATATTACTCAACATTATGCAATTACTAGCAACTAGGCTTTCCCCATGTCCTCAAGAACCAAACGAACTACTCACAAGACATCATATAGATCATGATTAGAGGTGATATGAATAAGGGCAACAATCTGATTGTAAAGACAATTCACCGATAAAACTCTCAAGCATCAACTACAAGTAGTAATCAACACCCGGGATACGATTCCAATGAACTAATAACAAAACAATGACAATTGCTACAACGGGATGAGATGGGACGGTGACGGTGATGATGGAGATGGTGTTGATGATGATCCCGATGATGCCCGGCGTGATGGCGATGACGATGTCGATGATTTCCCCCTCCGGGAGGGAAATTCCTCGGCAGATTTCTCCCTACCGGAGCTCTTCTTCTCTCTGTCTGGTTTCCGCCTCGTGGAGCCGGCGGAAAAATTCCTCTTCGATACCCCTGATGTTTCTAGGTCAAAGGGAAGTAATACGCCGAAGGGGAGCCGGAGGGGGGCCACAGGGGCCAGGGGCGGGTCCCACCCGCGGCCTAGGGTGGACCCGCGGCAGGGGGGCCGCCCCTGCTCCCTGGAGCTCGCCTCCGTGCGCCCTTTTGGCTCCATGGCTTATTTCCCATAATATTTATCTCCGAATTTTTCTGGAATTTTTGGAGCTTCCAAAGTCAGGTGTCTTGATAGGTACTTTTCCAGCTGATTCCAGGCTCCGGTGGATGCATCTCCAATAATTGTCAAACATGCAAAATGAGATAAAATAACATAAGCATTGCATCATAATATGAAATATATCAATGAATAAAGATTAATTATGATGTAAAATAGTAATGCAAAATGGACGTATCAACTCCCCCAAGCTTGGACTCCGCTTGTCCCCAAGCGAAAACTGAACTCGGTAAACATGACCACAAGTTTATATAGTGAAGTGTCGATAAATAAAGAATACGAACATGAAGCATCAGTATTTACTCATCAAACACAAATATATCTTAAACAGAAACCTTTCTCTCATAAAGCTTCTCGAAGACAAGTAATGTAACTACAACATGTTAAGGTGAAAGAAGACAGAAACTTATTAAGCAAAGACAAAATGAGACTCTGCTTAAGAAACAATTATACTTATCAGCCCATATTTCAAGAAAGATTCATTTAAATGCTTCAACCATCCGGTCATCTTCCCACGAGTTGCAAATCGTCAAAGCTATATCCTTATAAAAGAGTTAGAACTGACATAAGAAAAATGAATAACTATCATGAGACATAAAAGACATAATGTAGATATCATACTTGCTTAACATCAAAATTCAACACTGTGGGTTTGCTTGTAGAAGGTAGAGGAAGTGGGTGAACTGACTCAACAATAAGTAAAAGAGAGGCCCTTCGTAGAGGGAAGCAGGGATTAGTCATGTGCTAGAGATTTTTGGTTTCTAAAACAGAAGTAAAATGATTTTGAGGTATGCATGCTTCCGTCAACGGCTTCACAACAGAGAAGCTATCTAGTCCCCCATAACAAGCAAGGTTTTTAGACTTGTGAGAGCAGCTGGTTCTTAGAAGAGCGAGTACGCTCTTCTTTCTCCTTGGTTTCACCACTGTCCAATGTTTGGGCTGATTTCTCAGATTTGCATTGCGCGGAGGAGAATTGTGAGTTATATTTATATTTTTGCTTAAGCTGCTCTCGGGTTGATTCAATTGAAGACGTAATCCATCGACACCGGGTGAAAGGGGGGAAATGACCTTGCTCGTCACAAGTTATATCTAGCTCTTTACTGCTCCCTCATGAGCTTAAAAACAGAGGCACAAAGAGAAGTATTTTGAATTTTTTAAAGGTAGCACATGACAAATTTACTTGGAATGGCAAGAAATACCATGCATAGGTATGCATAGGTAGATATGGTGGACTCAGCTGGCAAGAAAGTTTGGCTTTGGGAATTGGATGCACGAGTGAACCATACACTCAGTATAGGGCTTTAGGCTAGAATGGCTTTACAGCAAACAAACAGTGTTGAGAGATGTAAATCAACTGTGCCATAAAAAACAATATGTCAAACATGCAACATAAAGCTTATCATCACTGCCAGAAATAAATCTAATACAAAGGTGTATGAGCTGGAAGGTTCACAAGCATGTAAGACATACAAGATAGTGTATTTGCAATTAAATTCTTCTTCTCTACTCAAGCACCAAAGAAATTATTGCAATTTAAACGAAGCCATGCTTATCAATACCGAATAAACTTCTACTCATGCACCCAATGTCAAATCATTACTTACCACAAGATTAGCAGATGAGAGAGATTGCCATAATAAAATATAAAGTGCAGAAGAATAAAAGATACTTCTCATTTATATTCCATTATAGAAAACCACACACCAACGGATACAAAGGACTCACAAGGAGTGACAAGACACAATGCAAAACCATACTACAAGATAACTTCTCTACTCATGATACGACTCACAAGACTGCGAAAAATAAAAGACATAAGATAAAGATACCGGGGCACTCCCCCAAGCTTGGAACAAGCCAAGGGAGTGCTGTTATCCATAGTGCTCGAATTTATTCCCGCGGTGGAGATGGGTCGATGATCCTTATTTTCAGTGGTTTCTTTTAACTCCTCAAACTGATACCCGAGATTACGGATCATCTCCGTGTTACTCTCAATTCGGCTTCTTAGCGACCCAATAGGCGAGTCCCAATCATCTTGTGCTCTCCCCCAGCCATCCTCATTATCTGTGTTGAAGCTCCCACATCCTGCATGAGTACGATCTATATCCCAAGCAGAAGGTAACTCTCCAAACGGAACAGTTTCAAGTTGATGGTTATGGATTAAAGTATGAAAAGGATTTCTGGTTCAGGAAAAGGGAGACCTCCCAGCAGAGTTCCTACGAGGGCCATTATCCGCCTTCTGTAGCCATTCCCTTTTCTCAAAAACAGAAGGATTCTTCGTCACCCCAATCCTTGCCACCGTGGCGTAGGGGTATTGGCGTTGGTCTTCTTCGAACTCCTCTCCATCATCATGGGGCACGCTCTCGAACACTTCCTCCGTTCCTTTTGTTCCTTTGAAGTCCATGCCTCGATCATCGTTGCCGATGTTGTCGGGTCCGGAAAAGGATGCCATGATCAAAAGCTTCAAGATCCTGATAGAAATAGCCAGAGAAAAACACGACGAAAAACATAGGATACGCTTCTCGAAAAATTCGGGGAAATATATAGCGAAATTTTTTGCAATAAAAGGAAGACGACGGGACTAGGCGGAGTCGGAGGCGGTGTCCAGGGGCCAGGGGCGGGTCCCCACCGCGGCCTGGGGTGGAGCCGCGGCAGAGGGCCACCTCTGCCCCCTGGAGTCCGTCTCGTACTCCATCAAGTCTCCGAATTTTCCTAATTTTTGAGAAATAAATAATATAAAATTTCTGGAATTTTCCGAGACACTTTCCTTACCGAAATAGTTACCTATTCATTTGCTGATTCTGAAGTTTTCCGGTATTTGTTTTCGATGAGTTCTTCCGGAGAGACCACTTGAATAACATCAACATCCTTTTCCAAGGGATTACCGGAAATGTAGTGCTTAAGTCGCTGACCATTCACCACTTGAGGTTTGTCCCCATCAAGATTATTAATCTTTATAGCTCCGGAGCGATAAACTTCCTCAATGATGAATGGTCCCTCCCATTTTGATAGCAATTTTCCTGCAAAAAATCTGAGACGAGACCTATACAAAAGCACTTTATCACCAACATTAAATTCTCTTTTCAAAATTCTCTTATCATGCCATCTCTTTACTTTTTCCTTAAACGGACGAGCACTTTCATAAGCCTCGTTTCTCCACACATCCAAGGAATTCAATTTAAGCAACCTAGTTTTACCAGCAAGATTAGGATCAGAATTAAGTTGTCTAACAGCCCAAAAATCTTTATGTTCTAATTCAAGAGGCAAATGACATGCCTTCCCATAAACCATTTTATAAGGAGACATACCCATAGGGTTTTTATAAGCAGTTCTATAGGCCCATAAAGCATCATTAAGTTTTTTAGACCAATTCTTCCTAGACTTGTTAACGGTCTTTTGCAAGATCAGTTTAATTTCTCTATTAGTTAATTCAACTTGCCCACTAGTTTGAGGATGATACGGAGAGGAGACTCTGTAATTAACATCGTACTTGGCTAAAACCTTTCTAAAATCTCCATGAATAAAATGAGATCCTCCATCAGTCATAAGATATCTGGGCACACCAAACCTAGGAAAAATAACCTTTTTAAGCATTTTTAGGGAGGTCTTATGATCAGCACTTTTAGTTGGTATATCTTCCACCCACTTAGTAACATAATCTACAGCAACAAGAATATGAGTATTACCATGAGAAGTGGGAAAAGGACCCATAAAGTCAAACCCCCAACAATCAAAAGGTTCAATAACAAGAGAATAATTCATAGGCATTTCATTACGTCTACTAATGTTACCAACCCTTTGACACTCATCACAAGATGAAACAAACTTTTTAGCATCCTTAAATAAAGTAGGCCAATAAAAACCTGATTGAAGAACCTTATGTGCAGTCCTTTCACCTGCGTGATGTCCTCCATAATCACTATTGTGGAACTTTCTCAATACCTCCTCCTGTTCATGCTCAGGAATACATCTCCTCAAGATTCCATCAGCTCCCTCCTTGTATAAATGTGGGTCATCCCAAAAGTAATGCCTCAAGTCATAGAAGAATTTCTTTTTCTGTTGATAAGTAAAACTTGGAGGCAAAAATTCCGAGACAATGAAATTAGCATAATCAGCATACCAAGGAGCATCATGAGAAGTTACCTTAACGACGGCAAGTTGTTCGTCAGGGAAACTATCATTTACAGGGATGGGATCATGAGGAATATTTTCCATTCTAGACAAATTATCAGCTACAGGATTTTCTGCACCTTTTCTATCAACAATATGCAAATCAAACTCTTGCAGCAAAAGCACCCATCTAATAAGTCTAGGCTTAGCATCTTTCTTCTCCATAAGGTACTTAATTGCAGCATGGTCAGTATGAATAGTTACTTTAGAGTCCACAATATATTGTCTAAATTTATCACAAGCAAAAATGACCGCTAAAATTCCTTTTCAGTGGTTGCATAATTTTTCTGTGCACTATCCAAAGTTTTACTAGCATAATGAATTACATTCAACTTCTTATCGATTCTTTGGCCAAGGACAGCCCCTACAGCATAATCACTAGCATCACACATAATTTCAAAGGGTAAATTCCAATCAGGCGGTTGAACTATAGGAGCGGTGATTAAAGCCCTTTTTAGTACCTCGAAGGTTTCCTTACAATCTTCATCAAAAACATATGGAACATCTTTTTGAAGAAGATTAGTGAGAGGCCGCGACGTCTTAGAAAAATCTTTAATAAACCTCCTATAAAAACCAGCATGACCGAGGAAACTACGAATAACTTTGATGTCTCTTGGATAGGGCATCTTCTCAATTGCTTCAATTTTGGCTTTATCAACTGATGACGGGATTGTTGAGAGTGTTCTTCTCCCTCAACAACGCCAACAAGTACTCTTGATACCCTGAAAGGAAAATAATATATTAGGGATAGGTTGAGCCTTCAAGTGCAGAGTATGTAGAAGTGGTAGTTTTTTCCCCAAGAAGGTGACTCGAGGGTTTAATATCGAACTCTCGGGGAATCAGTAGTGTGGGTTTTATCTTCTTGTCCTTCTCTAGATTTCCTGCAAACAAAATAGATTGCTTTGTGCCCTCAACCTCACCAAGTGGTTGTCAAGCACAAGGTGTGAGAATGATATTAAGATGATGATGAATGCAAAACAGTAAATAAAAATGCAATGGTGGTAAATAAGTATGCAAGGATGATAGTAATGAAGATGGATGGTAATTTTGGGGTTTTTATATGTGAATGCAAGAAGTAAAAGTGTTTTTGTATTTTCTGATTTTAAAATGGCTGAATGTAAAAGATGCTTATAAGTAGTTGGAAAAGTGTTTCTTATGATTAAAAATGGACCGGGGTTCATGGTTTCACACATGCACTCTCTCTTTAATATAGTGTGGCAAATAAGTAGACGTAGATTTAACATATGAGATTGCAAACAAGGTTAATGACATGTTACTAATTATATGGGCATCACGTCCTAACATAGAGACCTTTTGATTATTAGTCTCACTTATACTCCACCAAGATGTGAACTAAATCATGCACCTTAGTAATTAAGATAACATCAGAGTATAGCTTTAAGATTAATGACATGAAGTGAAAATAAACACATGATGGATCTAGTCTTGGGTAGAGGCATGTCACTCCTCCTACCCTACAACATGGTATTTTGGTTTATCCCTAGTGAGGCAACAAAGTAAGGTAAACACCCAATGGATCATGATATTAAAGTTGTCAGCTTATCACTTCACCACCCCCGTTACTCCAACTAATGCACATGTTCCCCCACACACGCTCTCATAAACATGCTTGATCATAAGAAGGATATAAGAACGGGGTACATAATATGCATCTACTTTCATAACTGAAATATAACATTGCAATCTCAACATATATTAACTCATAGAAAGATCCACCACAATGGTAATACAACGGTGACCGTAATCATGTTCAGCAGCTCATACGGTGCTAATTAGTGAAGCTCAAGAGAGAGATACATATGCTACTGCCACAAACCCATAGTCCAGAGGTGGACTACTCCCTCTTCATCATGGAGACGGTGGAGATGTCGATGGAGAAGGTGGAGACCTCTCCAGCAGGGCTCCGCCGGAGTTTTCCCCCTCCAATCTGCAGCCTCCTGGTCTCTGTTTCTTATTTCTCTCGTGTGGCGGCTCTCTCCTTCAGAGAACATCGGGGGGCTCTTTATATAGGCATTTTTAGGTCACGTGGAAGCTTCTGGGCGAAGGATCGATGCAAACGGGGCCACGAGGGCCAAATGGGATGGGCCCACGCGGCCTGGTACTGTAGCCGCGTGGGACCCTCCATCTTGGTCCTCCGGCCTCCGTTCGTTGACTTCTTTCGCTCCTAAATCTTCTCCTTCCAAAATAATGACCCCCGTAAATTTATAGCTCATTATGACGTCGTTAAGGTCCTGAAACAAATAAGGAAAGAAATAGGGGTTTTCTGCCTACGCAGGATTAATTCCATAAAAAGGGGATATCATCATAAATTACCAAAAATCATTAAATAACAGTAATATACCCCTTATATGATGCAAATATGGTTGGAATATAACTATTATAGTGCAAAGTTCATGTATGCATTTTAGATGCATCATCAACTTCAATCCCCCTTTCAGAAATTTTATGTCCAAGCACTATGCCTTCATTTACCATGAAATGACACTACTCCCAATTGAGAACAAGATTGGTCTCCTCACACCTCTGCAAAACTTTGTTAAGATTATAGAGGCAATTGTCGAAAGAAGTTCCATAGACAGAGAAATCGTCCATGAAGACTTCCACAATTTCCTCACAAAAACCATGAAAAATAGCAGACACGCATCTTTGAAAAGTAGCAGGTGCATTACACAAACCAAAAGGCATACGTCTATAGGCATAAGTTCCATAAGGACAAGTAAAAGTAGTTTTTTCTTGATCTTCAAATTTAACAGCAATTTGAGAGAAACCAGAATAACCATCAAGAAAGCAAAAGTGAGAATTCTTAGACAGTCTTTCAAGCATTTGATCAATAAAAGGCAAAGGATAATGATCTTTTCACGTAGCCTTATTAAGTTTCCTATAATCAATGCACATTCTATACCCTACAACTGTTCTTTGAGGAATGAGTTCATTATTATCATTAGCAACAACAGTCATACCTCCCTTTTTGGGAACACAATGAACAGGACTAACCCATCTACTATCAGCAATAGGATAGATTATACCTGCATCGAGAAGCTTGAGTCTCTCATTTCTTACCACATCCTTCATCTTTGGATTCAATCTTCGTTGATGATCAACAACGGTCTTCGCATCAGGCTCAAGATTAATTGTATGTTGACAAATAGATGGAGAAATCCCTTGAAGATCATCAAGATTATATCCCAATGTAGCTCGATGTTTCCTAAGGACCTCCAATAATCGCTCCTCCTCTTTCACTTAAAGGTTAGAATTGATAATAACAGCATATATTTTCTTTTCATCCAAATATGTATATTTGAGAGTGTCTGGGAGAGCTTTTATTTCAAAAACAGGATCTCCCTTTGGAGGTGTCTGGGTCCCCAGAGACTCCACAGGTAGATCGTGCTTTAGAATAGCCGGCTGTCTAAAGAAGACTTCATCAATTTCCTCTCTTTCCTGCATAAACATATCATTCTCGTGCTCCTCCATATATTGCTGCAAAGGATCATTAGGAGGCACGGCAATAGAAGCAATTCTTTCAATAATAAGATCCTCATTAGGTAATTCTTTATCATAACGATGTCTAGCAAATTTGGAAAAATTAAATTCATACGGCTCTCCAGCGAATTGAACATAGACCTTTTCTTTCTTAAAATCTATAACAGCACTACAAGTATTTAAGAAAGGTCTACCAAATATGATAGGACAAAATTTATCTTTAACCGACCCCAAGACAAGGAAGTCGGTTGGATATTTTACCTTACCACATAAGACTTCAACGTCTCTAAGAATTCCCACCGGGTGGATGACATCTCTATTAGCCAATTTAATCTCCAAATCAATATCCTCAGGCTCACATGGCGCAATTTCGCGCATTATTTCTTGATAAAGTGTATAAGGAATAGCACTTGCACTTGCACCCATATCACATAATCCATAATAGCAATGATCACCTATCTTGACAGAGACAACAGGAGTACCAACAACTTTTGCACTTTTATCTTGTCTAACAATGTTAGTAGCAACTTCACAAAAATAAATAGAACTTCCATCGACATTCTCAGTTACAAGATCTTTAACCAAACCTACTAGAGAGGCAGTTTCAATTTGTTCATCAGGTTCATAAGCTTTCCTTTCACTTTTATTAACCACACTAGCCACGATTGAGTGTTCTTTAATTTTTATAGGAAAGGGTGGTTTTTCAAAGTAAACAGCAGGTAAAATAGATTCAACTGTTTGGACAGGCACATCATCACTAGCAAGCACATCTGTTTTACAAACATCTTTAAATGGTTCATGATACTTATCCCACTTTTCTTTTGGAATATTAATATGGTCAGCAAAGGATTTACAAAGATCAACAACAATTTGAGAATCGAGCCCAAACTTAGTACTAAGCATATTAAAACATTCAGTTTCCATGAAAGATTTAATGCAGTCATACTCATAATTTATACCTGATTCTTTACCTTTGTCGATCTCCCAATCTTCCGCATTGCGATAAATCCTTTCAATTAAATCCCATTTTTAGCATTAACTTCTTTGTTTGTAAAGGATTCAAGAGAAGAGGCATCAAGCATATCCTTATCATAGTGAGGCAGCCTCGCATAAAAATTGTTAACAATTATATCATTAGGAAGCTTATGATTGGGGAATTTAAGCATTAAAGATTTCAACCTCCCCCAAGCTTGAGCGATGCTTTCTCCTTCATGTGGCCAAAAGTTATAAATATAATTTCTATCTTGATGAATTTGATGAAGAGGATAAAATTTAGAATAAAAGAGAGACATAAGATCTTTCCAATCCATCAAGTGAGAATTATCCAGAAGCATATACCAATCCATAGCTTTATCCTTTAGTGATATTGAGAATAATTTCCTCATGATTACCTCTTTTGACATACCTGCAATCTTAAGTAGCTCACACGGATCTTTAATATAAAGCAAATGATAACCTGGATGGATGGTTCCATCCCCTGCATAACGGTTACTCATAACATGATCAATAATTCCCATGTGTATTTTAAATGGATCAATTTTAGAGAGCGGAGGACTCTTATCCACTACATGTGTGGTGGCAGAGTCACTCCCGAACAGCATATTAAGTGAAGAGTGCTCCATAACGAAGCAAAGTAACAAGCAAAAATAAAAACAGCACTTACAATAAAAGAGTTCCTTACCAGTTCCACTTACCAATAGCGCTACACTCCCCGGCAACGGCGCCAGAAAAGAGTCTTGATGACCCACAAGTATAGGGGATCTATCGTAGTCCTTTCGATAAGTAAGAGTGTCGAACCCAACGAGGAGCAGAAGGTGTTGACAAGTAGTTTTCAGCAAGGTTTCACTGCAAGCACTAAAAGAGAAATGTTTTTGGATTTTTGATTTAAAGAACAAGTAAATAAAAGAGTGCTACAATAATTGCAGCAAATAGCCCAATCCTTTTAAGCTCAAAGGACAGGCCAGTTGTGTTACTTATGAAGATTAAAATGTTCTCGAGGACACATGGGAGTTTTTGCCTAGCCAGTTTCATTGCACGCTGGTGATTAACCTTCAATGTTTTGATAAAGTGCTGTGTGGGTGGACCTATGCTAATGCACCGCCCTTACTTGGACAAATACATACTTGTGATTAAACCCCTTGCAAGCATCCGCAACTACAAGAAAGTAATTAAGATAAAAACCTAACCACAGCCTTAAACTCCGAGACCCTACGCTCCCTAGTGCACTAGTTCACAAATTGGGGTTTAAGTTTCTGTCACTCCTGCAACCCTACCATAAGCAAACTAAATACACTATGCATTCCCCTAGGCCCTTTGGAAGGTGAAGTATCATGTAGTCGACGTTCACACGATACCACTAGAGGAATAACACCACAACATAAATCAAACCATTAAATATTACTCAACATTATGCAATTACTAGCAACTAGGCTTTCCCCATGTCCTCAAGAACCAAATGAACTACTCACAAGACATCATATAGATCATGATCAGAGGTGATATGAATAAGGGCAACAATCTGATTGTAAAGACAATTCACCGATAAAACTCTCAAGCATCAACTACAAGTAGTAATCAACACCCGGGATACGATTCTAATGAACTAATAACAAAACAATGACAATTGCTACAACGGGATGAGATGGGACGATGACGGTGATGATGGTGCTGCTGATGGAGATGGTGTTGATGATGATCCCGATGATGCCCAGCGTGATGGCAATGACGATGTCGACGATTCCCCCCTCCGGGAGGGAAATTCCCTGGCAGATTTCTCCCTGCCGGAGCTCTTCTTCTCTCGGTCTGGTTTCCGCCTCATGGAGGTGGCGGAAAAATTCCTCTTCGATACCCCCGATGTTTTTAGGTCAAAGGGAAGTAATACGCCGAAGGGGAGCCGGAGGGGGGCCACAGGGGCCAAGGGCGGGTCCCACCTGCGGCCTAGGGTGGACCCGCGGCAGGGGGCCGCCCCTGCTCCCTAGAGCTTGCCTCCGTGCGCCCTTTTGGCTCCATGGCTTATTTCCCATAATATTTATCTCCGATTTTTTCTGGAATTTTTGGAGCTTCCGAAGTCAGGTGTCTTGACAGGTACTTTTCCAGCTGATTCCAGGCTCCGGTGGATGCATCTCCAATAATTGCCAAACATGCAAAATGAGATAAAATAGCATAAGTATTGCATCATAATATGAAATATATCAATGAATAATGATGAATTATGATGTAAAATAGTGATGCAAAATGGACGTATCAGCTACTTCGACGAAACTGGAGCTGGCCACGTCCTCGACGACGACTTCTGGACGCCGGCAAAGGAGGATCCCACCGGCTGGTCCACGGTCTCCATCGACGGCATCGACATCTTCGTCGGCTTCACCGCCAAGGCTCTGGATGATCTTGGCTTCACCTCGAGCATGCCCGCCACCCACCCTTACAACTCTGAAGACGGATCGGATGTGGAGTCTGAGGAGATCGCCGATCTAGATATAGCTTTCGATGCTGATGATGAAGATTCCGAAGACGACGCAACCTCTGATATGGCGGTGCCGGACTTCCACTTTGCCGGAATCCTTGCAGAATCCGGCTCAAACGAGTCAATGACAGAACCTGAGTCGATTCTCCCCGCTTTGCAGGCTGGGGCCGATTCAGAAGCCGGATCAGGGGACACTGCTCCTATGGAGCAGGACCTCGAATCTGAAGGAGAATCCGACGATTTCAGTCGGAAAGTTGCGTCCTTCTTGGGACACCCTGTCGAGGTCTTAATGGGCGATGTCATCTCTGATCCAAAGGATGACCCCAATGCCTCGAAAACCGCCAATGGCGAAGAAAAAACTCCAGAAGCTGGAAATCAAAAGGTGGACTTTGTGCCACCATTGGCTCCAATGAAAGGAACCAGTAAATTGGTGGCTACTGGAGACGACATTAACGCTACAGACGGCGCAGCGATATAGAAGGAGTTCGAAGACAAGATGGCAAAGTACCAGGAACTGCTAACCCCGCTCCCTCCTAACGCATCGCTAGAAGAAATTGAGAGGCGTCGCGCCCTACTAGAAGAACAGGCCACCAAGATAGTGGAGCGAGAAGTTGATCTCATAGCTAAGGAAACGGAATTCATCCAGAAGCAAAGAGAAAAGTGGGCCGACGATGTTCTCCGTCCGGCTCGCGACAAGAACCTCCACAAAAAGCTGGATTTCCGCAGCAAGTGGGAAGCCGACCATGTTAACTCGGTCTGGAGAAAGTACCACCACCGACATGATCCGGTGACTAATCTGTGTTACTTTAACACTCCAGCCAAAAACATGGAAGCAGCCCAAGAGGTCATGTTCGACAAATCGTTGGACCGCGACGCTCGCCTTAAGTATTCGGCTTATCTACTGGAGGTTGCACAGCAGCAGCAAAACGACTCGCAGGTCAAGTTGGGACGGCTATTTGATGATTCGCATCCTTGCAACTCGACGGCCAAAAAGCCGATGGCTGCTGCGCCAGCAGACCCAGACCATGATCCGGCCGGCTCAAGCAGCCACAACAAGGGTGGCGATAAGGACCCGAAAGACAAGCAACCTAAGGGTGCGGAATCTCGGACAGGTTCATCGCGCCATCGTGAAGCTGGCAACAGCCGGGGAGGACATCGAAGCTGGGAGCGAAAGGAGGACCCTTGCAAGGAGAAGGCGGCACCACCTCGTCAGGAATGATGACGAGAAGGGGAGAATCCACCTCGAAGGGAAGAAAACAGGGATAATATGGCACCTCCACCGCCGCCTCCATCGCGAAAAGAGGGAGATAACCCCTCCAAATACGTACCCCCCCCCCCCCCACGACGGCAAAGGTCTCCAAGCCCACCACATAACGCGAGTCGGGCAAGCCAAAGCCGTCACAGGGATGAACCAAGGCGAGGAAAATCAGTTGATAAGCCGCCTTCAGCTAATGATGTGCGAAGCCTAATCGAGGAGAGGAAGTCGGCCAGAGATGCCCAATACCTCGGCCCCAAGTGTTTTGGCAGAGCAATCAGAGAGCAAATCTTACCTCCAACTTTGTCGAACGTAAAAAATATGGTGGAGAAGTATAGCGGCACGGCTAACCCTGAGACCTGGCTCTCAGATTACGTCAGTGCCTGCGACATATACGAAGGCAGTGCCGACTCCGCAGTGCGCTTTCTGCCCCTGATGTTAACCAGGACGGCATGCATGTGGATCGAAGGCTTGCCGGAGAAGCCAGTTCATACCTGGAGTGACATGAAGCGCGTCTTTATTCAGCACTTCCAGGGCACGTATAAACGCCCCAAGTCGATATTTGACTTACAGCGGTGTGTGCAGCAAAAGAATGAGTCCAACCGTGAATTCGTTTCACTATGGAGAGAAATCAAAAACGCTTGCGAGGGCGTCTTAGAAACACAGGCAATCCATGCCTTCAAGCAATCTCTGATAAAGGTGACGACATTCCGCTTCATGATCTACAGCGACGAATCGGAAACCTTGGACGGCTTACTGGCTTGTCCAAACAAATACGCCGCTGCTGACGATGACAACAGGGAAGATGGTGAAACTGTCGACGCGAGTCCGAGAATAAGAAGGTTGAAGACCAAGCCGGCCCTTCTCATGAAGTTGCTGCTACCTTTGGTAAAGGCGGCCCAAGTAACGGGAAGTTGCAGGACAAAAAGCCGGCAAGCAACCGATCAGCCCGACCGCCAACGGTGAGGTATGACGACATCAAGCACAACCCATGTGTCCATCATCTGAGGCCGGATGGGACGAGCTCCCACACGATCTAGCAATGTCACATCAATTAGGACATCGCCAAGGACCCCAAAGCCGGCAAGTCGAAGAACAAGCGCAAATCCAGGAAGGACGACAAAGAAAAGGAGGACGCTGCTTCAGAATCTGATGACGTGGCCTCCAAAGAAGGAAAAGGCAGCAAATTCCCTAAGCATGCTGAAAGTCTCATCGTCAATCTGGCAACAGATTCGTCTCGCAAGGAAAAGGCGGCTTGGCGAGAACTCAATGCTACGGTACCTGCAGTTCCACAATATTTGGATTGGTCTGACACTCCCATCACATGGGATCGCAGCGATCACCCGGATAGAGTCCCTACAACGCGCACCTATGCTTTGGTCGTTAGCCCTATAGTCGACAAATACAAGTTGACAAAGGTGCTCATGGACGGAGGAAGCAGCATCAACATACTCTACGCCGCAACATTGAAAAGGATGCGTCTCTCCGAGTCACAACTCAGCCACAGCAATGTGAAGTTTCATGGGATTGTGCCCGGACGACAAGCCTCTTCGATGGGAAGGATCACCCTGAAGGTCACCTTTGGCGGCACTGATAATTTCCGCACCGAGGACGTCTCTTTCGAGGTGGTTCCCTTCAGAAGTGCATATCATGCAATCTTTGGGCGTCTGGTTTTCGCCAAGTTCATGGCTCGGCCATGCTACATCTATAGCAAGCTTAAAATGCCGGGACCCAATGGGATCATCACAATCAAGGGAGACTTCAAGAAGGCAAAGGAGTGTGATGCTGCCAATGCCGTCCATGCTGAAGAAGAAATTTCCAGGGAAGAACTAGAGGATCTAAAGAAGACAATGAGTCCTAATGAGATGTCGGCAACTGAAAAGCCGTCCTCAAAAGTCGACTCAAGTTTCAAGCCAAAGGACAACACCAAGAAAATCAAGCTCTCAGAGGATGATCCGACAAAGGAGGCCATCATTGGTGCCGGCCTCGGCGACAAGTAGGAAAGCGAGCTCGTCAAGTTTCTCCATGAGAATCGGGATATCTTTGGTTGGTCACCATCTAACATGCCAGATGTCCCGAGGAAACTTGTCGAGCACTCCTTAAAATTCAACAAAGATGCTAAGCCGGTCAAACAAGGTCTCCGACGGCTCAGAACAGAGAAGCGCAAGGCGGTAGGGAAGGAGATCCTAAGGCTTACTGCCGCCAAATTCATCCGTGAAGTTGTCCACACTGATTGGTTGGCAAATCCCGTGCTTGTCCCAAAGAAAAACACCTCCAAGCTACGTATGTGCATTGATTTCACTGGCTTGAACAAAGCCTGTCATAAAGATCCATTCGCCCTACCGCATATCGATCAGGTCATTGATTCAACTGCCGGCTCGGAGATGCTATGTTTTCTGAACGCTTATTCGGGTTACCATCAGATAAAGATGAAGGAGTCAGATCAAATCAAGATGTCCTTCACCACGCCATATGGCAATTATTGCTATGTCACAATGCCTTTCGGCTTAAAGAACACTGGTGCTACTTACCAAAGGTGTATGCAGCGGTGTCTAGACAAGCAAATAGGCCGCAATGTTCACGTCTATGTCGATGACATTGTGGTCGTGTCGAAGAAGCGTGGTGATCTAATCGCTGATCTGTCGGAAACCTTTGCAAATCTGAGGGAGTACCAGATGAACCTTAATCCGGCAAAATGCGTCTTCGGAGTCCTCGCAGGCAAGCTTCTGGGCTTCATTGTTTCTCAAAGAGGAATTGAAGTTAACCAGGAAAAGATAAAGGCAATTCAGAACATCGAGAGGCCGACTTGTCTCAAGGACATACAGCGGCTTACGGGTTCCGCCGCGGCTGTTAGCCGATTCATTAGGCCGCTTGGTGACAAAGCATTGCCCCTATACAAGCTTCTCAAAAAGTCGGACAATTTCGTTTGGACAGAGGAAGCAGAGGCAGCTTTGGCACAGCTGAAGTACACATTGACGCATGCTCCAATCCTGGCAGCTCCGAAGGAAAGAGAGCCGCTTTTGCTCTACATGTCAGCCACCAATTTCGTAATAAGTGATGTCATTGTAGTTGAGCGCCAGGAAGAAGGAAAGCAATGGCCGGATCAACGCCTTGTCTATTTCATTAGCGAGGTGTTTTCAGATTCAAAACAGCGCTACCCTCACTACTAGAAGTTAGCTTACGACGTATTCTTTGCCACCAGGAAATTGCGGCATTACTTCCATGATCACACAATCACGGTGGTCAGCAAAGCTCCATTAAAGGACATCATCAACAATGTCGATGCAACGGGCCGAGTCGCCAAATGGTGCATCGAGTTAGCAGCGTTCGACATCCAGTACAAGCCGAGAACCGCCATCAAATCTCAAGTCTTGGCCGACTTTGTTGCAGACTGGACAGAGGCGATGGAGAATACACCTTTTTCGGATTCTCAATACTGGATAATGCACTTCGATGGCTCAAAGATGAAAGAGGGCTCGGGGGCTGGTGTAGTGCTAAAGTCGCCGAAGGGTGACAAGCTCAGCTATGTCCTTCGAATCCACTTCAACGCCACCAACAACGTAGCAGAATATGAGGCCCTCCTCCATGGCCTCCATATGGCTAGGGAGTTGGGAGTAAAACGCGTACTCTGTTTCGGCGACTCGGATCTTGTTGTATAGCAACTTGACGGAACTTGGGACACAAAAAGTCCCATGATGAAGGGATACAGGAGAACGGTCGACGAATTCGGCAGATACTTTGTCGGCTTAGAGGTCCGAAATATCTCTCGAGATGACAATGAAGCTGCTGACGCCTTGGCCAGGATAGGCTCCAGGTAGAAGGAGGTGCCTCCAGACGTATTTCTCCATCATCTGCATAAGCCGTCCATCAAAGGCGGCGACGAAGACTACCCCTTGTCGGCAGAATCAGTCCATGTATGCCTGGTAACTCCAGATTGGACCACGCCATACATTGATTTCCTGATAAAAAAACTGCCGAAGGACGACGAAGTGTTGAGCCGCCAAATTAAACGCCGAGCAAAGGCGTACACGATCATTGATGGACAGGTTTACAAACGGAGCACATCCGGCATCTTTCAAAGATAAGTCTCTCCAGAAGAAGGGCGGCAAATCCTCGAGTAAATCCACTCCGGCGAATGTGGGCATCACGTGGCAGCAAAGGCATTGGTCGCCAAGGCGTTTCGCCACGGTTTCTTCTGGCTGACAACTAAGGAGGATGCTATCAACATCGTCAAAACTTGTGAAGGATGTCAACGCTACGCAAAGCACTCTCACTTGCCAGCTCAGGAGCTCCAGACGATCCCTATAACTTGGCCGTTCGCGGTCTGGGGGCTCGACATGGTGGGACCTTTCAAGACTGCAAGAGGAGGCTTAACTCATTTGCTGGTGGCGGTCAACAAATTCACAAAGTGGGTGGAGCCAAAGCCCATCGAGAAACTCGACGGAGCTACAGCTACAAAGTTCATCGTCGAGATAACAACTCGATTCGGCATAGCGCATAGCATTATCACTGACAATGGCACAAATTTTGCCGTCGGTGAGCTATCGAAATTTTGCGGCCGATTAAAAATCCGGCTCGACGTGGCATCGGTGGCACATCAGTAATCCAATGGACAGGTAGAGCGCACTAACGGCATTATTCTGCAGGGTATTAAGCCGAGGCTTGAAACCCATTGCATCGAGCAGCCGGCGCTTGGGTTGATGAATTGCTGGAAGTCTTATGGAGTATTCGTACTACCACAAATAGATCGACCGGCTTCACCCTTTCTTCCTCGTTTATGGTGCAGAAGCAGTGATGCCAACCGACATGATCCACGATTCGCCTCGAGTCGCAGCCTACGTCGAAAAAGACGCAGAAGAAGCACGTCAAGACGGCTTAGACATCCTCGAAGAAGAAAGAGAGTTAGCTCTCCAACGATCCGCCATCTATCAGCAAGATCTACGTCGCTATCAGAGCCGTAGAGTGCGGAATCGATCTTTTCGAGAAGGCGACTTAGTGCTTTGGCTTGTGCAAAGCCGGCAGCACAAGTTATCCCCTCCATGGGAAGGACCTTTCGTTATCAGCAAGCTCTGAAGAACGGGTCATACTATCTCCTCGACCCTGGAAGAAAGGTCGCTGACGACTTAGATGAGACAAAACGTCCGTGGAATATCGCTCAGCTACGTCCCTTTTATACTTAGCAAATTCTATTCTAAACATGTCAATGTGATCATGAAATAAAAATTGGTTCCTCTCATGTGAAATTCGAGAATCTGTATCATCCTTTATTTCCCAATGATCTTATTGTTATTATCTGTTTACCTGAAATTTCCTGTGTTGCTTGTTGGTAAACTGCCTTTCATGTTGAATCCACCTTAAGGTGATTAATGTTTTGCCAAATTAATGTTTTTTCTGATAGCTTTTTGCACCGGGTTGCTTCAAAGTGTTTCGGCACCGAAAGGCGGCGCTTGTTCTGGGTCTAAACAGATTGGTCACTACGTACCCTATTACTAAGCAAGTTTGTTTCGCAATAGGTTTGCCGGCGCTTAAAGGCTAAGGTGTCAAGGCCAGAATAAACTGAGGCATAAAAATTGCAAATTTGCAAACAATTAAAAAAGCTGACTTAATACAGCAAAAGACTTAGTTGTTTATACAGACATGCATAATGTTTGGACGGCTTTACATCAAATGATTACATTTTCAGGGATTGCCGGCTCAAGGAGCAAGTTCGGCTCATGAAGATTTATCCGCCTCTTCGCCGTCGTCATCAGATTGGACGGGAGTTGGCGGGCACGGCACCTCCTTGACAATGGTGGTGAGGGAGACCATCTTGGTGACCTTGCTGGCATAGCCGGAGATGGAGTGCAGGATCTTCTTCCGGTCTTTCTCGTCCAGCGGAATGCCGTCCTCCTTTTCAAGAGGAAAGCCGGCCGCGACGTGCCAAGCCTCCGCTTCCGGATAATGTGCCATCATTAGGCCCAAGGTTGTCTTTGCACCTCCGCGTGCACTGGAGAGCGAAGCCGTTCATCAAATGACGAAGTTGCTTCGTCCAATTCAGCTGGCAGGCCCGCAAGGTCTGTCAACGGCTCGGGGTTGCCGGGAAAGAATTTCTCGATAAACTTCTTTCCCAGAGAAAGGATCTTCGGAGGAGTTCCCCTATCTCCAAAATCCGGTCAAGCCGGTTTTCCGCTAATAGCTCATGACCGTAACCCGCCGGAGCTGGCAAAAAGCGAAGTTCAATTATAAAAATGGCTAAGAGAAAAGGCAATGAGTTTGGGTTTTTAAGCGAAACTTACTCAGAAGCTGGTTGTCGATAGCCAACGACTCATCGAGGCGTTTGTCAAGCCGATCCTGGACTTCACGAAGCACGTCTTTTTGCTTTTGCTTCTCTGTCTCTAGGATCTGTTCGGCTTGGACGAGGCTCCTCTTGGCCGTCTCCAGATCCGCCACCATTGACTGATTAAGCTTATTCAGCTCAATGTTTTCATTGCGGAGCCGGTCGAGGCTGCCTACGTTCTCGGCAAACTCCTTGGCTTGGTTGATGGCGTCTGCATCAGACAAAATGTCAGCAGTATAAAGATAAGCCAGATGCAAAAAGTTTAAGGTTTTGGCATTCATACCTTGGTACGCGACGCGATCTGCCTCAAAGCCGGCGATGATGGCATCCTTGTTCGCCAGCTCAGTCTTTAGCCGGCGCATCCCCTGATTTCGCACACCCAAAAAGTTGATGGTTTCAGCACCAATTTTTCGATGGATCTGCGTAAGGAGGTGCTAAAAGCCTAAAGCTACATTGATAAGCAAAATTGGCTACAGGATGGCATTTCATCGCTAGGGGGCTAAATATATGCATATGCATTAACTCGGACCACTATGTCAGCTAGCTTGTAAAACTTAACCCGACATAGTGCTCGGGGGATACTGGGGAAGTTATTTACCTGGTAGTGCTCGCGAAGAAGGGTCATGCCGGCCTCAAAACTTTCAGCAAAGTAATTCTGTTGATCTTCGAGGATTTCTATGACATCAAAGGTGTCATAGGCCTTGGTCTCGTCCGGCTCGTCATCCCGGACGGTTGTTCCTTTCTTCCGGGGAAGCCGAGGAGCACGCATGAACCGGCTCATAAACTCCGGCTTGATGCGCCCTTCATCATCGAAGGCCTCCGCCTTAATCGGAGGAAAGGACGGGGCATCATTAGCCGGAGCTTCAGCCCTTGGTGGAGAGAAAGGTTCTGTCACCTTCCCCGTCATCTTTGTCCATTTGGTGGGAGGCGTAATCCCAGCTCTCCCGAGAGTCGGACCTGCCGCCATGGCGCGGGTGGAGTTCTCCTCCACTGGTGTTGGCTTCAAAGCCGAAGGAGTTGGGGGAGGAATAGCAGGAGATGTCTTCCTCCGCGTGGCGCACACCTTTTGCTTCAAGGGCGCACCTTTCTTTATCATGCAAAGACAAAGGAGTAAGAATAGCAAATCCGGCAATACTACAAAGCAAGGAAGAGATGTTTTAGCCGACATACTTCTTGCTGGGGATGTTGAGCCTAGAGAGAGCGTCGTCATCTTTGGATGACTTGGCGCCAATCGTAATAGACTGGCTCTTCCTCTTCCGGCTCTCTGCAGAAGCCGAAGAAAAGGAGATAGGCTGCTTGGTCGCTCTGCTGGACGACGATGTGCCAGCTGGTCGAGCGGCGGAGACTCCGGGAATCTGAAGTATAACACAAGTTAGTTTGTTAAACACAAAGCCGAATCCCTTGAAGAATTGAACTTTGATCCGACAAAGTACCTTTGGGGGAGGAGTGGCCGCCGTAAACATTGGCAGCGATTCTTCGTATTGTCGGCCTTCATTAGGCCGGGCTTTGATAAGCTTGTTGAAGCAAGCCTCAAAGAGGCCCTGCTCCAAATCCTTCTCGCTGATCCACATGGGATCAGAGTTGTCCGTGTACTCGCACAAAAGGCGAGCACGATGTTGGAGGGGCTGGATCCATCTCTTCATCCAGCATATTATTGTGTCCTCCCCAGTTAGGGGAGGAGAGCTGGAGGTCAACTCCATGATCCTTGCCTTAATGGCGGCAAGGTCAGCCGACGTCTTCACTGCCAGCTTCTTCTTCCACGAGGGCAGGGGAGCGCCGGCCCTATCTTCAAAGGGGGCGAGCCCCTGCAGCCGGTTTGGAGGCGCCACGTCCTTGCAATAGAAAAATGTGGATGCCCACCCCTTAGCCGAATCCACAATTGGCACCTGAGGGTACCAATCTATATCCCGGCGGCAGTTGAAGCTGATGGAGCCGGCAACCATCAGCTTCTTTTGGACTGTTTGCCTCTTGACTCCGAAGGAATACTGGACGAAATCTAACCTAGGGGCTATTCCTAAGTAGCCTTCGAATAGTGCAACGAAGCCGGATATGTAGAGCAGGCTATTGGGGGTGATGTTGTGGAGTTGGAGACCATAGTGGTCCAGAATCTCGATCAGAAAAGCCGAGGGCGGCAAAGAGAACCCCCTGGCAATGTGAGAAGAAAGCAATACCCGTTAATCCTTGATGGGAGTTGGAGACGGGTCACCAAAGGCGGATCGCCAAGACGGCGCCGACTCAGAAGAAGGAGGGATGGCTCCATCAGTCACCATTCCCATAAGTTAACCATCATCCATGTCTGAGCAAGCCCAGTTGTGGGTAGGATTGATAGGGGCGCCTTCGTTGTCGCCGGCTTCCTCTTCTTCTTCCTCTTCCGCGGCCCGAGCTTCCTCGGCCACATTAGCGGCGATTGCGGAAGCCGAAGCTTCTGCGGCTACGGCTTCGGCTGTGGCTTGGGTCAAGGCGACCTCATCACGATTGGTTGCGGCATAGGAGGAGTCCACCGGAGTGGAGGAAGGAGAAGCGATCAGAGCGGCGGTTGGCACAGAGCCGGCGGCGGCGGCCACAGAAGAAGAACCTCCCATCAGCTGCGCCGAGTCAAGAGGCGTCGCATCGATGACGGGGGAACTGGGAGTGCTGGATGCCATGAACGGAGGCGCGGAGAACTGGAGCTCGGAGATGAGATCTGGAGAAGATGAAGGTTAGGGTTGAGAATGGGCCGGTGACCGCAGCGAAGGAGAGGCGACCCGCTTTTATAGCGGAAGTGCCGAGATTCGTGCAACGGTCCAGAGCAATAATACCGCCACGCGTCACGGGATCGGACCTTTGAGAGGAGTTCCTTCCCTCCGATGCCTCGGTTCCAACGCGGGAAAAACGGAAATTAGCCCCCGCATTCAAAGATGCCACTCCACTCACTCTGCTGGGTCTGACAAATCCATCAACTCGACGGACGCGTGTCAAAGTGTACTCAAGTGTTTTTCCGGCATAATGAGCCAGCATGTAGAGATTGACAAAGTTGTTCGGTGTGACTGCAAGTTTCTGTGAATGCTCCAAGCCTGACAACAGATGAAGAATTTCCCGGACAACACATTGTCGGAAGATTGATACCAACCGCTGAAGTACTTGAAGCTTTCCGGGGGCTACTGTTGGGGTTATGCCAAATAGGTACCATCACAGATGTGAGCAAAGCTAGCGTACCAGGGTGGCCCATAGCGGTGGTAAGCCGAATTCCGGCTTACCGGGCGGCCCAGTACGATGAAGCGCAGGAGGCCCATCCGGCTAAGGGAAGGTTCCAGAAGGCGGCCTGCATTATGGATGACTTATCTCTCAAGGCAAGGACCAAGCCAGATTAGAGTAGAACTCTGTAACTTACTCGGTTAGGTTTCCTCCCGTAAGCCCTAGGTCCGGACGCCTTTATAAGCCGGCCTACGGGACGCCTTAGGGCAAGATCGACACATACGCTCTAACTTTCACTGTAATTGGCGCATATTTCCCTTGCTTGTCATGAGGGACTAGATAGCTTCTCTGTTATGAACTCGTTGACGAAAGCATGCATACCTCAAAATCATTTTACTTCTATTTTAAAAACCAAAAAGCTCTAGCACATCACTAATCCCTGCTTCCCTCTGCGAAGGGCCTTTCTTTTACTTTTAATGTTGAGTCGGTTTTCCCTTTTTCCTTCTATCTCCACAAAAGCAAACATATAGCATTGACCTTGGGTATCATTGAGCATATTAAATTATCAAGATTAAACATGAATCTTTATATTGACTTTATCTATAAGATAAGCCGTTGGAAGTTGAAGCTCTTTGCTAATGCTTACATCTTCCTTTGTGTTGATTCTGAAACACTTTTGTCATGGAATTATTATCCTAGTGAATTAGTCAAATATGTTGATCACATCGTTTTCATGTCTTTAACATACTATTTATGAAAGGCTTTGCTTGAATGATTCAACTTGGTTATTCATTGCTTTCTTGCTATCAACTATAGACAATTGTTTTGTATCACTTCATTCACATCTTATGCTTTACATTACTATCTTGATCACGATTGTGTTGGTTGCATGTCTCATCAAAAATTATTTTTTTATCACTTACCTACTCGAGGACGAGTAGGAGTTAAGCTTGGGGATGCTGATACGTCTCAAAAGTATCTATAATTTTTGAGTGATCCATGCTAGTTTTGTGATATTGTCACATGTTTTTACTATCAATTATATCATTTTTATGCATTTTATCGGACTAACCTATTGACAAGATGCCCAGTGCCAGTTCCCTGTTTTTGTCATGTTTTTGTTGCAGAAAGTTACTTCTGGAAATATTCTCGGAATTGGACGAAAATTTACGGAGATTTTTTATTGAAGAAATGAGGAAGGGAGCCAGAAGGGCGACTCCAGGGGACCCACACAGGCCAGGGGCGGCCCCCTGCCGCGGCCTAGGGCACCCGCGGGTGGGACCCGCCCTGCCCTATGGGGCACCCCTCGGCCGCCTCCGACGCCTATGAAATCACATCCGACGAAAAAAACCTAAGGCCCAAAGGATTTTCCCAAATGCGCAATAAAGCTCCGTCGCCATCGCCGACAAATTTCAGGGGTCAGATTGATCCTGTTCCGGCACCCTGCCGGAGGGGGGATCGACCGCCGGAGCCATCTCCATCGACACCGCTGCTTCCCACGATGAGGAGGGAGTAGCCCCTCACCGGGGCTGAGGCTTATACAAGTAGCTATGTGGTTATCTCTCTCTCCCATGATGTGATCTTCATTGTGATCATGATCTTTGTTAGTATAGTTGAATACATGATGTTTCCCTATGTGTAATGGATATGATTTTGCTCAAGTGATGTTATTTAGTACAATTTCCGGAGTCACCGTTGTGATCACGGTATCTCGGTGACAGTGTGGGTGCCGTGTGTGACTCTATGGATAATAGATTGGAAGGATCTTCATCATGAGTTTGTTCTTTATTATTGTTGGATTGAATAGATCATGAGGTTTCTTGATGCTTGTGTTATTAAAGAAAGAGACTATTCAAGAAATATGTTGTGGTGTATGTTAGTACTATCTTTGGAGGCGGATAGTGACATCATGAAGTGTCCATAGATGTGGAATACGAACTTTAAGGTGTGCTTTTCGTAGCCCTACGCAATTCTCATCCTATTTGATCCACGAAAGAATGATCTCGGAGTAACGTCTACCATGCATGTATTTTTGTGGAACTGTTATGTGTTTAATTATGTTAATGATGTTGAGAGTAGTCACTAGTGAAAGTATGAAGGCTAGGCCTTGTTTCCAAGCATTGATACACCGTTTTTAGTCACTTTTGTCACTTGTTTGCTTGCTGCCATTTTTATTACAGAATTACAAAATCACCTTTTACCATCCATATCACTTGCATTTTACCATCTCTTCGCCGAACTAGTGCACCTATACAACTGACAATTGTATTAGGTGTGTTGGGGACACAAGAGACTTCTTGTATCTTAATTGCAGGGTTGCTTGAGAGGGATATCTTTGACCTCTACCTCCCGTGGATTCGATAAACCTTGGGTTACTCACTTAAGGGAAATTTGCCGCTGTCCTACAAACCTCTCGCTTGGAGGCCCAACAAGTCTACAAGAATAGAAGCGTGTAGTAGACATCAGCGCCCACCATGGGGCAAGAGATGTCCAGGGTTACGTTCTGGCCGGGATCTACTGGCGGCATCGGTGACACCATCGCGGTCGGCTTGGTCAGCTACTTCGACGAAACTGGAGGTGGCCACGTCCTCGACGACGGCTTCTGGACACCGGCAAAGGAGGATCCCGCCGGCTTGTCCACGGTCTCCATCGGCGGCATCGACATCTTCGTCGGCTTCACCGCCAAGGCTCTGGATGATCTTGGCTTCACCTCGAGCATGCCCGCCACCCACCCTTACAACTCTGAAGACGGATCGGATTTGGACTCTGAGGAGATCGCCGATCTAGATCTAGCTTTCGATGCTGATGATGAAGATTCCAAAGACGACGCAACCTCTGATATGGCGGCGCTGGACTTCCACTTTGTCGGCATCCTTGGAGAATCCGACTCAAACGAGTCGATGACAGAACCTGAGTCGATTCTCCCCGCTTTGCAGGCTGGGGCCGATTCAGAAGCCGGATCACGGTCATGTAACATGTGAGTACTAGAGTTGAGTTCGTAGTCAAGTTTGTCTCACCTGAAGTAGCAATCATGGTCCGAGTTTGTTTAGTAGTGTCCGATTATAGGTTAGCTTTGTAGGCTTTATTTTGCACTAAGTTAAACTTTCCTAAGTCTGGCCGAATTTGTAGCAAAATGTGTCAATATCTACAACATCAAGTCTATATAGCATGAAAAATTATTATACTAGATGATACCTGATTGCTACTAATGAAGAGTTGGGTGTGATGTCTACTACAAGCTTCTACTCTTGTATACTTGTTGGGAATCTAAGCGCAGAGGTTCGTAGGACAGCGGCAATTTTCCCTTAAGTGAGTAACCCAAGGTTTATTGAATCCACGGGAGGAAGAGGTTGAACGTATCCTCTCTCAAGCAATCCTGCAATTAAGATACAAGAAGTCTCTTGTGTCCCCAACACACCTAATACAATTGTCAGTTGTATAGGTGCACGAGGTCGGCAAAGAGATGGTAAAATACAAGTGATATGGATGGTAAAAGGTGATTTTGTAATTCTGTAATAAAAATGACAGCAAGCAAACAAGTGACAAAAGTGACTAAAAACGGTGTATCAATGCTTGGAAACAAGGCCTAGGCTTCATACTTTCAATAGTGACTACTCTCAACATCGTTAACATAATTAAACACATGATAGTTCCCACAAAAAATACATGCATGGTAGATGTTACTCGGAGATCATTCTTTTGTGGATCAAATAGGATGAGAATTGCGTAGGGCTACGAAAAGCACACCTTAAAGTTCGTATTCCACATCTATGGACAATTCATGCTGTCACTATCCGCATCCAAAGATAGTCTCCACTACTAATAAACAAGCCAACATGAATTTTCCTATATGCACACCACAAATACACACAAAAGAACCACGAGTAGTTTCCACCTTACGATCTGACCCAATAGATTACATCTAACCGTTCCCTTAAAAAAAATCCACCAAAGGGTACATCTAGCAATTTCTATGGGCAGACGAAACTCTGCCTCCACGAACGAAGCCGCTACATAGTTGATCTCCTGTGGGCGCCGTCTCCGCGGTCTCCCTTCCCCAGCGCGCCGACCGCACCATCAGGCGAAGAAGATGGCCTAAGCCGCCGCCTCATGGTCACGATCTGCGCCGCGCTCGGCCGGGTCGGCATCGGACTGCTGGTCATCACCGACATACCGCCGCGGACGCCGATCCACCTGATCCACACGCCGCCGGCCGGTGCCCTGCCCGCCTCCGGTTCCCCCTCCGCTGGATGGTGCCCGTGCGAGCGGCGCCGGCCTCCTCGCGAGGGCCGGCCGTGGGCTGTGGTCATCGAGGAGAGGATTTGTGGTTCTCTCGGCACGGAGCTGCGTCGAATCTCCATGCCTAATTCCTCCAACGTGCACCGCCGGTGGTTCCTAGGCCTAACCCTAGGCGGGAACAACTGTCCCGCACGCCCCTAGCGGAAAGAAGGGATTTCTCTTCTCCCAAGGATGCAAGACGGCGCAGCTGCCACCGATTTCCGCGTCTGCTCCCACCATGGCCTAAAATAAATGCCTCCATTAGCGGCGGCGATCCAGCGCAGCGCCGTGCCGCAAGAAGATTAGTCGACGGCGCTGGTTGCCTATCCCGGAGCGTGCAGCGGCGGGGAGAGCAGCAGGACTTCCGGCTTTGCGGACTGCAGGTGCGCCCCTGCCATCCCAGCCTCCCCGATCTTGAGTTTGCTGAATTGAAAGTTCTTGCTTGCGTGCGTGTGTGCGTTTTTTATTTTTTTTGTGTGCTTCTACTTGGTGCCTGATTCGCCTGCTGCACTGTCGGGCCAGAGTCTGGAAAAGGTAATTTTTCTTTTTGAAAAAGCTAGATGGCTCTTTGTGTAGATCTGGTCTTAATTTTTTTCTATATATTTTGTGGTCATTGCTTTGTGTGGGTGTTACTTGCATATTGATTTCAGTTTTTTGTGGATCTGGTTTATTTTCTCAAATGTTTTTTATTTCTCTTACTCTATCTTTTTATATCTTTCTTAATTTCTACTTTGCAAATGGAGCCTGGCTGAGTCAAATTGTCGACTACGCATTTTTTATGATGAGTTAAGCTATGCTCCATGAAATTTGGTTCTCATATTATTCCATATGAAGCATGCTAGATTCGAATTGATGCTTATCTGCATGTGTTCAATTAAATATCTCATATAAATCATCTTTTAACTCTAATCATGTAATGAGCTGCAGGCAGTTCTTCAGAAGCCTGACTATCAGAGACTAGCACTCATGGTTCATTTTCTCTGTTCTTCGCCTCATTCAAGGTGATGTAGTAGCATACAGTAGCAATAGGCTATCATAGTTTAGTATTATACCTGAAATACTGTAGAAGTTACTAATTTACACATTCTTGTCTTCTGCTGCCATATTGGTTGCCTGGAGCTGCGTCATTAGAAACGTCCTCGGCGGCTGGCCGAGTGTACTTATTGTCCAAATGTTTAATTTTTGTGGTGTGATATATGCCTGCAGATAATCATCACAAGTTATCGGGAGCTTGACAAGTTATCGGGAGCTTGACAAGAATCAAAAACACCCTTTTGTCATTAATGAAGTTTCTATTTTCTTATTCTTCTATGGGAGCTTTCGGTAAAATGTGCATGTTTTTTTGTCGATATCCTGCAGCTTTGCCCAGTTTGCCTTCCCAAACCCCGGGACATGTCCTTTGGTTGCGGTCATCAGGTGAGACTTTTTAGCACTACTGTACCTCTGACAGCATCTATTGTTACATTCAGAATCAATTTGATACTGAATTTAAGGAATCTATTGTTAACGAATATTTTTCTCTTCATATGGGTACATAGTGTTGATGCACACTGCCCATTTGGGATATGTAGGTAGGGGTTCTCTTTATTTTGTTTCTCCATATCTTTCTGTTCAATTTATTCACCATGGTGATTGACTGACTGTATGCAGTTTGGAGAATGGGTATACGGCGGTTCCTAGGCCTAACCCTAGGCGGGAACAACTGTCCCGCACGCCCCTAGCGGAAAGAAGGGATTTCTCTTCTCCCAAGGACGCAAGACGGCGCAGCTGCCACCGATTTCCGCGTCTGCTCCCACCATGGCCTAAAATAAATGCCTCCATTAGCGGCGGCGATCCAGCGCAGCGCCGTGCCGCAAGAAGATTAGTCGACGGCGCTGGTTGCCTATCCCGGAGCGTGCAGCGGCGGGGAGAGCAGCAGGACTTCCGGCTCTGCGGACTGCAGGTGCGCCCCTGCCATCCCAGCCTCCCCGATCTTGAGTTTGCTGAATCGGAAGTTCTTGCTTGCGTGCGTGTGTGCGTTTTTGATTTTTTTTTGTGTGCTTCTACTTGGTGCCTGATTCGCCTGCTGCACTGCCGGGCCAGAGTCTGGAAAAGGTAATTTTTCTTTTTGAAAAAGCTAGATGGCTCTTTGTGTAGATCTGGTCTTAATTTTTTTCTATATATTTTGTGGTCATTGCTTTGTGTGGGTGTTACTTGCATATTGATTTCAGTTTTTTGTGGATCTGGTTTATTTTCTCAAATGTTTTTTATTTCTCTTACTCTATCTTTTTATATCTTTCTTAATTTCTACTTTGCAAATGGAGCCTGGCTGAGTCAAATCGTCGACTACGCATTTTTTATGATGAGTTAAGCTATGCTCCATGAAATTTGGTTCTCATATTATTCCATATGAAGCATGCTAGATTCGAATTGATGCTTATCTGCATGTGTTCAATTAAATATCTCATATAAATCATCTTTTAACTCTAATCATGTAATGAGCTGCAGGCAGTTCTTCAGAAGCCTGACTATCAGAGACTAGCACTCATGGTTCATTTTCTCTGTTCTTCGCCTCATTCAAGGTGATGTAGTAGCATACAGTAGCAATAGGTAGTTTAGTATTATACCTGAAATACTGTAGAAGTTACTAATTTACACATTCTTGTCTTCTGCTGCCATATTGGTTGCCTGGAGCTGCGTCATTAGAAACGTCGTCGGCGGCTGGCCGAGTGTACTTATTGTCCAAATGTTTAATTTTTGTGGTGTGATATATGCCTGCAGATAATCATCACAAGTTATCGGGAGCTTGACAAGTTATCGGGAGCTTGACAAGTTATCGGGAGCTTGACAAGAATCAAAAACACCCTTTTGTCATTAATGAAGTTTCTATTTTCTTATTCTTCTACGGGAGCTTTCGGTAAAATGTGCATGTTTTTTTGTCGATATCCTGCAGCTTTGCCCAGTTTGCCTTCCCAAACCCCAGGACATGTCCTTTGGTTGCGGTCATCAGGTGAGACTTTTTAGCACTACTGTACCTCTGACAGCATCTATTGTTACATTCAGAATCAATTTGATACTGAATTTAAGGAATCTATTGTTAACGAATATTTTTCTCTTCATATGGGTACATAGTGTTGATGCACACTGCCCATTTGGGATATGTAGGTAGGGGTTCTCTTTATTTTGTTTCTCCATATCTTTCTGTTCAATTTATTCACCATGGTGATTGACTGACTGTATGCAGTTTGGAGAATGGGTATATGCAAGTGGGAGTCTATCTCTTCACTTTTGGGGGACTTGTGTATTGCTGCATAAACTGAGGAAATTGTGCTTTGTGCAGTTCATGATTTTTTTATGTTAATTTTCTGTACCAATTTTGTTGCAGTTTCTGCTATGGCTTGGTTCCCTCACTATTCGGCAAACAGTGCAGCAGCATTGGCCTCACCTCAATGTCACAGACCTCATGGTATGAACATCCTCATACTTTGTCAGCTACTGTTCTAGCTTTGTGCCATTGATGCATGCTCTGATGTTAAAATGTTATGCCTGCAGGTTCTTTGAGATGAAAACTGGAAAGATCTGGATGCCTTCTGAACATCAACTCCACGATAAGCTTCTTCGAGGAAAGGGCAATGCCGTGGCTTTGCGCAAGGCCTGTTTGGCGTGAAAACAAAGGTATGTATAAATAGCATGAAAAATGATTGGACGGGTGCATCTCTTCCTGCTCCCTTTCCTCTCCTCCTACTCCCTCCTATATATTTTAGATTTATTTGTGCAATTTTACTCAGGTGATGTGATTATAAGTGGACATGAGCTCTAACTAGAGTAGAATTGTATAGCAACATAAAAGGGTTTATAACTTTACTTCATTAAGGTTTCGTGGTAAAAAATGTTGGTGTAAATAAGTCTGTGTTTGCGTCTTCTCTCGGATGATGACTTATTGCTTCTCCTTATCAGATCATATCCGGAATCTCAAGAGTGCAGTAAAGTGTTAATTTCTGCCTGCTCAAACCAAAAAAAAAAACAAGAATGCATCAGGTCAAGGTTTATTTCTGCCTCTTTCAGAAATTCAGAGCCCAAGCCATGTAGCCCGACATGTCCCCAAGTTGGGGGGTGCGGGGAAAATTCGAGGTAGCGGAGGGCAGGTCGGCACCTTAGAGCCAAAGGAAATGGAGAGGAGGCTGGCGCTGGCGAGTAGGAACATGGGATGTAGTTGTGCCATGGTTGAAGGTGGACTGCAGGTAGGTACTACGAAAGTTAGAGAAAAAATGGGTCAACGTGCCCTCCAACAGAATACGAATCATAAGATGTATCTTGTAGTTACGTGCGTGCACGTGCAAAGCTACTAGTACTAACAAACACCACAACCTATTTCTTGAATAGTCTCTTTCTTCAATAACACAAGTATTAAGAAACCTTATGATCTATTCGATCCAACAATAAAGAACAAACTCATGATGAAGATCCTTCCAATGTCACACACGGCACCCATCCTGTCACCGAGGTATCGTGATCACAATGGTGACTCCGGAAATTGTACTAAATAACATCACTTGAGCAAAATCATATCCATTACATAAGGGGAAACATCATGTATTCAACTATATCAACAAAGCTCATGATCACAACGAAGATCACATCATGGGAGAGAGAGATAACCACATAGCTACTTGTATAAGCCTCAGCCCCGGTGAGGGACTACTCCCTCCTCATTGCGGGAAGCAGCAGCATTGATGGAGATGGCCCCGGCGGTCGATCCCCGTCCCGGCAGGGTGCCGGAACAGGACCTTCTGAACCCCCGAAATTTGTCGGCGATGGCGGTGGAGCTCTGTATCGTATTTGGGAAAATCCTTCGGGGGTTAGAGTTTTTGCGTCGGGATCAATTTTTGAGGGGGAGCCCGAGGGGCAGGGGCGGCCCCCGGCCGCGGCCCACCTGTCACCCGCGGGTGGGACCCGCCCCAGGGTTGTGGGTCCTTCCCGGGGTCGCCCTTCTGGTTCCGGTCCTTATTTCTCCAATAAAAAATCGTCGTAAATTTTCGTCCAATTCCGAGAATATTTCCAGAAGTAACTTTCTGCAACAAAATCAGCATAAAAACAGGGAACTGGCACTAGGCATCTTGTCAATAGGTTAGTCCAAAAAAATGCATAAAAATGATGTAATATGATATTATAAACATGTGACAACATCACAAAACTAGCATGGATCACTCAAAAATTATAGATACGTTTGACACGTATCAGTATCCCCAAGCTTAACTCCTACTCGTCCTCGAGTAGGTAAGTGATAACAAAAATAATTTTTGATGAGACATGAAACCACGTAATCATGATCAAGATAGTAATGTAAAGTATATGATGTGAATGAAGTGATACAAAACAATTGCTTATAGTTGATAACAAGAAAGCAATGAATAACCAAGTTGAGTCATTCGAGCAAAACCTTTAATAAATAGTACGTTAAAAACATGAAAGCAGTGTGATCCACATATTTGATTAATTGATGTCTACTACACACTTCTATTCTTGTAGACTTGTTGGGCCTCCAAGCGTAGAGGTTTGTAGAACAGCGGCAAATTTCCCTGAAGTGAGTAACCCAATGTTTATCGAATCCACGGGAGGTAGAGCTCAGAGATATCCCTCTCAAGCAACCCTGCAATTAAGATACAAAAAGTTTCTTGTGTCCCCAACACACCTAATATAATTGTTAGTTGTATAGGTGCACTAGTTCGGCGAAGAGATGGTAAAATGCAAGTGATATGGATGGTAAAAGGTGATTTTGTAATTCTGTAATAAAAGTGGCAGCAAGGAAACAAGTGACAAAAGTGACTAAAAACGGTGTATCAATGCTTGGAAACAAGGCCTAGGCTTCATACTTTCACTAGTGACTACTCTCAACATAATTAACATAATTAAACACATGATAGTTCCCACAAAAATAGATGTGTGGTAGACGTTACTCGGAGATCATTCTTTTGTGGATCAAATAGGATGAGAATTACGTAGGATAACCACATAGCTACTAGTATAAGGCTCAGCCCCGGTGGAGACTACTCACGCATGGCCATGGTGAGTGGGAGCTTTATGGAGAGGTGCAGCCCGGAGGAGAGACGGCGACGGCGGCGGCCCTTGGAGGCAGCAGCCCGGTGAGGCGGTGGCGGCTCGGAGAGGGGCGGTGGCTGCCCTTGTGGGCAGCAGCCCGGCGAGGCGGTGGCGGCTCGGAGAGGGGCGGCGGCTGCCCTTGGAGAGGCGGCGGCGGCTGCCCCTTGGAGGCGGCGGCGGCTGCCCTTGGGGGCGGCGGCCCTTGGCCCTCCCTTCAAGCTTGGAGATGGTGCTGGTATGGAGGAGGTTCTCCACCTCACGGCGGCTGCCTTGGAGGAGAAAAATTCGTGGGGGCTTGATGACCTAGGTTTTCTCTCTTTATATACTTTCCCGAATTTCCGTCATCAGATTTTTGGGCTTCAGTAAAACGGGGATATCTCGAGCGTACGGACTCGGATTAGGATGTTCTTGGGCTTAAATGAAAGCTACGGAAATTTACCACAACTATGTCCGATGTGAGAACTTCATTTGACGTCATCTTCAGGACTAAAACTGACGATCTCTGAAATCTATTAGAAGGGACAGATTTCAGGAAAGTCCAATTCGACTCCAACAAGGTTTCCTTTTGCGTTTTTGCCAATTTCCAAGCGATTCCTACACTTTTGCAACTATTAATAGGTTAGCCCAAATAAATCATAAAATTGATATAAAATGATAGTAGAAACATGTAACAATGTCACAAAACTAGCATGGATCACTCAAAAATTATAGATACGTTTGACACGTATCAGCATTCCCAAACTTAACTCCTACTCGTTCTCGAGTAGGTAAGTGATAACAAAATAATTTTTTACAAGACATGCAACCAACACAATCGTGATCAAGATAGTAATGTAAAGCAAACGATGTGAATGAAGTGATACAAAACAATTGTCTATAGTTGATAGCAAGAAAACAATGAATAACCAAGTTGAATCATTCAAGCAAAACCTTTCATAATTAGTATGTTAAAGACATGAAAGAAATGTGATCCACATATTTGATTAATCCACAAAGGTAATAGCTCCATGAAAAAAAGTGTTTGAGAATCAAAATAAAGAAGATGTAAGTTTTAGCAAAAAGCTTCAACTTACAACGGTAAAGTCAATATAAAGATTTATGTTTAATCTGACAATGCAATATGATCAATGATACCCAGGGTCAATGCTAGATGTTTGCTTTGGTGCAGATAGAAGGAAGAGGAAAACTGACTCAACATTAAAAGTAAAAGAAAGGCCCTTCGCAGAGGGAAGCAGGGATTAGTCATGTGCTAGAGCTTTTTATTTTTATGAAATAGAAGTAAAAAAATTTTGAGACATGCATGCTTTCGTCAACGACTTCACAACATAGAAGATATCTAGTCCCCCATAACAAGCAAGGTTTTTAGACTTGTGAGAGCAGCTGGTTTTTAGAGTAGCGAGTACGCTCTTCTTTCTCCTTGGTTTCACCACTGTCCAATGTTTGTGCTGATTTCTCAGATTTACATTGCGCGGAGGAGAATTGTGAGTTATATTTATATTTTGCTTAAGCTGCTCTCGGGTTGATTCAAGTGAAGACGTAATCCATCGACATCGGGTGATAGGGGGAAATGACCTTGGTCGTCACAAGTTATATCTAGCTCTCTACTGCTCCCTCATGAGCTTAAAAACAGAGGCACAAAAAAGAGTATTTTGAATTTTTAAAGATAGCACATGACAAATTTACTTGGAATGGCAGAAAATACCATGCATAGGTAGATATGGTGGATTCAGCTGGCAAGATAGTTTGGCTTTGGGATTTGGATGCACGAGTGAACCATACACTCAGTACGAATTTTTTGGCTTAGCAAAGAAGGTATTTGAAGCAAACATCCAAAATTAACCGGTAACAGAGTAGCATAAGACATTTATCCATCATAACCATAAAAGCTCCACACGGTCTCCAATGTTGACCAAGCAATTCTTTTGATGGAAAGATTAGCTTAAAGAATTAACAACTACGAAATACCACATAGTTTCAAGTTTTTAACAGTATTTCTTTACTAATCAATTCCACTCAAATAACCAGCAAGTTTAAGCATTCATCCTAATATCTCAAAACAAATGAGAAGTATCAAGTATCCACACAACAATGATCTGCACTACTATGCAGGCTTTTCATTTCATTCCAATATCACATGAATATCATTTTGTCCCTTTGACAATTCAAGCAATTTACCAATAACAACTCTCCAACAAATATAAGTGAAGAACAAGAGAGTTTAACATCAACAACTAGCAGCTCTAAACAAGATAAAAGATAAAAGCGAGAGCTTACTAGCAAACAAACAGTAGCTAAGAATACTCAACAAGATATAAGCGAAGCAAAGGAGTATTCAAATGAAAAAGCGGAGCGTGTCTCTCTCCCACACAAACAAAGCAAGGATGCAACAAGCATATGACCAGCAAACAAACAAAACAAAACTGAAAGTAAAAATACGCTCCAAGCATAGCACATAATATGTAAAGTGATAAAAACGAAGTTCAACGAAGACGACCTTATGATAGTCGATTAAGATGAGGAGATGCCTTGGGCATCTCCAAGCTTTGACGCTTGATGGTTCTTGATATTCAGAGGGGATTCCATGGGGGCATCCCCAAGGTTGAGCTCTGACCCATCCTCAATTTCTTCATATTCCTCTCCTTTGGAATTTAAAAACTCACTTCACACAAAACTTCTCATAATTTGATTAGAGAGTTAGTGCTCATAAATTAAAATGCACATATGTTCAACTTAGGACAAATTGCAAACAAACTTCATTGGGAATTAGCTACTGTTTACTAATCCTCAATGTGACACTCTCCCTCAAGAGTTTCACATTGAACGATGGTAAAAGAGGCGAATACAAAATAAAGGCAGAATCTGTCAAAACTGGACAGTCTGTAAAGATTGAATTTTCCAAGGCATTTCTGCAGCTCAAATCAAAAAAAAAAAAAACTAACGAAAGATAGATAAAAGCATCAGGCTTGTTGTCAAAAATTATCAGAAAAATATAAGATACTGGCGATTTTAGGAATTTCGTGCAACAGGCGCACAAATTCTGTTTTTAGACAGCAAAACAATACCTCGCACTTTCAATGCATTAGAGGCTAAATTTGGCACCAAAAAACCAAAAGAAAAAGATATAATTAAGTTGCTACAGAGGCAACAACTTCATGACTCAAGAAAAACAAAAACAATCTGAAAGTAAAAGATGGGTTGCCTCCCAACAAGCGTTTTTCTTTTAAGCCTTTTAGCTAGGCATGATAATTTTAATGATGCTCTCATAAGAATAAGAGTTGGAACGTAAAAGAGAGCATCATGAAGCAAATATCAAATACATTTAAGTCTAACTCTCTTCCTATGCATAGGCATCTTGTAAGAAAATAAATCATTGGAGCATAAAGCATTAAGCATAGGAAGGCAAAGCAAGTGCAACATTAAAACCTTCAACATAAAGAGGGAAAACTTCATAAGATGAAAATTTATATAACCATGCTTCCCTCTCTCATAATAACTTTCAGTAGAATCATAAGAAAACTCAATAACATAACCATCACATAAAGCATTTTTCTCATGATTCACATGCATAAAAGTATTATTATTACTCTCCACATAAGTAAAATCTTTCTCATTAGTAATAGTGGGAGTAAAACTATCATAGCCTACATTGTAATCATCATAAATAGGAGGCATATCATAATTATAATAAACTTTTTCCTTAATAGTAGGTGGACTGAAAGTATCACATTCATCATAATAATCATCATATATAGGAGGCATAGTATTATCAAAGCAAATTTCCCCCTCAAAGCTAGGGGGACTAAAAAGATCATATTCATCAAAACCAGCTTCCCCAAGCTTAGAATTTTCCATAGAATTAGCAATAATGGTGTCCAAAGAATTCATGCTAATAACATTGCTACTATAATGATTATTATGCAAGTAAAGTTCCATAGGTTTTTTAATTTTCTCTTCAAAAGCATCATGACCAATTTCAAGATAAATTTTCTAAAGCTCTCTAATTTTTTTGTTGTTTTCCATTAAACCGAACTAGTAAAATAAAAACAAGAAACAAAAGATTTAATTGGAAGATCTAAAGAAGATACCTTCAAGCACTCACCTTCCCAACAACAATGCTAGAAATTAGCTTCGTCGTCGGAGTGTGAGTACCGTTTACCTTACCTCCCCGGCAACAGCGCCAGAAATTAGCTTGATGTCTACTACACACTTCTATTCTTGTAGACTTGTTGGGACTCCAAGCGCAGAGGTTTGTAGGACAGCGGCAAATTTCACATAAGTGAGTAACCCAAAGTTTATCGAATCCACGGGAGGTAGAGGTCAAAGATATCCCTCTCAAGCAACCCTGGCAATTAAGATACAAAAAGTCTATTGTGTCCACAACACACCTAATACAATTGTTAGTTGTATAGGTGCACTAGTTCGGCGAAGAGATGGTAAAATGCAAGTGATATGGATGGTAAAAGGTGATTTTGTAATTCTGTAATAAAAGTGGCAGCAAGCAAACAAGTGACAAAAGTGACTAAAATGGTGTATCAATGCTTGGAAACAAGGCCTAGGCTTCATACTTTCACTAGTGATTACTCTCAACATTATTAACATAATTAAACACATGATAGTTCCCACAAAAATACATGCGTGGTAGACGTTACTCGGAGATCATTCTTTTGTGGATCAAATAGGATGAGAATTGCGTAGGGCTACGAAAAGCAAACCTTAAAGTTCGTATTCCACATCTATGGACACTTATGTTGTCACTATCCGCATCCAAAGATAGTACTAACAAACACCACAACCTATTTCTTGAATAGTCTTTTTCTTCAATAACACAAGTATCAAGAAACCTCATGATATATTCAATCCAACAAATAAAGAACAAACTCATGATGAAGATCCTTCCAATCTATTATCCATAGAGTTACACACTGTACCCATCCTGTCACCGAGGTACCATGATCACAACGGTGGCTCCGGAAATTGTACTAAATAACACCACTTGAGTAACATCATATTCATTACACATAGGGAAACATCATGTATTCAACTACAGTAACAAAGCTCATGATCACAACGAAGATCACATCATGGGAGAGAGAGATAACCACATAACTACTTGTATAATCCTCAGCCCCGGTGGAGACTACTCACGCATGGCCATGGTGAGTGGGAGCTTGATGGAGAGGTGCAGCCCGGAGGAGAGACGGCGACGGCGGCGGCCCATGGGGGCAGCAGCCCGGCGAGGCGGTGGCGGCTCGGAGAGGGGCGGTGGCTGCCCTTGTGGGCAGCAGCCTGGCGAGGCGGTGGCGGCTCGGAGAGGGGCGGCGGCCCTTGGCCCTCCCTTCAAACTTGGAGATGGTGCTGGTATGGAGGAAGTTCTCCACCTCACGGCGGCTTCCTTGGAGGAGAAAAATTCGTGGGGGCTTGATGAACTAGGTTTCCTCTCTTTATATACTTTCCCGAATTTCCGTCATCAGATTTTTTGGCTTCAGTAAAACGGGTATATCTCGGCCGTACGGACTCGGATTGGACTGTTCCTGGGCTTAAATGAAAGGTATGCAAATTTCCCACAACTATGTCCGATGTGAGAACTTCAGTTGACATCGTCTTCAGGTCTCAAACTGACGATCTCTGAAATTTGTTAGAAGGGACAGATTTCAGGAAAGTCCAATTCGACTCCAACAAGGTTTCCTTTTGCGTTTTTGCCAATTTCCAAGTGATTCCTACACATCAAAGTGTAAAACAAGAACATTGTGCACTTTTGCAACTATTAATAAGTTAGCCCAAATAAATCATAAAATTAATATAAAATGATAGTAGAAACATGTAACAATGTCACAAAACTAGCATGGATAACTCAAAAATTATATATACGTTTGACACGTATCATTAATCCACAAAGGTAATAGTTCCATGACAAAAGTGTTTGAGAATCAAAACAAAGAAGATGTAAGTTTTAGTAAAAAGCTTCAACTTCAAATGGTAAAGTCAATATAAAGATTCATGTTTAATCTAACGATGCAATATGATCAATGATACCTAGGGTCAATGATAGATGTTTGCTTTGGTGGAGATAGAAGGAAGAGGAAAACTGACTCAACATTAAAAGTGAAAGAAAGGCCCTTCACAGAGGGAAGCAGGGATTAATCATGTGCTAGAGCTTTTTATTTTTATGAAACAGAAGTAAAACAATTTTGAGACATGCATGCTTTCGTCAACGACTTCACAACAGAGAAGCTATCTAGTCCCCCATAACAAGCAAGGTTTTTAGACTTGTGAGAGCAGCTGGTTTTAGAGGAACGAGTATGTTCCTCTTTCTCCTTGGTTTCACCACTGTCTAATGTTTGAGCTGATTTCTCAAATTTGCATTGCGCGGAGGAGAATGGTGAGTTATATTTATATTTTGCTTAATCTGCTCTCGGGTTGATTCAAGTGAAGACGTAAGCCATCGACACCGGGTGAAAGGGGGAAATGACCTTGCTTGTCACAAGTTATATCTATCTCTCTACTGCTCCCTCATGAGCTTAAAAACAAAGGCACAAAAACAAGTATTTTGAAGTTTTTAAATGTAGCACATGACTAATTTAATTGGAATGGCAAGAAATACCATGCATAGGTAGATATGGTGGACTCAGCTGGCAAGATAGTTTGGCTTTGGGATTTGGATGCAGGAGTGAACCATACACTCAGTACGAATTTTTGGGCTTAGCAAAGAAGGTATTTGAAGCAAACATCTAACATTAACCGGTAACAGAGTAACATAAGTCATTAGTCATTCATAACCATAAAAGCTCCACACCATCTCCCATGTTGACCAAACAATTCTTTTGATGAAAAGATTAGCTTAATTAATTAACAAATATAAGTGAAGAACAAGAGAGTTTAACAACAATAACAACTAGCAGCTCTAAACAAGATAAAAGCTAAAAGCGAGAGCTTGCTAGCAAACAAACAGTAGCTAAGAATACTCAACAAGATATAAGCGAAGCAAAGAAGTATTCAAACGAAAAAGCGGAGCGTGTCTCTCTCCCACACAAACAAAGCAAGGATCCAACAAGCATATGATCAACAAACAAACAAACAAAACTGAAGGTAAAAAGACGCTCCAAGCATAGCACATAATATGTAAAGTGATAAAAACGTAGTTCAACGAAGACGACCTCATGATAGTCGATGAAGAAGAGGGGATGCCTTGGGCATCCCCAAGCTTTGACGCTTGATGGTTCTTGATATTCAGAGGGGGTGCCATGGGGGGCATCCCCAAGCTTGAGCTCTGATCCATCTTCAATTTCTTCATTATCCTCTCCATTGGAACTTAAAAAATCCCTTCACACAAAACTTCTCATAAACTGATTAGAGGGTTAGTGCTTATAAATTAAAAATGCACATGTGTTCAACTCAAGACAAATTGCAAACAACTTTATTAGGCATTATCTACTGTTCACTAAGCCTCAATGTGGCACTCCACCCCTAGAGTATCACATTTGACGATAGTAAAGAGACGAATACAAAATAAAAGGAGAATCTGTCAAAATCTGAACAGTCTGTAAAGATCGATTTTTCGAGGCACTTCTTTAGCTCAAATCAGAAAACTCAAAACTAACGAAAGATAGATAAAAGTATCAGGATTGCTGTCTAAAAATATCAGAAATAGATAAAATACAGAGATTTTTTGGATTTTCAAACAGTGAAGGACAGAAATCTGTTTCTGGACAGCAAAACAACACCTCGCACTTTCAATGCATTAGAGGCTAAATTTGGCACAAAAAACCAAAATAAAAAGATACAATGAAGTTGCTACAGAGGCAACAACTTCATGACTCAAGAAAAACAGAAACAAACTGAAAGTAAAAGATGGGTTGTCTCCCAACAAGCGCTTTTCTTTAACGCCTTTTAGCTAGGCCCAGTAATTTCAATGATGCTCACATAAAATAAGATTGGAAGAGAAAGAGAGCATCACAAAGCAAATAAGAAACACCTTTAAGCCTACCCCACTTCCTATGCATAGGCATCTTGTAAGAAAATAAATCCATGAACCACAAAGCATTAAGCATAGGAAGGTAAAACAACATAAAGATAGGTGTTTTAGTAACATGAAAGCTCCCATAGCCATATTTTCCTCTCTCATAATAATTTTCAGTAACATCATGAACAAACTCAACAATATATCTATCACTTAAAACAGGCTTTTCATGATCTACAAGCACATAATTTTGGTCCATCTCAAAAATAGTGGGATCAAACCCAATTTCAATAGAATTATAATGTTTATCATCAAGTAACATAGGACCATCGTCAAGAGCATTATCATATAAACTTTCTAAGCACAACTCTTCATTAAAATGTATATCAATGGGAGGAACAAATAAAGGATTATCATAGGATTTATCAATATAGCACAGATTATCATATATAACAAGATCATTTTTATCAAAAAGAGATGTTTCAAACGAATCAATAGGATCATAGCATTCAATCTCCTTTGGTGAGCAAGGAGGACAATCAAATAATGTATGAGTTAGAGAGTTACTCTCATTAGAAGGTAGACATGGGTAGCTAATTCATTCTTCCTTCTTTTGTTCGTCACTCTCCTCCTCTTTTTCATCCAATGGGCTTACAATTTCAGAAATTTCTTCTTCCATAGGCTCCTGGATGGCATTAGTCTCTTCTTCGGGGGAGATAAACCCTTAAGATATTCAGTAATATAAGCATTATCATCTTTGTAATTATCCATGCAATATCTAAGTATAGCAAAGCTTTCAGTTTTATAAGGACCATCATCAACATTTTGAAGCAAAGAAGCAATTTCATAAGCACCCTTCCAAGCAACAAATTCTTCAATTTGTTCCACATCATAAAAATCATTGTTTCCCTTAGCATAAGATGATAAGGTTTCATTAGCATTGCAAGCACATTGGAAAGGAAGGTGTTCAAAATTCAAGCAGCATGAAGATTCATCACAACAATAAGATATGTCATATTTAAAGCACAAGTCTCTAGCATAATTGTTCAGTTGATTTATTATTTTCCATAAGTGTATCCCTTTTTGAGACAAGCGGTATTCCTTATAATATTCTTTTTGTTCCTCTGTGAACTCACCTTGCCAATAAGATCTAGTTTTAAAGAAGTTAACCATTGAGAACAAGTAAATAACTAAGCATACTAAGAAAACGAAAATAAAGACTACACTAATTTTTTGGGGGTTTTAAAATTTTGCAACAAGCAAAATAAACTAAACAAGAAATAAAACAAGCAAGACAAAAACAAAGTAAAGTGATTGAGAGTATGAGACTCCCTTGCTGTAGCTCCAAGATCCCCGGCAACGGCGCCAAAAAAGAGCTTGATTGCTACTAATGAAGAGTTGGGTGGTGCCCTAAGCGAAGGCGGAGATATAGCAAGCAGCAGTTTTCCCTCGATAACGAACCGAGGTTTATCGAACCAGTAGGACCTTCAAATCAACAACAAAGTGAATGTTGAAGATCTCTGGCGCTTAATCTTCAACAGACGTGGACCCGCACACACTCAACCAAAATACTTTGCCCCCAACGGCGGAAAGGTTGTCAATCTTTCCGGTCTCGCAGAAAACAAAGCGGTTAACTGTATAGTGAAATGGATGAAATATGAAAATGGACCAGTGGAGTAATGATGATGAAAAGTGATGAATAAAGGTTGCAATCAATGTAAAAAGATGGACCGGGGGCCATGGGTTCACTAGTGGAGTCTCTCAAGTAAATAGAATAATCATGTGATGGGTAAACAAATTACAGTTGGGCAATTGACAAGATTATAACACAAAGTTAATCTAGCTATGACAAAGAGAACATGATAATATTTAAGTAGGCATCACGACAATGAACAAAGACCGTTGAGTCCAACTTCATCTTTGTCTAAAAAGTCCACCATAGGATCGCTATCCAGCCTGTCACACATCGGTATTAAGTTGCAAGCAACAGACATTTGCATTAAGTAAAGCGCATGAAGTACGCAATACTAATATCAAAAGAGACATTAACACCGCTGTTTTACCCTTAGTACAACCAGCACACCCTCGCCCTTAGACGTTTCTGTCACTCGTGCCCAGCAACAAAAGGGGGCATGAACCCACTATCTAGCATAAATACCCTCTCTTGGAGATACACACAATCACTTGGCCAAAGTAACTACGCATATCGGAGAGCATGCAAGAACATAAATCAACATATAAGAAGCATGCACAATCTGATCATAACTTTATAATCCATCGGATCCCAGCAAACACATCACATAGCATTACAATAATCGATCGTGATCATGTTAGGCAGCTCACAAGATCATAAGACATGAAGCACAAGAGAGAGAGAGTACCATCTAGCTACTGTCCTGGACCCATGGTACAAGGTGGGACTACTCACAAATCATCCCGGAGGAATGCATAGCGATGAAGAGCCCTCTGGGATCGATCTCCCCTCCGGCAGAGTGCCGGGATCTGCTTCAGAATCACCCCCGAACTAGGGTTTGAGATGACGGCGCGTCGGGGTGACTTCTCTGGAAAATAATGGCCGCCTCGTCGTTTTTAGGGTAAAATGGATTTTATAGGCGTCGAAGGGGGCCAAGGCATTGCCCAGGGGGCAGGGGCGGGCCCCACCCGCGGGTCCTAGGGGGCCGCGGCCGCCACCCGCCTGTGGCCCCTGGGTGGCCCCCCAGGTTGCCCTTTGGTCCTTAGGTGCCTTCCGTCGCATAAAAAATCTCCGTAAATTTTTAGCGCAATCCGACGATATTTCCTGTGGTGGACTTTCTGAAATACAAAAACAGCAAAAATAGGAAACTGGCACTAGGCATCTTGTCAATAGGTTAGTCCAACAAAATGCATAAAAATGATGTAATAAGATAATAAAAACATGTGACAACATCACAAAACTAGCATGGATCAATCAAAAATTATAGATACGTTTGACACGTATCAATACCCCGCGCGGTGCCGCGGGAATTTGTAAGAAAACATAAATCAATTTCATGAGGTTGATTGATACACAAATGGCTGGAAAAATTACAATATGAAAATTCCAAAGACAAACGCAATTTGTAATTTGACTGAAGGTGATGAACTAAACAAATTAAGAGCAACCAAATAAGCACATGCAAATATAATTGAAGGAGGACTTGCCGTGGAATTTATAGATTGATAATTTCGATATTGAGAGCACAACCACCCCTGCTATTAGTGTAGAAAAAATATAACATGGAACTGCATGATGCTTTCCATGATATACACTGAAGATAGGCCAGCAAAAAAAAGGAGTGATCGGTCCTCCTGCTTATCATTCAGAGTTTGGGAACATATAAATAGGCAACATATTGTTTTTTAATATAATATTCTTATGTCCATGAAAGAATAATGAGAAAAGAACAAATAGAAGATGGGTTCACAGAGTCAGAGACTATAGTAGTCGACACTTACGTAACTGCAGAATCAAGACTAACCTGCAAAGTTTAAAATATTTGGATTGTTATGATACATTCAGCACCCATCAGAACAAAACGAAAATGTGTTGAAGGACAAAAACAAAATTATGGAAGCGTACACTCAAATGAAATGTGTGCAGGTTTAAAGGTAATTTCTTCAAAGTTCTCCTTTATCAATATTACAATGGAACTTCATAAGCACATGAGGTAAAACTATAAAGTGTAATCACAGATGCGATCATATAAAGTGTAATCATAGAGCATGTGATGTTTGATGGTTCTCACACGTAGAGGAAGGCGGAATTGAGTAGAGGATCAGAGCAGAAACCTTTCATTTGGATGTAGAATGTGAACACTATTATTGACATGGGATAAATTTCGTGATACCACTTGAGTTGAAATTTCGGAACATAAAAAGTGTCTGGGCTGCAAAGACAATGGTACACATCAGAAAAAATTGTTGGCTGCAAACAAATATATATGCATACACTGATACACAACATCCATTCATCATCAAGAAAACACAATATTAATTGATAGAAATATATAGATAATAAAGCTGAGTTTTCAAGTAATTGGTGGCGGGGAGATCCCCCACCTGAAATATAACTATGGATTATTTCCCCAACATGGATTATGCCATTAGTGAAATTGTGAACCATTTCATTCTCAATTTTACATATACATACTAGCGGTTCATTCTCCAATGAACCACCACATCCTCGGGGTGTTTCCTGATGATATGTTTTGCTGCATAACTCCAGTTTTCTGCACTGAATGGTAAATAAAGAAAAAATATTTGAAAACAAATATGGAAACAAACGTTTCCTCACAACACAACTGCACTGCAAGGTAGAAAGGGCACACTAAAAAGCACATCCACAAGTCCAAGAAGATGTTAACCATGTCGTGAATGGGCACTAGGTTCCGCAGTTGTCCCCAGCTGCTGCTAAAGCAAGTGCAAAAACACAGACCAACTTTGAAAGAGGAATAGTAAACTAGTTTTTTTTTGAATTAGGGGCTTAAAAAACCCCAAATTTCATTGCAAAATTAAATTGAGAAGCCATCAAGTGTGTTTTTGAGAGTAACTTGCCAGCGCAACGGGGTAAACATGAAACACACATCCAAAATACAAGAAACCAGCTAGAGGCATCACACTACATAACTTTGCAGCCAACAAGACTTTAGGCAACTAATAAAAGTAGCTCTTCGTGGAAACTTTCGCGAAAGCCACGGATTAGGGACGGAGACAAGGGGGGACAGCAGGGGCTACTCCTATTTCGAAGGATCTTAGCTAGTTTAGCCCCCTCATAAAAATCACAACACTAATTAGCCTAGCTTTGCCCCCCTTGAGCTCAATTCCTGGCTCCGTCCCTGCCAGAGATTGAGGACCACTGATACAGTCACAATCCGCTGCTCAACAACATGTGTAGCATCAATCTCGGAACCAGCCGAAGAAGTGGTAACCAACGAACCTTCAGTTGATCTGCAAACAGGTTGTAGGAGAGGACTCCTTGTGAAACATCGAACCACCATAGTATGTCATTCCATGCAATGACGCCGTTCCCGCTCCATTGACGACCACTGCTCAAGGGGTTGTTAACCTCCCTGTTACTCCACTTCCGAGGGTCCGCTGATGTCCAGACACGAATAATTCCACCATTGTTTGCGCCAGGAACAAGCTCTGCTTCCATATTACTCAAATTGCAGGGGTCTACGATTAAACCCACATTGCCGTGTCGAAGAGCATCTTTATTCTGATTAGGCAAACGACAAAGTCCACGGCCAGCTACCTTATGATCCATTAGAAAATACGCCTTCTGAGGCTGCCCTTGGCTATGATACCTTGCAGTAGGATCAGACCAGACGATTGTGTCGCCACGACATACAGATAGTCTGGTTTTATCTTGAGAACAATAGGTCCATAGGCGATCTGGTTGGGGAGGGGGGCTGGAACGCACATAGTGGCGGAAGGCAGCGTCGCCCACGGCCGCCATTTGACTAGTGAATCTTAGCATATCAAAGCAAACGTACATTCTTGTTCATGACACAGTGCTCATTATTTGGATCCGTTGTGAATTAAATAAACATACAATTTACACTAAACTTTTATACTTCTATAGAACTTATATTCTAAATTATTAACAAGTATAATTTATGTTACTGTTTTGGCATGCTTAACAAAATATTGAGCAATGTTGCTAAGTATTAGTTGTATTGTTCTTTGGTATGAAGTTGTAATGTATCATCGAAAACATACTTTTGCATTTTGCTAAATTTAAATTTATTTATAATAATAATTCCTTCTTGAATCAATTTTTGAAAATTCATAATCCTTATAGTGTATACATATTTAGGGAAAATTTCTGAACCACGATCTAACAAATATATTGACAGCGGTTTCTAGAGTGTGATTAGTTAGACATATTAATATAACTTCTAAAGTATAACATGAACCATCTACATGATCATTTAAAGATTTTTTACAACAAAATTTGTTTTACAAGTTGATTCGGTAATAGCTTGGCAACATGTGCATTATCTGTACTTGGTATTGAAATAGCATCACGATGAGTAATCATTGATGAATATAAAATGATGTGGACACCATTCCATTTGTATACATAAATTTGATTGATTTTTTGTTATTGTGCAATGTGTTTGTATCATCTTAAGTATATATACTCGTGCTCCTACAAAGTTCTGAATAAAGTCTTGCAAAAAATTGAATATGAAAATTTAGTTAACTAGTATATTTTAGCACAACACGTACGACTTCCAGCTGAGAGATACTAGCGGGCTCAACTTTCCGTATAGGATCAACTTGGTTTGTCCCTATGCGATAGCATTTTATTGTTTTAAGATATTCAATAGTATATTGAGCATAAGGGATAATAGTATATTTATCTCTTACATATATTTCAGTATTTGGGGCCTTCTCCACTTGCGGCCTAGTGCGGTCGGCCCGTTTTCTCGGCCTATGTGTCGGCCATGTCTGCCCATGGAACACTCAACATTGACCCGTCGTGGATATGTTTCGATTATTTCTCATGACACAAAAGCAAGGAATTACATTATATAGACATCGTCATAAGAATGTCTTCACTTTACCAGGATCTTTCATACTCATCTTTTCCAAACCAGTCGAGGAAATGAACCACTAATGCCGAAGAATTTACATTGTTGATCGCATAGTTGTCTTCCCATTGCCAATAGTTTAAATATACAAGATTTAGTCAAATGTCAAGCCACATAGTCCTCAGTGTGCCAAAACATCATTGTGCCAAAACATCTCCTTAAAAAGATTCTCATCCCATTCACGCTTCATAAGCTCAATGAGTCCGTTAAGTTTGGACCCCCACACGATTTTCTCGGGTTGTAACAATCTTCCGCGAGAGCTATTCGGGGTCCTGTAGTCATCCGATATATTGATTTTCAGACCATTACCAACACTCCAAATGCAGCCTTTCTTAAAGGTTTGGATTCTTGTCCATGTGGTATGCCAGACATAAGAGGAACCTTTCTGCAACTCAGAATTAAACATATCGGCCAGCTTGATAATATAATGATCTAATTAAGGACCCCGGCACATAGGGAATAAAAATTGTAAATCAATACCTAACATTGTTTTGCAAGTATAGCCAAGTTAGAACTATTTGTATCTCAAACCCCATGCCACCTCTCTCTTTGAGAACACACGTCTTCCCTGTCACCCCTCCAATAGTACGATATCGCATCTGTGATTCACTTGCAAATTTTCTTTGGGAATTTTGAATACATACATCACATATGTTGGGATAGCCTAGGTCATGGCCTTAATCACTTGTTTACTTATTACGACTCCTGTGATTAGATAAAATACGACGTTTGAGTTTGGACATAGCCAATTGCTATTACGGTGCTAGGCCTTTTCCAGCAATGGAAGGCAGACTTGAATGCCAATCAGACATGGCCAGAAGCTTAGATAATATCACTAGTTTCTCTTGTTTATCACTTAACTTAATAAATAGTCTTATTTGTCCCAGGGAGCGAGGAGAGAAGATGACAGGTTGAGTAGAGAAAGCCTCCTTACAGTCATAAAAAATAGTGTTCTCTCCTTCCAACCATTGATTTGTTTATAAAAAATTTCAATGAGATGTTTAAACGATAAACGCAGTAAGGGGGGAAGATGACAGGTTGCTATATTAATATAGCGGGGTGAAAGCCTATTTCTTCAACACAAGCTCGCTCTCGTGCGGCTATACTGAGCCGCACTAGGGCGCCACCAGCCGCCGCGCTTAGGCCCTGTCCCGCCTACCCCTCCTCTCTCCTCGTCGCTGCTAGGGGCGTCGCCGAGCAAAGCCCGTTCGGTGTGGCGGGGGCGGGGCTCCAAGCTCACGACGAGGCGGGGGACGACAGCGGCAGCACTCGATCTGTCTTCTCCAACAGCGCAGCGACAAGACAGCGGCGGAGGTCGAGGAGCGTCGCGGCTGGCCCGTGTGGCAGCGGAGGAGGCTGTCGGCTGCACTCGCGCTATGGGCCCGATTTGGGTTTGTGATGGCCGGGCGGGCCGCGGCCGGCTGGAGCGGCTGCTCCTTGCTGACATGTGTCCGTGACTTTAGGGGTAGCAGGCGGAGGTGCTGCAGGCCTGCAGAGGGTGGGCGCCGTGGAGGCGGCCCCAGACATGGAGGTGGCGAGGCGGTTGTGCGGGCGTCGACGGTGTTGCGCTCCTAGCTGCGGCAGGGGCATGTCTGAGAGGAGGATGGCGGGGCGGCGGCCCCGGAGCTGCGGCTGGGCCGTGGTAGGCATGGCGCCTATCGTGGCGTGAGGTGGTGCGGTGGCTGCGGCATGCAGTGATGGTGGTCTGGCCGGTCCTCGACAGGCGGTTTGCGGGGTTTGAGACTCATCGCCGGGCGAAGGCTCCGTCTTGGTTGTCAACCGGGGCCGACGACGGCAAAGCTATCGGGCGATGCGTCCTTCTTGAAGGCGTCGTTGAGATGGTGTTGTCGGTTCTCCACGTCGGGTTCTCCGGGGGATCAGGCGAGGGCAGCGCTCCTGCGTCGCGTGCCTCTTGGGGCCTCGCCTTGGATGTTTCACCGGCCAGAGGGATCTGGTGGTTGGCGGCGGCGAGTTTTTCATATTCGGCTAGGTGGTGCGCGGTCAGGGGGTCGGCGCAGATGCCGGAGCGGCGGCTCCGAGCTCGCCTCCGATGTGCTGCGTCGAGGTGGTGGAGCGTCGACTTTGGTCATTTTGGGCGTCTTGGTCGTTGGCTCGTGTGGGGCGCGGCCTTGGGGCTGGCGTGGATGTCAGAGCGGCGGCTCCGGATACTTCGCCTCCGTTGTGTTGCGTCGAGGTTACCTTTGCCATGTTGCGTCGAGGTTGTTTGGTGCGGGGCGCGGCCGTGGGACCAGCGTGGATGTCGGAGCGGCGGCTCCGGATTTTCAGCTCCCCCGTGTTGCGTTGAGGGATTTCGATGTCGGCCTTGGTTGCTTGAGTAACTTGGTCGTCCATCCGTGTGGGGTGCGTGCTCGGGGCCGGTGTGATTGGTTTTGAGTTGTAACTTTTTTCTTTTTAGGTCTTGTCTTTCCTGTTTGCTCCTAGCCTCCTACTTTATCAATATATGAGACAAAAAAAATTCCTGATTTCACAAAAATAAAATATACAGTCTAGATATCTACCACAGTCATTGATGGAAGTCCCGAATATTTATCAGAGAGAGATTTTGTCGTAATATCTCGAGTTCGACCCAGTTCCACCTTATCATCAACAATGCTATTGGGGCTAAAAAAATATTAATCATTTGGTGGCACTAAAGTCAGGCTGGGCATATTTCCCGATTCCCAACCCAAAACCCGAATAATCCGAACCCGATGCCGAAATTCCTGAACCCGATAACCCCGACCGCTTTTTCGGAAAGCTGTTCTAATATCCCAAAATTATTTCGGAAAATTCAGGGTTTAGCTCTCATATCCCGAAAAATCCGAATATCTCGAAAATATAAAAAGCCCAACCGGACAGACCCAGCAAAATAACAAGCTGGGTAAACTCTCCCGCGCCACCCGGCCCACCCCGCATCCCTGTTGTTCAAACCTTCAGCTTGGCTAGCTCGAGACTGAATCCGATGCTGGTTTGGCCGTTGCAACACACGGTACTAGTACTAGGTTCAGTTAGGACTTGGTCTATTTTAGCTAGCAAGTTTTCAGCTTAGTCTGTTAGGTGGACGCATTTTGTGCGAGCCACTCCGTCGTTGTAGGATCGAGATGAGCAATCTCCGGACGTGGATGGCACGTCCAGGTAGTGGAGTAGCTCCACGATCAGGCCCTGTAATAAAAGGATCAAGAGAAATCGAAAAGCAGTAGTGAGTACACTGCACCAAAATAACTGCCTCAGCTCGTTTTCTCCAGTTCTTCGTCAGAGAGTTGAGAGAGATCGAGAGAGAACACAACTACAATCCCCGCCGCCTCGCGCGCCGTCCTGCTCGCGCATCCCGCGCCCCGCCACCCCGCCTGAGCATCCCACACCAACGCGCCCTGCCGCTCAGACCGCGCATCCCGCCCCGCCACCGCGTCCGCGCATCGGGCGCCGCCCCGCATCCCGCGCCGGCACACCCCGCCTCCTCGCCGTGCCGCTCATTCGGGGAAATCGGGAATGCCCGATCCCGATCCAGAATTTTCGGGAGTTAGTGGAATCCAGAAGTTTTTTTTTCCTCTTGTTATTTCCAAGTTAATCTTTCTCAGCTGGCCATCCATCGAAGAAACTTTCTCAGCCGGCCAGGAAGTACCAGCTGATGCTCGTAGCCAGCCGCCCGCCCCGTCGCTACTGCGTGGTGTACGACTCCGATTCTGATCGCGTTGATCCTTAGCCGAGTCGGTATCTTTTGTCCTCAATATAAATTCTTCTTCCACAGGGGAATCGATCAGATCAGCGAGGACGCAACCGAGCGATCGCCGCAGAGAGCAGAGCAGGGCAGGCGTCACAACTAACCATGGAGCCGTCAGACCTGACGCATCGGCTACCGGAAGACTTGCTCGTGGCCATCCTCCGCCGCCTTCCGCCGCACGGACTCGCGGCGGCTCGCTGCGTCTGCAAGGCATGCCACGCCGTCATCGACGCTCTCCGTCTGTTGGATCTCTACCCGCCCTCGCTGGCCGGTCTATTCATCAACTTCCTCGACCTCGATATCTCCGAGTTCTTCTCCCGGCCTCCGAGAGACGGCGCCGCGGTTGTCAGCGGCAAGCTACACCACTACGTGCCCACCACCACGGAAGACGAAGATACTATGGTCCAGGGTCACTGCAATGGCCTCCTTCTGTTTTGGACGTGCGTGGTCAACCCGGCCACACGACGCTGGGCACCATTGCCGCCGCCGCCACCTGACGTGGACGCCGGTCCACGCTATATAGTGTTTGACCCTGCCGTCTCACCACACTACGAGGTGTTGAGAATCCATCCTCTTCCGCGGTTTGACCTACAACTGCAATGGCCTCCGTCGCCATTGATGATGCACGTCTTCTCTTCAGCGACAGGGGTTTGGGAGGAGAGATCGTTTGCTCGACGAGGGGATGCCATAGGCACTGTCGCCCATGTGCAGCAGCTAGTGGAGCCGTTCACGATGCGAAACAACTCTGCCTACTGGCGTGGACAACTTTACGTGCTCAGCCAATTTGTTATGAGGTGCGAATACCATTTTTTTACTACTATGTTCTTTATAGCCCTCTCGGCTCTGTGGTTTATTGATATCGGTTTGTCGTCAATGATTTTGTTTTCGCTAGGATATCCTTATCAAGCTGCACGTACACAGCAATTGAACCGCCTGTGGATATTGGTACGAGCGATCAAGGGTATTGTCTTGGAAGATCAGAGAATGGGGTTTACTTTGGATCAATCGATCATCAATGTCGGCTTCGAGTTTGGATCCTTAATGAACTCCATGGGGAGATCGAGTGGGTGCTGAAGCACGAAAACAACCTTGATTATATGATGTCGCCTGGAATATATGATCCAAAAGTTCAAGGACCCTGGATTTTTGAAGATATCAACTACAGTTTTTATAATTCTACTTCTCCAATCGATATCAAAGGAGTAGAAGAAGATGATAAATTTGAATGGAACTCGGACAATGAGAATACTCTTAACACCAGACTCGAAGTTGAAAAGTACTACAATGGCTTCAAAACTATTTCAATTCTTGGATTTCATACATACAAAGAAATTATCTTTCTGAATCAATCAGTATTTAGAGGATTTGCATATCACCTCAATACTTCAAAGATTGAAGACTTGGGAAGCATATACCCAAGAAAATACGGTTGCATGGGTACTTTTATAAAAGAATCTTTTCCATACACACCCTGTTGGATTGGAAAGTTACCTGGCAGCATTTAATTTATAGTTTGTAAGGAGTTCTATTGGGAAGTAATACAAATTATATTTCTTTTTCTCCAAGAGAAATTTAATCATTTTGTATTCCAAAATATACTTTCTTCGCCTTAATTCGTACACAACACATATAGAAGAAGTAAAAGGCATTCGAAAGTATGGCTTAATCTGCCACTCTTGAGCCCAGAGTTGTTGGATTAAGATCGCGAGTCAAGATCGAGGTTGATTTGTAGTTTTGGTTTTAGAGCGAGGGGAATGATGTCTTCCACCAAAAAGCATGTCTGGGAGATGGTAGTCGTTGTCGTCATCCACCGCCAGAGTGGCCGATTACGCCTCCAGGTCTCCATTCCTCATGGGAAAACACCCTTGGCCACACTCTGTCATTCTAGGAATCTGGTATTCGGCGCTTGCAGATACAAACATATATCAGCTTGAGCACGTCGGCACTCTGATGAGATTTTTCGGTCAAAATAAACCCTGCAATTGGTGGGCTATGTAGGTAGCAAATCTAGCGGATATTCTCGAGTTAGTTTAGTTCTTCATGTGGCAAAGTACTCACATCCGCGTAAGCAATGAAACTAGATGTAGACTTATATTCCCTTAAAATTAAAAAAGAAAAGTGGACTTGTAAGATCATCCTTCAAAACCTTGTAAGAAAAGTAGACTTATTCTCTGGATGGACTCGCGCTTATGGTCCCACCTGTCGGTGGGCCGCGTGGAGAGCTCCCTGGTTTGCATTCTTTTACAATCGGTTTGCATTGGGTGTCCAGTCTATGAGCCGTGGTGGTATTTTTTTCCTGGGAGTGTCTAATTCTCAGTCGACTTAGATTTAACTAAATCTCAGTCACTTGCACAAAGTTGCAAATTATGTGCAACTCATAGATCAGCACAAATCACGACACAAATCAAACGGTCAATGAGGAGACTGAGATTTAACTAATTCTCAGTCAGTTGCACACGATTGTAAACCATGTGCAACTAACAAATCAGTACGAATCACGACAGAAAATCTAACGGTTAAGGAGGCGACTAAGATTTATTTAATTCTCAGTCGACTTAGAATTAGCAAACCCGTTTTTTTCCTGTACCCATGCTATGGCGGTTTGGTGGAAACATGATGCGCGCCTGCACCCTCCTTCTCCAGCCCCCAGTGGTTGTCAGCAAACCGTCACCACCACCTATGATCCCCCCCCCCCCCCCCCCCCGCGCGGCAACCCATAATCGGTGTCACTAATGACTAGTCCCACCTCGCCTTGCTCTCCTTTCCCTATCCGCAGCTTAGTTCGCTGACAATGGAGGTCCAGCGGTTGTCGATGCCGCCATACATGAATCCTCTCTAGCGCATTCTCCCCGCCTTCTCGTGCTCATATGACAGCGCTTCGATGCTCTGTATGCACCACGACCTTTGTTGCCGATACTGAAAGTACGCCGGTGTCAACGGAACCCCGGTGCGGCATGCCTACTACCACGACTCCCGACACCGTGCAATGATGGCAGTTTGGCTGCGCTGCAACAGCAACTATGGCGCCCATCCATCACACCGTCGCTAAATGTGATGTCAGACATCAAGTTGTGATTGTTCTAGGGTATGGATGTGAGCCTTCAACTCAATGTGGTCATAGTTGCCTCGGTTTAGTCATCGCCACCAAAGAATGTCGATGCGAGTGAAATCATCCCACATCTACTATAATATTTACATCAACGACACTTTTGTGTCCTATTGTATTTTGTGCTAAATTATCTCTTGTTGTGTAAAAAACACTTTCAAGCCATGTTCATATAATTTTAATAGTTAGCTAGAAGATTTTGCAAATCTTTTTGTTTATTGTCATGCGTCAACACAATTACGATGAATCTCAGATGTAGCCGTGTGAGCAAAGAGGAAGAGGGAGGAAGAACAATAGTGAAATGAAGACCGAAAGTGCTAACCCCCATAGCGAAAGAGAGAAGAAATAAAAGGACAAGGAGAAATATAATGTCTTGTTTGCAAGACGTTGTAATTTTTATCTATATGCACTAGAACTTCTAGCAACGTACATTTCTTACTAGCAGTAAAAAAATAGCATAAGGATATGTTCTGTTTGCCAAGTACATAAAATACAAAAAAAAAAGGGCCACTTGCGCAAGGAAGGGATCGAACCTTCGACTTTTTGTTTAGGAAACAAATGCTCTATCCACTGAGCTACAAGCGCTATACATTATAGTATTCGTGCTAGCGCTATTGGGCTGGGCCAGAATACCACAAACAGACATTTGCAGTTTTGGCCTTTTTCGGTAGGTCGCTATCACAATTTGGCTTTTTCTCAGGGCCTGGTAGTGGGCTCGGATGACGTTTTCTCTCCAGACAAATGACAATGTATAAGCCTAACTTGAACTTTCTCACTTAAAAAACACTAACTTGACTGACAGGCCGTCAAACTTAGACAGAAGAAAAAAACATGTGCAAGACGACCAATGAAACGAACATTTTTTTGCTATGATCAAAATGAAACAATCAATTACAGTAGGAAGAAGAAAAAGAATCAGCTCGACATTTTTTCTTTAATCATGAGAAGGGATAAAAAGAAAAGAAAGATGGTGGAGAGAAACCACGGTCACTCCACCATCGTCCAGACAGTGCTAGTGCACCAGGCAGGGTACACCAACCTCCATACATACGATCACCTCACACTCCAACACAAAAAAATGGTGCCTTGGCGACAGTATGCTGCTTGTGAAGTCATTGGCAGCAGGCGAATTCGCCCTCTGGCTTCTCAGCTGAAAGAATTTAATCACACGCTTGCAGCCGAGCTTCAACAGAGCCACCTCTGTTAACGCAAAGGATCACAAAGAAGAAACAACGCAAGATTCTTAATCCTCGGTGTCACGAGAACCAGATGGCTCGGGGAAGATCTCCTTAGATTGCCTCCTGCGCGAGGAAGAATGTTCACCGTTGCTCCCTCCAGATGATTTGATTGTCTCTGAGCGTTTAAACATGTTGTCATCCCTTGAAGGACCTATCTCAGAAGAGCTATGCCGCCAACTGCCAAAGAATGCAGCATTCCACGAACCCCTTGAAGATGTTGCTCTCAACCTGGCCGAGCTAGAGCCGTTGTCCTCTCTTACCACTTTCAAGGGATTCTCTAGTGCTTTTAGGATGTATTTCATTGGTGGGCGTTTTGAAGACCTAGGATTCAAGCAAGACTTAGCGACAATTGCCATTGCCCAGACTTCCTCCAAATGATCCTCGTCGATAATGAGGGATGGATCAATGATTTTGCTCATGAGCTCTTTCTCATAAATGTTGATGTACCTCAGAGTGTTATCAAGCCAATCACTTGTTGTACCATCCCTTGATGCACTAATACCAAGTCTCCCTGTCACCAGCTCCAGCAGAACTTTTCCAAAGCAGTAGACATCATATGAACATGTTGCAGATGGAGAACCTGTTTACATTACATAATGGTGTCATGTTAAAAAAATATTAAGAGCAATAGGGCCTAAACTTAAGAGAAGATATTGTCAAGGCTGAAAATGCTTGAATGTGGATGCACTCACCAGAAGAACCTTGATCGGCCGTCCTGCATCCCAAATAACGGTACAACATTAAAATTTAATATAAAAATGAAATTACTTAAAAAGAGCAGAAATATGGTGACTGTTAAAAATATACTAGGATCCCACAAGCACCAAAAAGGTAGTTTGATCTGATTACATACATACTCAATGAGTAACAAGATTATAACAAGAATTTTCACATACAAAAAAAAATCATCTAGTAATTGACTGCAATAATTAGTTTACTGCAATGCTCAAGTTGAACTCGTGCTTTCAGAAAGTACTTGGTTAAAAATAATTTGACCCATGTTTGAGCAATGATTTAATACCTCCTTGGAGAGATCTTAGCAAATAAATATCTGCATTCTACAATCAAATCCAAAGGACAGATGCAGTAATACATGGTACAGAAACATTTTAGTCTAGGCACATCAAATGCAAAGCACTTGTAAGCAAATGAGATAGGCATGATTAACTGAAGAAGATGGATGTAATAACAGAAGCTCAAGTCTTGAGTGACACATGAAAGCTGGCATGGATTTTAAAAAGCATATAGGTTTTGTGCTCAGACTAGCTGGGCTGGATAAGATACATGAGCTAAACATGCAGTGATCAAAACAGAAACTTACGATGAGAATCTTAATAGCTTTGTGATGACATTTTGATGACTTTCCCCTTCCTGAGGACACACCTCACTCAAACTTCCAAGGCGCACTTCAAATTTATCATCAAGGAGGATACTGCTGGCTTGCACATCCCTGTAGCAGAGAATTCATCATGTTAGCTCAAGTGCTCAACAACCAGCTCTTGTCTCATGATCTTATTGCATTTGCCATATTGATACCAAAACATAATGTTCCTAGTAAAAATGAGAACACCACGGAATTGCCTAATATGTATGATGATATCGATGGGATGATTTTCAACAGATTAACAGAAGAAACTTCTCAATAGCAATTGATGGCACAATTTATGATCTTACAAAAAAGCGACTCAAGAAAAAATATTGTCAACCAACTGATGTGGTGAATGGGTCTTGTGGAGATTGACAATTGGTCAGGAGATCACGCAAATTATATTAGCACTAATCATCAGAAGAAATGATAATAGATAAGCATGAATATATTTTCATGGAAGGAACTCTTCAAGGGGGACCCTATAACTGGCCTGAACCTAAAGACATGAGTCTATCAAAAAAGAAATATGCTAAATAATGAGATGGCGCTACACATCAGAAAAAATTATCTCCATACAAATTATATAAAAGTACACAATCATAACATTGTTCGCGTCGAATTTTTTACATTCAAATATGGTATGAAACGTATTATATATATAACGAAAACTGATTCAGTAATACACACTCTATTAAGTACGTGGCCACTGGCCAGTGCATTCCTAGCTGTCACCAATTCTGTTGGGACATATGGTGGTGCCCATTGCTTAACCACCACAGTACCAACAGAAAGAAATATGAATTGTCATAACACCCACAATGAAATGCAGAAGGTGGAGAATGTTGGGCCAGCACTCAATGCCACACTATGATCATCATCACAATGAAAAAAGAGCTAAACCCTACCTAAAATAAAAGATCGTATTTGCTAAAATCTGCAAATTGACCATTTTGCACCACATTCCAAGAAACATCGAACTGAAAGAATTTTAGTAACTATGAAATATACAGAAGTTTACCTGTGAACCATGGGTGGAGTACACTCATGATGAAGGTAGCACAGTGCCTCAGCTACCCCTGTTGCAATCTTCAACCTCTTAATCCAATCCAACGATTGCATTCCATCCTCTTCCTCCCCCGGCTTTCTATGCAGTGAACTTGACAAGTCACCATTCCGAACAAACCTATACACAAGAACCTTCTCGTCCTCTTTATCTAGGCAATGGCCCAAGAATGGCACCAGCCTTTCATTCAAACCTTTCGCAAATAAATCCAACTCCGTCATATATGCATCTTTCCTAGTCACACGAGAAGTGATCCTCTTCACGGCCACGGTAGTCCCGTCTTGGAGCAAACCATAGTATAGATCGCCAGAGTGACCGTGCTTGATAATCCTCTCCTCCGCAAACCCTGAGGTGGCACCGGCGAGCTGGTCATAAGCAAACGAATCGCCAACCTTGGCCATGTTTGTGGATGAAGCAGTAGGCTGCGTGCCACCAGTAGCTGCTGCTGCTCTGGCACTCCCTTGGGCTCCTGGTGGCGGTGCACTAGAATCCCCACTTTCCCTCTGATCACTCCTCCTCCCAGAACACACAATGCAAAACACGATGGCTGCAACCACGGCTAAAAGCAGGACGCCGCCACCGATCGCCCCGATCAATATGTACTTCAAATTCTTGTGCCTCTTCCCCTTCGTTCCAGCTGGCGGCGCAGGCTGCGGTGTGGGCGCGGCAACCGGCTCATCATACGGCAGCCCACGCGCGACGTAAAACTGCCGGCAATCCTCCCGGTCGCGCTGCCCGGCAATGTCAAGGAAGCAGTTCATGGCAGACGACACATTTCCACCGGACACGCCCAGCTTGCCATCAAAGTAGTTCCCAGAGATATCGGCCATCGCCGCCCGGCCGAACAGTTGACTGAAGGAGTCCGGCACGGCGCCATAGAAGAGGTTCCCGGACAGATCTACCACCCGCACACTGTCCGACGGCGCGAGCCCCGCCGCCCCCGGCAATGCGCCGGTGAGGTTGGTCCGAGACACGTCGAGAACGCTCAGCTCCGGGAGCGACCACACCGCGTCGGGCAGCGAGCCGGAGAAGGCATTGCCGGAGAGGTTGAGGACCCTCAGCCGCGCGAGCCCCGCCAGCGCGGCGGCCGGGAGCGGCCCCGAGAGCAGGTTCCCGGCGAGGTTGAGCGTGGTGAGGTTGGCGAGCCCCGCGATGGCCGAGCCCGCGATCTCGCCCGTGACGGCGCAGGCGGAGATGTCGAGGACGCGGAAGGTGGGCGCGAGCCCGCCCGCGCCGAGCCAGGCGGGGACGGGCCCCGGGAGCGCGAACCCGGCGGCGACGAAGGACTCGAGGCGCGAGAGGTTGCGCAGGCCGTCGACGTCGAAGCGCGGGGCGAGGCGGCCGAGGCGGGTGCGGCGGAGGCCGGTCAGGGCGAGGGAGACGACGCGGCCGTCGCGGCAGCCGACGCCCGTCCAGGCGGCGCACGGGTCCGTGTGGCGCGGCCAGTCCCGCGCGCGAAGCCCGAGCGAGCCGCGGAGCGCGTAGAGGCCCGCGAGATCCGCCCGCGACGTCAGGGCGCCCTGCCCGTGCACCGCGCAGGGCGCCGCCGCCAGCAGCAGCAGCAGCGCGAGCAGCAGCCCGCGCATCATCAGCTCCTCGTCCTCCCTTCGCCGCGGCCGCCGCCACTGGCCATGCCTGCTACTGCTACTAGGGTGATACAGCTGGTGGTCTGACCGTGCGCGTTGAAACTGGAGATGGGTGGTGGTGGAATTGGGGGGGAGGAGGATGTTGCCAGGCGAGGGCCGAGGCAGGATGGAATTGGGAGGGAAATAAAACCGCAATAAAGGAGGAGAGGGGGTGCAGAGCTACAACGCAGGTGGTACAGGAACCACCACTGCTAGCACCCTCCGGGCCGGCTCCTCCTCCGCCATCATTCAATGCCCTTCCGAATTACACACCCCCAACTGCCTCCCAGTTATTGCTCCGCCGATTCGAACCAAAACCCCTCCTCGCGCTCCCCTCCGTCCCCCTGACGCTGCTCGCCGCGGCCGCGCCGGCGCCAGCGAACAGCAGACGAGCGGCGGTGGCGGCCGGAGCCGGGGAAGAGAGAGAGAGAAGAGAAAAGGGGGAGATGGATGGGAGAGGAGGAAGCTGTAGCTGATTCGGCGCAGGTAATATCGTGGGGGAAGAGAGGGGTTTTGGTAGTTTAAGGAAGGAAGGAAGGCGTTTAAATGGTTTTGAAAAAAAAAATCCTTCTCTGCGGGGCTTGGCTTAAATGGAAGGCGTTCCCTCCGCTGCGCTGTTGCCTGCCACGTCTGGCTGGCCTCCGATCGACCGATCGCCGGTCAGGGGGGGTAGCGCCAGTGGCGTGGTGGGTTGGCCAGGGCCAAGTGGGCTCAGTCAGTCCGACTCGGCTCCGATGGTGGTTTGGTGAGGTTCGGTTGCGTCGCGACGGGACGGGGTGGGTCAACGAGGCCGGGGGGTGGTGGTTTCAGTCAAGCAAGCAAGCAAGCAAGCTGCGTGCGGCCGGCGGGTCTAGTGGACGGCTGCCAATGGACGGCGGGTGGAGGACTCTCATGTTTTGTTTCGCCTGCCCCGCTCCCCCAGCACGCCGCGTGACACTTGCCCATGGCTACGTACGTGTACTTTGTTGTAAGGAAAAAGTCCATTTTAAACCCTGAACTCGTAGAGGTCGGGCGATTTGAACCCCGAACTTCAAATCCCGGTCGTTTGAACCCTGAACTTAGCAATCCCGGTCTAAATCGAACCCTGCACATGTTTGGTACACCGGGAATGCGACGATATTGACCGGGATTGCGGACTCTCTCACTGACATGTGGGCCCTACTTGTAAGATTTTCTTCCCCAATCTTACTCCCCATCGCCTCCGATCCACACCCTCAGGCTTGCCGGCGACAGCCGGTGCCGCGCCGCCGGCCGCGCTCCGCTGCGCCTTGTCGATCTGCCGGAGCAAAGATCCTTCCTCTAGGCCACGCCGCCGGTCGCGCTCCGCTAGGCCGCACCGCCGGAGCAGAGCTCGCTCGGCTGGGTCGCGTCGTGCCGCTGGAGCAGAGCTAGCTCAGATGGGCCGTGTCGTTCCGCCAGAGCGCTGGTTGCGCTCCGCACCCTCACGCTCACCGAAGGCTGCCGATACTGCATCGCCGTCACGCTCCGATGGGCCGTGCCGCCGGTCCGGCCTCGCCGGAGCAGGTCGAGGGTGAGCAGCAAAAGGGCGCGGGCACGCGGCTCGCCGGCAGGTGATGGTCGCATGTGAGGCCGCGAGGTGGAGGCGACTTGTTTGCTGGGCGGCGCTGGTCTCGTGGAGCTGCTAGAGATCGACGGCGAAGTAGCTCAGTTGATTGGGGTAGAAGATGAATATTACATGTGGGGCCATGTTGTCAGTGACTAGCAATTTGATAATTTTATTTTATTACTCTGGTAAACCGTTCCGAGCCCGTCTGAGCTAGCTCTGGTAAACCCTAGCTTGTTTGCACGGGCTCGGAACGGGACGGCGCAAACAAGTACGACTGGATTTATTTATTTTAAATAAAAAACTAGTGTGACTGAAATTGGACCGAATAACCTGACAACCATTTGCTTCCAATTAAGCATATAACGTAATGCAAAGTAGTGTCCACCAAATAAACTGTGCTCGGTTACTCCCTCAGAACCAAAGCTGAGAGCCCAGTTACAACTTAAAATGTAGTAAAAAAGATCGGATAGATGCACCTTTAATTTGTTTCTCAAAAAGGGATCGACTAAAGCTACACCCCATACGTAGGAACCACCACTATTGTGCTCATCAACAAGACCATATTCGATTCGATTCCCCCCGCTGTGCAACTGGTACGCCACTGCTGGCTCGCCTCGTGTTAGTTAAAACCTTTCCCTGTATGTACATGTGCAGATGTGCTCAAGGTGGATGCAGCAGTATTCTACCCCCAAAACGGCCTCCATCCGAATGATTGGAGTCGACGATGATCCGGCGCTACGTATATATTTATCCCAGTTGTAAGGTGAGCAGCTCCGTTTTAATTAATAGGCCCGAATTTTAGGTGCTTCGTCGTGGAGTAGTGAAGTGAGGTGAGCTCCACTGTACTGCAGTACCTCTCTACCTGTACTCTACCAACTACGAGTCCACTGGTACAGTATACTACTATGGTGTTGGTGTCACGCCAACTGATCCTGAGATGCATGCATGATCATCGAATGATTACCATATAGTTGATTTAATTTAACATAAACAGCTAGCTATTAGCTGCTTCTGCTGCCGCTGCTGCAACATGCAAGTACAAAATGTAGTTAACCTAATTAACTAATGAATCAATTAATTAATTAGTACCAGTGCCGGGAACAAAATGCGAGCTTATTGAGACAAGGGAAGGTATACATATGTTTTATGAGTCAAACTGAGGTGGAATTGATGCGTTCTAATTAATAGGCCGCACACTAGTGACAGTAGGTTTGCTGATCAACGACAGTAATCGCATACTCCGTAACGGATAGCAGCGGTCATTTGAGTACTCGCGTAGGCTATAGAGTAGCAAGACGTTGTGAAATTGAGTTGCGCTGTAGAGTGCTAAGTAGTGTTACTACTCCTACTACTAATACTATTCTGGGTGCTAATGATTCGCTGCCTACTGTCCGGATTAACATTTTTTTGTCAACAGTATGCGTGCATTCCTGTTAAAGAAAAAACAGTAGGTATGCGTTGAGGATTCGCGATGACCCGACCAATTAGCAAGGCTAGCTAGCTATGCATAGGTGGCTTATGCAATGATCAGTGAGCAATCACCAGTTGCAGCTGACGGCTGACCCACACCATCCTAGCTCACACACTACACTAGGATGCCAAAAAGGTGGTGCTGTTAATTGGAGTGTAAACCAAGATGCGCCACGCCCACCAACGCCGTGATCTGTCACGTGTTAATGGGTTATTGTTTTTGCGCATATATCTTGAGCTTGTTAATTAATGGGTCATCACCGGAGAGTTTCCGTCTCGGGTGTTCGTAGGGGTAGGGTGTAAGTACGTCCGTTCATAAGAGTGAGTATATACGCATATTTGTAAACGTCTGCACTTGTATTGTGTTTTTAAAAACGAGTTTCCTGTAATTGTAATTGGGAGGTCAGCATTACCCAAAAATTTGGGGTGTTTTTATAAGATTTTCGAGTTTAATTGTTAATTGAAATTCAACTGTATCTACAAGTTGACGACATATGCAGTACTATAAGGTAAATCCGTGATTTAGCTGTCTCATGGGTAAATGGCCAGCCGATCCTTGGAATTGTCGTGGTCGTCCTGCAAGGCCAGCCACATTGAACCGTTCCAATTAAGGAGCGGCCGGAGAAAAGTACATGGCACAAACGCTAGTATAGTAGCTCTTCTACTGAAAAAGCAGCCAAAAGTGCACAAAGTCAAAATGACTACGAAGTCTTCTCTTATTTTTATTCACACACATGCGCCCACTACACTCGTGTTGACAATTTGCAGTTCAAGACCAATTGAGTTCTCTTTTTTCTTCTTAGGAAAATTTCTTTGGAAAGATATTTACTAATAAAAGGTCAAATCACAAACAAACAAACAAAAAATTAAGTTGTTGGTTGTCTATTCCGGAAGGCCTATACATCCCACCATGAACTATTTCGATGAAATTTCATACTCTGCAGTACCGAATCTACCGACCGTCTAACACGGGTACACTCTAGCTAGTTAATGCATTGGTCCATTTCTTAGACAAAACGTAACTAGTTTTTGTTGTTAATGTGCTCTTTTTGGTTTTGTTTTTAGATAGTGTCGCAACAGTGCAACATGGGGTTTCCTTAGTGTGGCCAAATCGGGTCCACCAACCGTGGGCCCACCAAGAAGACGGACAAGGCAAGGAGTCAGGATCGGCAGGCAGGCCGCCCCGCCTGCCCCACGGGTACATCGACAAGCACGGCATCGACAAGCATGGTTGAAGGACCGGGAGACCTCCCGAGGTCACCCTCTACACAGCTGGCAACACGGAGGACCCGGGGCCCGAATGCCCGGCAGGAGGCCAGGCTCGCTCCTGGGTGTCCCCTCCGTACCGCTGCGAGGATAAGCATGCCAGCTCAGGCTGGAAGCTCCTAGAATACTTGGACGCCAAGGAAGCGCAGGCGCCGAGCGAGGAAATGGCCGGTGGGGGTGTCAGCCCCTGTCGACCCCGCTTTCCAAAAGGTGGGCGACCACACCAACCCTCCAGGAGGAATAGTTGGACGAGAAGAGGCCACGTCGCCCCCTAAAAGACCACCGGGGGGTTTTCCCGCCGAAAACCCCCACGCTCCTCGGATGCTCCTGTGGGATCCCCTTAGCCTATAAAAGGAGGACCCAAGCATGGCCGTGGGAGAGGTTGGACCAGATAGAGAGCAAGGCAAGACTAGCTAGGGCAAAGGGTGAAGGCGAGAGGTGATCTCCTCCGGGTAGGATTTGCTCGTCTCCTACCTCTAGCCGCAACCTTCCGGGTGTTCACCCGCCACCACCACCTTGTAAGCCACACCATGATAAACCTCTCAATCCAGACATACAGGAGTAGGGCTTTTAGCCTCCGGGCAGCCTGAACCTGGGTAAACTCCCTGCATCCCTGTGTTGTTCCCTAGTACGTAGATCGGAAGAACTTTGCGAGGTACTCTGAGGGAAGGTGTCTCCGGCCTCCTTCGCGCCCCGTGCCGAACCTAAAAAGGGGTCCTTTACTCCCGGTGTCCGTGCTCCGAGACACGACAGATAGCTTCGCTTACTTTTGTACGAAACCCTCGTACACATATATTTAAATACAATGAATGCACAGTTGAGTCCTATGGTTTTACGTTAAAAAAATACAAAATCTTGAGACCGTCGATTTCTTAACCTAAACATTTAAAGAGTGTGATAGTCTACTTTTTACGGGTGTCCTTCTATTCGGCTATCATCTGTCAATGGTCATTATCCATCAACCTACTGAATGATAACAAGAGTTGAGATGGTCAACACTTTTGTTATTTTATAGTTTTGTTAAAGTCAGCTTGACTCAAGCTATCTTTCTTGAAAACCGAGTAGAGAAAAGTTCAAAGCCACTACCCAATCACGAAGAGAGAACAATTAGTATATGCAATGTCTTAGAAAAGGGGTAAAATATACTATTGATTTAGGGAAATATTGTATTCATGAGACCTATTCCATCCATTCAAAATACATGTTTGACATTGTAGATATGTACATAGTCCCAATATTTTAAATTTGATGGTTAGTTTGTTTGATTCTTAGTATTCTTAATAGACCAGTAGAATTTTTTCCTAAAAATCTTATGAGATGCTATTGCATTTGCATGACCAACCTAGATGAACATTCTACATGATGATGGTTCAACTTTCATATTTTATGACAAGTACTAATTAAGAAGCACCAGTACTTCACACATTGGTATACCTTTTCAAGACCAATATAAAATTTTATCAAAAATATATACCAATATAAAAAGTATGAGTATGGTTAGAAAACTTTTGACGTCCTGAACCATGTGAATCTTTAATATTGTTTCAAAACTATACATCCATATAAAATATGTATAATGAATCCCATACTTATGGTTTCCTAATTATACGTATTACCTTATAATTGCTCACAAATTTTGTAATTGCGTGCAAATATTTTTCTGTGGTATTAACTTAGTAAAACAGTTTATTATCTACGCCCTTAAGATGTGCATGCTATCTAGAAATTTCAGAAATTTGTTTTTAATTTTAACATGATATATTACTATTCAAAAAGGCAATCAAGATTACAAGAAAGAGTGCAGAGTAGCCACTGAGCTTATATGCGATATCCCAATCGGAGATCCATGGATCACATATGTCATTTGAAGGTTCAAGAGTGCATTTAAATAGATGTATATATACATTTAAATAGATGTATTCGTCATGAATATTTTCATGGAAAAAATTGGTATGTTCACAATAATAATTGTTTTTTTCATCAAAAATATTGAGTCGAAGGTAATACATCATATTCCTAGCTAATTTTAACAAAAGCGGATCATGCATGGCATGTATAATTTTTATTCGAATGACGCAAATACTACCCGCCATGGTAAATAAATAATTTCACGTATTTTTTTTTTGAAACGAGCCAAAATCTTTGTCTTTTATATTAACTAGTAAACGTGCACGTGTAATACACGTGTAATAATACTGAATACAATGTTAGTAACTCACAAAATATCAATGATTTTAATTATAAAAGTGAATAAACAAATATAACAGAATATCCATATGTCGATATAATAATGAAACGACAATACTAATTAATCAATCGAAATTCGAATAAAATGAACAAGATTCAGCAAATGAAGCGTGTAATAATCCTCACAATAAGATACTTGGACATCTGAGCCATCAATATTTAAGTTACATCAATAAAGATCAACAACAAAAAGTATCGAGGATGCTAGCAGGGTTTTTGCCGGTGCTTGAAGACATTTCTTCACCAATCAGTGATGGACCTTTGAAAAATATTACAGGAGCGTCTCCGTTTCCTTTCATTATTATTCTTTGTTGCACATATTATGGTCACCTTCAATAAAAAATATCAGACAAGATCTAAATATAATCTCATTGTTGTTCGAGTAAATAAAAAATTGGACGTGAAGAAATAATAACCCCGTTTCATCCCTCCAAGACATCTCTGTACACAATGTTTTTTGTGCTTTTTCCTGTAGGGTCAATGTCATTATTTGGCTTGGCCAAAATCCGAGTGGTTTGTCTTGACACACCCCTTGACAATGCAACATAAAGCTGTATTTCGTGTATCGCCTATGCTAGCTTAGATTATTTCGTGTGTAGTGAAAACTGGGATCACGGCAAGTCTTCCGCTTTAGGTTTTATGATTGTCTTGATCCCTGCTCTCACCAAAGTTCAGGGATGGCTCCTGGGCAGGTTAGCTTTTGTTCATTCCCTGTAGTTTTTTACCTTTGTTCATCACTATAATATTTGTAATGTCTGGTGTATGTTAGAGTGCCAAGTATACAACTGAGCCATCATATTATTTTGGTTCAATGGTAAGTTGTTCAGTTCTAGCCTTATGCTGAGTTACGTGTCTTGTTTATGCCATTAGACAAAGCCACCGTCCCTATGGAACTGGATGATGCATTTGTGTAAACGGGGGCATTGCAAAGGCTGAAGATGAGCTTGAGAAATCTTTTTTCCACTGTTTGTTGTAAAATACAGAGAATATCTTGACTGGCCTGATTTCCTGATGTATGGTTTTGAGATTGTGCAGAATCTGATAGCTGGTGTTGAACCTAACGTCCAAGCTCAGTTCGTCGTTTTGTATTAATTTTTTATTAATTATATCAGGGGGGAAAGGTTCATAGGTAATCTGAACCAGTACATGTTACACCGCTCCAATGACTAAACGAACATAAGTAAATTAGCATCATGAGCGTAATGTCAATGGCATGATAAAATTTGATTGTAAACAGGCAGAGAACTAATGATTGTCATGAAATAAAATAAAAGCTAAATTTGCACACAGGTTCCAGCCATCCCTGCAACTTCAAGTTTAGGGACCCACTAATATGGTTTAAAATTTTATAGACCTAAGTGACGCCACTGCACAAAATATAGGAACCTCTAGTTTAATTTTCTCTAATATCTCCACTAATATAAGTGATCACTATCCACTGCTGCTTGTTTCAGTGTGCTATACTGTCGGGTACTGTCAACAGGCGCAGAGGTTACTATGAATATGTTTTAAATTTGGGTCGTGTACTTCTCTTAGTACCCGCTTTTAAAAAGCCAAACACTCTTACAAAAATATACAGGTATATAATCAAATATTGCATAATGGATGATCTGTAGTATTGAAATCCATTTTATTTCTTAAACTGACAGTGTTATGAAGTCACCCTACATGTACAGAGACACTAAGTAACTGGTTCAGGTTGATCTATCTAAGTACATGCTATTTTATTATTTAGGAATTCTGATGACATTTCTTGCATTTGTAATTTAAGGAAACATCACTCATAAGCTATTTTGGATTGTCATGAAATAAAATAAAAGCTAAATGCACATAGGCGTGGGGATCGACAAACTGACCGGGTCGAAGAGCACGATCTTGTGCAACTGCGGGTCAAAATGAACTGCTATTGAAGTTATTGTTAGTGCTCCAACCAATGCTCCAAGCACAAGCAGATTTCAGTAAACTGAAGTACTCCAAGCACAAGCAGCAATTTCCCTGCAAGCAAGCAAACAAAATAACAATATTTTAACACTCAAGCAAAAGATACAATACTAAAGTGCACGAAAGAAAGCAATGGGAAACACTGAAGACTGAAGAAAGAATTGGTGGACACTGGCTTAAGAGTGAGAAACTGAAGAATGAGACACTGACATTGCTTGTTATATCTGGGTTCCTAATCTTGAGAAGTACTTCTCTTATCTGATGTGGTTGCGGATGCACCAAAAATGTGTACATATGATTGTTTTATCATGCAATTCACCAATGAAATTTCTCCAATCATATCCTGAACATTTAGCTAACGAAAGCAAATGTTGGCACACCAATTTCCTGAATATTGTGTCGTCTACATTGGTTCTACCAATGATTGATTTTACTGTAAGTGGTAGAACGTTACAGAAAGAAAATCATACCCGTGCATGTTACAGAAAGAAAAGCTAGACTGCAGCAATTGTGCATTTATGTTAAGAACTTTTATTTTGAGTTCACAGGTATGGAACCTGTTTATTATGTCTTGCATGTTGCATCAGACTTGATTTCACCTTGATGACTAAACTGTAGGCAATAGATGAAAATAGAGCAACCTGGGATGATCTATTGGAGCCATATCCATTTTTGAACTATATAGAAATTATTTAGAGATTGGTATCACAGCAAGAAATGAAGATGACCTTAGGAATTGGAAAGGCTGGTTAGAGTCTCGTCTTCACCAACTTGTACTGAAGGTGAATAACTGAAAGAAAACTTTCATTCTTCTTGGTAATGTGTGTGCGTTGCTGTCCTTTAATATGTGATTTTGGCTGTCCTTTAACTGAAAGAAAATCTTTTTCATGTATAACTACATCTGCCTTTTTCATGCATAAATACACATGCCTTTTTCATGCATAAATACACATGCCTTTTTCATGCATAAATACATATGCTGCTATTGTTATAGAATCCCTTGTCGCTCTACAACCACACTTTTGTTGTAATTATCTAGTCTAGTTTTCTAATGATATTTTGATGAATGACTTTACACAATTCTTACATGCTCTGCAATATTCTTACAAGAATGGAAACAACAAGCAAACCTTGATCTAGTCTAGGGGAAGGGGCGGGAATGGCGTCGTTCCTGTACTCCAGCGCCCGCTCGAAGGCCCCCTTGCCGCCGCTGGAATCCTTAGCGGAAGGCTGCAGCGGAGGGAGAGGCGGCGATGGTGGTGGCAGAGGATTGACAGGGTCTCCAACGCCCGCTCGAAGGCCCCCTTGCCGCCGCTGGACTCCTTCGCGGAAGGCTGCGGCGGAGGGAGACAACTTGACTACAATTGCCCCACAAAAAAATACAGAACTACAGATCTATATGCAGATGAACAGCTTGACTAAGCAGCCTGTCAGTTCATATCATAATTAATGAAGCAGGACTACACAAGTACCTGGCTGCGGTGGGTTTCTCACTGGAGCAGGACGTGCAGACCTTCCTGTTCAGACCATGGCAAAAATGAGTAACCTTTACTATGAACATATAAATACCAAACAAGATATATGTTTTAAAGGGTAGCAATTGTAACTTAATCATCAATCAATGGATATATGCAACAACAAGTTAAAAGATATATAAAGTTATTTAGGGTGACAATGCAATAGAAGCAGCACATTCAAAGAAGCAACGGTATCAAGAAAATGTCATAGAGGCTCATTCACAGAAGCAACATAGGTTTCGACGTCATGTCGTAGAGCAAAATGATCAACAAGTACTCAAATCATCATACATAAGCAGTTGTGACTAACAATAGGATACACCTAGAATATTAAAACAGACCACACATAATCAATTAATATCAGAATCACTCGAAGAAGGGATGAACAGAAAATCACATCCATTCCCTCAAAAGATTACATATTGTTATGTGCCTCTTTCTGAACCAAATGCAGATATACTGATAACAACAAATGGTTATCGAGAGGCACATCAACTGCATGTACACTGAAGAAATGAGTAACAAAAATTGTTGCATGGGATGGAGAAAATGAAAGAATGCGTCCTCAAAAATTCTGGTGTTAGTAACTTTGAGCAGTTAAACAGACAGAAAAGGAAGGAATGGGGTAAATTACACAATGTGCAAGGCTGCTCCAAGGAACAGGTCTTAAAAAGATAGTTGTTCCATTTGAAACACCCTAAGTGACAAGGTCACAGGTCTCTATATGCCCCCTAACTAAACCAAAATAGTATGCATAACTATAATGGCTACTCAAGAAGGCAATTAGCAGAAAGCCAACAAAACCGTGTCACATAAATTTAATTAGTCTTGGACATCAGAATCAAAGAATAATGGGATGTCAAGGACTGCTAGGGATCACTCCTTGCTAAGACAGATGAGGTTCCCATAACACAGGCCAACAGTCCTTATTTACCCCTTAACTAAACCAAGATAGTATGACCAAAATGGCTACTCAAAAAGGCAAACAACATATGAAAGTAATCATGACAGTTTAATATAGAACCTAAGAACAATTAAAACTTCAAATGCAACAGAATACTGGAGTGGTTTGTTCCCTTTTTGTCTGTGAGGAGGTCAAAAAATAACCTTATTTTGAGAGAGGGAGGCTACACCGTGTGATCGCAGTCGACCAGCTGCTGCTCGCTGAGGTTGAGTAGCTTCCCCGTCGTCGGTGAGGGTCGTCGGGCAGGCGGTGGTCGAGCGCGTCCGGTCCGGGCGTCGGGGATGGAGGCTGGGCCGGCGGCGCGTCGGGTGTCCGAGATGGAGGTTGGGCCGGCGGCGTTGGGCGTCGGAGATGGAGCCTGGACCGTCCTCGGGGATGACGCGCACGACTGCTGGAGGCGTGGGCGCGGCGGCGGCGGCGGTCGTCGGGGATGACGCGCACGACTGCTGGAGGCGTGGGCGCGGCAGCGGCGGCGGCGGTCGTCGGGGATGACGCGCACGACTGCTGGAGGCGTGGGCGCGGCGGCGGCCGCACCTCCTCTCCACGTCCTCCACAATCTCGCAGGGTGAGGGATGAGAGAGAAGGGCAAGGGTGGGGGAGGGGGGCGGGGGGTGGGGGGCTGTGAGGGGGACGGGGGGCGGCGGCCGCACCTCCTCTCCACGTCCTCCACTCTCCACTTCATCCACGACCCGCGGGGCTGACCAGCGGTTTCCATCTCCCCGACGGTTGCCGGAGCTGCCGCGGCTCGGAGGAAGGGGAGAAGGGGATCGAGCGTGTTGACTTGCGCGTGTTTTTTTTTTTTTTTGGACGTGGGGTTTGATTATGATGAGCATCTCATCGTTGGGCGTTTCTGGCTCGTTAGATGACGATTGAAAGGCCCAGATCAAGTGGATCATACCCCCCTCTGTGTCTTTTATATTAGTAGAGATATATTAATAATATAGTAGAAACAAACATGATGTGGCCGAAGCCAAAAGAAAAGATCATCAGCTTGAACAAACCTCGGAATCGTGATCAACGCTACTAGGCCCACGATGTATCACATGACGGAGATCAATGAAACCGCAACATAGCCCGGAACGTGACGACAGGTTGCCCTTGCCCGCCTAAACAAACCTCGATCACGTGATGTTCTGTCAGGCAGGTTAATTCGCCGTCATTTGGATAAGCCCTGTCATCTGTACTTTTTATTTCAGTGGCTATATCATCTGTACTTAACACGGATCCCGAATGCGAAATATATTAGTACGAGCAGCAGCAGCAGTAGTAAAACGCAAAATCAGCAACTGACACATCACACGTGTCGGCCGAAGGGGATCGAGAGAAGGTTTATGCATTTTTAATTCTACTTTCACCGGGAGATCGAGTTCACCGAGAACCTGAGATCCAGCGATCCACTCGACCACTCCACGGAAATGGTATACCGTGCATGTCCACTTGAGAAACGATCTGTAGGTGTGTAATAACTTCGTCTTCATCAACGGAGTCACATGCATGGAAGAATTTCGACTGTGAAATGAGTCTTTAAATTCCCACCGATCGATCGATACACAGCAAGGCGGAACCTGTCACTCTCACTCACATGCATGCGACGTATTTACAGTTTCCGCTCAGGCTCGATCGGGCTAGCAAGCAAGAGCTTGAAGAAGACGTTAATGGCGATGTTGTCTTGTTCCTTGGAATCGATGGGCAGTTTCAATACTCCTTGGCTCCTCCAAATGCCGCCAAGGACGAGAAGCATGGGGGCGATCCAAATTCCAAATTGCAATCATTCCGGAGCATGCCGTCGACTAGCTAGGCGCAGAGCGCCGTAGATGACCAATTGATGGCACTGACAGCTGCCAGTATATATACTGAACTGGCAATGCACTCTTTGGGCGGGCCTGAATACTGAACTGGCAATTGATCGCGAATGGTTCACTCTACAGAGCGACGAACGGAGAGCACGGAGAGAGCGACACTGCGACGGGTAGGAAAACCATATGAAACTCTATGAGATTGAGTGCTCACTACTAATCGCAAAAGGTGTACACTTCAAAATGAAAAATCGCAAAAGTACACGCCACGTTAGAGCGGTGGTAGAGCCGTCTTTGTACTCTTAGACGGGCCCTGTGATGCTGGTGTCATGTCTCTTCATGCTAACATAAACATTTTGTCTCCTATATGGAAAAGCCACGTTAGTTAGTGGATCTGTAATTGTTTTTTGTAGGGTTTCGTCGTGTGCAAAACTGCAAATGATGTCTATGTTAGCCTTTTTTTTCACATGACAGAAAAAAATCATTATTTTGCAACAAATAATACGAAGTGCTCATAAAACTCATGCGTCTACATTTTTGTTTTCTACACATCATATTTTTAAAAACTATTTCAATTGAAATGGTTCTCACAAATCCACTGTTTCATGACCTTTACTACACGTCACATTTCCGATACTAATTTTATTCCAGTATTGAATAAGATTGTTCTCTTAAGAGAAATATGTATTAATTTTTTGTACCGGCGACCTATATAATTTGTAGTTCCTTGGAATGTCGTACATACCAATAAGTGGCCACTGACTACAAAAAGAGATAACAAGTTTAATTGGATTTTTTTTAGAAAAAAGGCAAATTTTGTAGAAACGAAATTGTCAATCTATTCACATCACTCGGTCCCTTTCAACCTCCTTGTCACTCCACATGTACTGTTGACCTCCCCGGCTAAGAGGCTATATGAGGGGATCGTTAGCGGAGGGGAAACTCGCACCATATATATCATCTATCTTCTCTTTCTTGCATTGTCGCTTCCTTCTGCTGTGATGCTCAAGTCTTTTCCACCTTTAAGGGCCTCTTTGGATTGAAGGATTTTCAAAACATAGGAATAGGAAAAACAGAGGATTGAGATGGCATGTATTTTGATTCCTACAGGATTTCAAAACACTGAAATTTTGTAAAAGCTGCCTTTGGATGATGTGTAGGAAACAAACAAAGGAATTTTGCAGGAATGAGGAGAGAGAGTACATAGAGGTAGAGTGTAAGTGCATTGGACTTCTCAAAGGAAAAATAAAAATGAGGTTTGAGCTCATGTTGAGATTCCTATGGAATAGGGGGCATAGGAATAGATTCCTTAGGAAATGGAAGGGGTCAATCCTATGATCCAAAGATATTCCATAGGAAAAGTTCCTACGGATTGAAATCCTCCAAAATTCCTATGAAATCATGTGTTTGTTTCATGCGCATCATCCAAAGGCAGCTTTTACAAAATTCCAGTGTTTTGAAATCCTATAGGAATCGAAATACATGCCATCTCAATCCTCTGTTTTTCCTATTCCTATGTTTTGAAAATCCTGCAATTCAAAAAGGACCTAAACTGTTTCCCTCGAGAACCTGCATCGGGTGAGGGGTGATGCGATTCCGGGAAGTGCCTCTCACCATGACTACTTCACTGATCAACTACTCTGTCTACGACTTCTTAGAAGTGACTTCTCAACACCACATTTTTTACGAAAACTAGGATGATCTTTAGCTTCTGTATCGACTGATGTACACATTCATGTAATATTGATTATTCAACAATGCTAAAAAAAATCCTAAACAAATAGGATAACCAGGGAGGGAAAAAAAACAAGAATAGGATAACCACGCCTCCGGACTAAAGTGTGTGTTCTTGTCATCATGTTATTTGTAGTTCGTTTGCTTCATGTGTAAACATGATTTTTTTTTGTTCCAAAAAGGAGGCTGAAACCTCCGCCTCTGCATCAAAATAGGCAAACATGATAGCGGTGATATTATTCTAGATTAATCTTGTTCGAAAATTGTTCACTATTCTATCATATCCTGCATCTCTTTGTATGATACAGTCGTAAACCCAACGCACAGGTTCGCGCTAGCTAATTGGAGTACGTGGGGTGCATGGGGGGCGTGCCTTTGAGATTAAGGATGATTGTTGTTGGTAGGTAGGTGAATCAAGCTAGGAACAGCCTCGATCTGGACACTTGGACCAAAAACAGTTGAGGTTCGCGCCACGAAAACTTCAATCCTTCCTGTCCTGGACCAGTTCTGCAGTTCACCTCGAGATCAGCCGGTCGAGGCCAGCCAGGGGACATAAAACGGAAATTTATTGGTGCATGAACACCAAGGACCATTTGTGCATCGTCATTCGGTTGCTTGTCCGGGCCGGTTTGACGAAATCATCATTCGGGATATAATGTCTCGCGTCTACTTGAGACTGGAACTCTAATTAGCGGTCACACTTTTTTGTGAACATCAATGGTGATGTCATATACATGAAGTACCTACGAAGAAGGTTCTGTCAATCCCAATCTAAGGTTCTACTATCTTACACTCTTACTGTGACCCAAGTTGGGTTGCTACCGATCGCGCGCGATTTTGTTTTCAACTGGTAAAGACCGGACCTTGTAAACCTGCAAATGCAGCCCAACACTTGCAGCAGCTCTTAAGTCAGTCTTTTCTCCTTTCCTCCCCGCAACGAACTCTTTGCCCCTGCAATCAGTAACCGTAGCAAATGTACAATTAATGATCGATTAATCTACTAAGCAAACGTGCTCTACAGAATTATTATCTCTTTAACCGTTAATCGAATTGACGATCCGCTTTCACCGTTGGGTTCATCTCGACGAGTACTTTATAACAAGATCTCATCTTAATATGTTTTGACGAACTTTTTTTCCGTCTTCAGTTGTCAGGTTATTGTACTGTAGTTGACATCTTACTAGGTAACAAGTTGCCATCAAAATAATACATAGTCACCAGATAATTTCTACATGTTTTATCTCGTAGCAATGATCAACATGTCTAGAGAATAAGTATCCGATCCACTCTTAAAAGATCACATTAACATCAGGCAAGGATTATACCGGTGAGTAGCGAAGTTCAAAAAAACCGGGCAACAATTTGATTTTAACTTGGTAACCAATATGACTCTACCTGGTGATCAAGTGACTATAATCTGGCAACTAAATTCAAAAAAATAAGTTATGAAAACATATCAATATGTGATCTACTTTCAAAAATCTCGACGCGACAAAGCTAACCGTGAAAACGGATCTGTGTTTTGACTTACGGTTTAAGAGATAAAACATTTTAAAAATTAGAACCTAAAGAGAATCTACGTGACTGCATGCATGCAAAGCTAAGTTGCCATATTTTTGGACCGTGCCCACGGAAAACTAATCTGGGGCACGTGTCCTAAGTAGCACAGCCCATTAATGATTTCCCGAAGGGTAGAACGCGTCGAATAGTCAAGTTGCGTTTTCTTGACACGACAATAATATAAACTTGACTTTTGGGGAGAAGTATTGATGTCCAAAACATCATCCGATAACCGGAGCAGGTGTAAATAATACCCAAAGTTAAGGGAGTGGGGCGTTTTGGTATGCACTCCCAGTTTCTAAAATCACATTTAAACATATTTTAAAAAGTAAAAAATCGGATAATTTTTTGACGCGTACACATCAACATGCTATAGGCTCACAAAGTCATTTTACGGGTAACCGACAATCTTTATGTTGTGTGTACAAATTGGTGCTAGAACATTCATTTTACAAGTCAAATTTACACATGCAACAAAAAAAAATGTCAGCTTCGCGAAACTAGATATGACATATAGAATGTCGTGATTGGTTGATTTTTTATTTACTTTTTAAATTGCTTTTTCCCACGGACTATGGGAGCATGCGTCAAAGTGAATTTGCAAAGTTAACTGTATCTCTCTCTGATCCGGTTCCGTATCAACCTAATGGTGCTGCGCACGTGCCGGTACACCATGTAATAGTGTAGATCCAGCTATCAGCCGAAGCACAGAAGACGTACACGTATTAAGAGAAAAATACTACTGTACGTCTGTACACCAAGCCAATGCGGGAGAGGAAGCCTAGCCAACGTACCCCAAAATGTCGTAAAGGCCACATGTGGCATTTGGCACGTGCGTACGTATTACAGTTTTGTCTTGAAATTAGTTATAGATACAAACCGCCGAACCGGGTCTAATTAACCTAACCCGGTGCTGAAGGTGTCAATGATTCGCACGAGAGATTTGACATCTGGTAGACTCATGATCCTGGCATATGCCGATAAGTCGTGGTCGGTGTTTGGAGTCATGCATGGAAGCCCAAATGATGAGAAGACTCTGCATGCAGTCACGTCCTCTTTGTCTATTTTTTTTCTAAAAAAAAGAGAGACTCGGTTTCTGCAACGAAAAGATGATGCGTGCATTATTTAATTTATTTTAGAAAAATTGGCAAAAGGCTTTGACAACCATATTGATCGAAGCCGTTAAACGAGGTGACAAAGCACCACCTACTAGCACAACGATAGAAGTAAGCCACAGTCATCGCCGGCTCACCGGCTAAATCTAAATATAGATCGAAATCAAGACCCTCGCCAAGTTGCCATCAACGCAGCCACTGCGACAAACAGCGTCACCACCATGCGCTCTTCCAACAAACCGCACCCGTCGTCGAGCCCTCACTGCATCACGTCGTTGGGACCCACCGGCGTTGACGTGGTAGATGGCACGCCGCTCCGCCTTTTTGAACACCAACATCAACCGCTAGTCTCACAAGACCAGTCCAATTCCCACAAGTTGCCCAGGAGGGAAAACGACGCTAAGCGCCGCCAACATCTGACCCGACAACGGATTTAGGTTTTCCCCTGGAGCGATATGGGTGGGAGTTCGAACTGCGCCTCTCACGCCTTCAACAAGGTTATCTTGACCGTCTTGTCCACCCGGCACACCTCCCGCGATGGAGCCAGGCCCAGGCGCAAGGCGCCCGTCGAAGGATCAAATCAAGTTGTCAACCAGGTCACAAAAACTAGCACATTAGAATTGCATAACGCAATTTGTCAACGTTTTTTTCTTTTGTTGACAAGTATGCAATTTGTCAAGGTTAATATATTGGTTACTGAACTTCAAGAGTGGAGACGCGGACGTGATCAACATTGCGCGCTACACACCAGCCCCTTGAGTTGGATGAGTTGACCGAAGAATGGGTTTTCAGTTTAAACAGTACCACACGCAATGAACATTTCTTGGTACAGTGAATCGATCGATTGTGGAGCACTCCAGGTCTACGCAACGACACGCATCTCAACACGAGCACACACACACACACATTGACCCTGCCGCGTCCATCCATATGACCATTTTTTTGTACACGACGATATGACCATACGTTGTTGGTAGATAATTAAAGCGGTGTTCGCGCGCGGCAACTCATTGGATAATATAAATCGGTTACATCGCCATCATCAGGCTTTAACAAAGCCGTTATTCTATGCCCGCGACGTCGCCTTCAATCAAGAGTCGCCCGGACGATTCCAATCGCCGCAACTGGACAGACGCCCACGTCTTGTTCTGTTGAGAGTTCAAACACCCACCGATCGCGCGAGAAAAGAAGTTACAAAAAAGAGACGGAGGAGAAGGATTGAAGGAAGCTAGATCACATCACCATGACATGACAGTATGACACCACGACGGAAACCAAAACCAGACGAAACCTTTGTAGAGGCTGAAAGAGGCCGGCCGGCCGGCCTATTGAAACGGTGACGGGAGAGGTCGCCGCGCGCCTGTGATCGCGAGGTGGGAAAACCACTACTCGAGGGTCAAAGGGCGGCGTGGTCGTCGTCGGGTGGTGCGGTGTGGCGTCGCGGCCGCGCGAGTGGACGGGCATGCTGCTGAATGCTGATGGCGTTGCTTGCCGGGGTAGCCAGGCAACGGGCATTGTCCAGTCAATTCACCTCCGGTGGCCGACACGGCGACACCCCAGACTCCCAGCTAGTGACAGAGACGTGCATCGGTGTAAGGTATTTTCCCCAATCTTTCTCGTTCTGGAATTCGCAGAAATCAAGCATGGTTCCGTTATGAATGGAACGGAGCCGAGGAGCTTCGCCTCGCTGATAATGGGAGAAGACAAACCATGGCTCGAGCTCGAACTAGTGGCCGAATTTTTGCGGCTAGTAATGACAGGCTTCTTCTTCTTCCTTTGGGTCAAAATTCGTTGGATGAATCATGAACTGGACGAGCAGTCCAGCAAGGGCGTGCGCACGAATCGGCCCATCGCATGTGGAAGGGCTGTTCTGTTGTCACTGGGCTACACCGGTGTCCTCTGCGTGAAATAATTATTCATGGGCCTCTTGGTACCAGATCGAAACAGCCCGAATAGGGATTAACCTGATGACAGTGCTCCAGCTTGTACTTGCTATTTATATTGTTCAAGGTGCTGTTACAAGATCTAGAAAGAAGAAGAAAAAAATATTACGAAACGAAGTTTATAACGGTGGTCAACTCGACAGTGCCCTTGAGTGCACCCCGTACACCAAACAAGACTCGAAATGCAAACTTTTTTCAGCGCTGAAAAACTATTCCCCTAGGCGGCGGCTTAGGGTTTCTTATTTCCTCCGGCGGAACCCTGGTTCCGTCGCGAGTTTCCAATCCGATCTCATCCATCTTTGGTGTGGGATCCTTGAGGGGGCGGGGAGGAGTTGTCTCCCGATCCTAGACCTTGGCTCGCGGACCCTCATCTAGGGTTCGGGTGTGCAGGAGTCTGGCTATGGCGAGCGAAGCATCAGGGTCTTCTCGTCCGAGTGGATCGACGGGGAAGACAAGGGGACAAGCGGTCCCGATCAGTAATCTGTTGAAGCGGCTTGATCTGCAGGAGGAAGAGGAAGACGATCTGAACTTTGATGAGGAATTTCCACAAGAAGAACCGGAGGCAGAATTCATGGCGATCTGCTGCGTCCATACATCAAAACCTTTCTCTAGGGAAGCTTTCTATTCATACATGAGGATGGCGTGGAGTCTAGCTCATGGTTTGCAATTCAGTCCGGTAGGGCAGAATCGATTCGTCCTAACTGTCAAATGTCTGGGTGATTGGAAAAGGATCACGGAACAAGGACCGTGGATCTTCCGGGACCATGGGGTTCTAATAGAGAAATATGACGAGTTCACAAAGATTGCTGATGTTGTTCTTGACAAATTACCGGTATGGATCCAGCTGAGGGGTCTACCAACGGGTTATAGGAAGAAGGAGGTACTGGAATCCCTGTGCAAACGTGTTGGGAAGGTCACCTCGTTGATCCTAAAACCTAGAGGAGATGGGGATTATGTTAGGATCAGGGTGACGATGGATGTGAACAAATATTTGACAAGGTTTGCGTCAGTCACAAGAAATCAGAAGAAAGAACATTTTCAGGTGTTCTACGAGAAACTAGCAAAATTCTGCTTTGTGTGCGGGCTTCTAGGACATGTGTTTCTCGAGCATGGCAATGGGAGACATGAGGAAAAGGATATGCAGTGGGGTGACTGGATGCTGGCACCTCAGCCGGTGTGGACTCCGTTCCGCGGCCCTCGAAATAATAGAGGAGGGCGTGGGGGGTAGGGGTGGGCGTTCGGTCTTTTCGGTTAGTTCGGTTCGGTCTTTCTGGTTTTTAACAATTTCGGTCATCCAGAAATGATACCCGTAATAAATTCGGTCTTTTCGGTTTTGTGTTCTTCGGTCTTCGGTCTATTCGGTCCGGTCTTCGGTCATGACCAAATAGACCAAAATATATGGTGCAAGAAGGAGAATCGGTGCCCGGGACTGGGAAAGTGTAAAACAATCGACTGGTCTCTCATGCACGAGAGAATCTACAGTACGCTGGGCTGGGATACCCAGTTGTTGAGCCTAGAGACTAGATGGTATGCTTGATTTAGTAGTTTGGCCCATAGACTAGATGTACACATAAGCTGGGCTGGCACACAAATTCGGCTGCTTCCGTACGTAATTCACTCAAAATAAAATAAAATCGGTCTTTCGGTCTATTCGGGTTATGTATAAGTGATACCCGAATTTTTGATTTAATTTCGGTCTTTTCTAATTTGCTACCCAAATTTCTAACGGTCTTTTCGGTCTCGGTCATTTCGGTTTCGGTCTCGGTCTTTTCGGTTTCGGTTTTCGGTCTTCGGTTTTTATGCCCACCCCTAGTGGGGGGGGGGGGGGAGCGGAGGTAGAGGAAAGGGTTTCAACCCCACATGGGTGGGGAAGACAACTGAAGACGATCTGCAAGACACAGCTTCTATTCCTGTCAAACCCAACCGTGCTATGGAGGTAGATGAGTTCTCGAAAGGACGGAAAAGGCTTGCATTAGAATTTGAATCTGTAGACCATCAAACTGGTACTGGTCAGATAAATGAGATAAACCGGCCCGAACCAGTCAATCCTATGGGGCTAGAAAATGAGGAGGAAGGGTCGGTGGGAGATGTGACATCCCAAGACAGCAAGAGGAAGAAAACAACCACGTCTGCTGAGACGGAAAACAGCAATCAGATATCGGCAAGCTCCAGGGAGCTCGACCGGACGCAATGAAACTCGAAGGTTACAACTGCCGTGGGTTAGGCAAACCTGCAGCAGTGCGTTCGCTCCTAGCTGTCCAGGGGCGGATAAAACCAGATGTTCTTTTTCTATCTGAGACACATCTGGGTAAGGTTAAGGTAGAAAGATTGATGCGTATACTCTCCTTCAGTGTTGGATTAGGCAACGCCTAGGCGACGCTTTAGCTCGCTTAGGCACTAGGCGATGGGTAAATGCCTCGCTTAGGGCATAAGCGATACTCTAGGCAGTGCAACCAATAAATTTTCTTCTACACCAAGAAATCATGCCATATTGCATTGAAGAACCAGATGGGCCATAATCCCACTAGTAGAAAATGGACCTTTCGTCCAGAGCAAGATTTTGCTCTAGTCCCGGATGAATTTGGAACCGGGACTAGAGGGGGCTCTAGTCCCGGTTCATCAGCTACGAGGCCGGCAGCCTCTAGTCCCGGGTCGTGGGAGAGCTCTAGTCCCGGTTCGTATAACGAGCCGGGACTAGAGTTCAGCGCCTATTAATCTCCCGCGGCGGTTCGATTCTGAAACCTTATAAGTGCATTTAACCCTGGGTTTGGATATAAAAATATACTTAGGCATTTCCAACATTTCAGATAAGTTCCTGCCGATTTTGGTGGAAGTGGGTCTGATTTGAACTACGAGTGCCGCATAGTTTGATCATGATTTTTTGCGAAAATCACTTTTAGATCCACAATGTGAAAGAACAAACAATGCCCGAGATGTCGCCTAGAGGGGGGGGGGTGAATAGGCGATTAAAACTTTTTCTAATTAGGGGCTTGATAATTGCGGAATAAAACTATGTGTTTAAATTAACAAGCCAACAACCTAAAATGCTAGGTTCACCTATGTGCACCAACAACTTAAGCTAAGCAATAAAAGCAACAAGGTGATAGCAAGATATGAACTTCAAGCACGAAGGCTATCACAAAGTAAATTGCATAAGTAAAGCTCGGGTATAGAAATAACCGAGGCACGCGGAGACGAGGATGTATTCCCGAGTTCCTCCTTGTTAAGGGAGTACGTCTCGTTGGAGGGGTGTGAGCTCGCCACAAGAGGCCTACTCAAGATGCCACAAAGGCCTCACCCTATTCTCCGATGAACCTCACCCAAGGGATTGGTTCACCTTCCACTATCGGAATCCTTAGGGGCGGATTCCGGAGCCCTTTACAACTTCTTCTTGGGGCACACACCCACAACTCAATTGGGGGCTCCCAAACTCGTGCCGAAGCTTCACAACTCGAAGTCTTCGCGGCACCTCCAACCGTCTAGGGTACACAATGCACCCAAGAGGCAACAAGCTCTTGGGAACACAATGCACCCAAGAGTAACAAGCTCTTCAACGTCGAACTTCACGTATCACCGTGGAGGGAGCAACCCGATGCAACAAATGCAAAAGGCGAGAGCACACAAAGCACTCAAATCCTTCACTCCCAAATTCCAACCAAAGCAACTAATGCTATGGAGGGAATAAGAGAGGAAGAACAAGGGGATGAACACAAAGCAACCCCAAAATCTAGATCCACAAGTTTCCCTCACTTAGAGGGGATTTTGATTGGTGGAATGGTAGATCTAGATCTCCTCTCTTGAATCCCTAAGTTTGGGCAAGAATCATTGGAGGGATGGAGAGGAATCAAGCTCACAAGGTTAGCAACAATGGAGGAGAGAGAAAAGCAAGTGAGCAAGACAAGCAACCAGCACTTGGGGGAAGAAGGGGGCTATTTATAGCCTCCCCCAAAAACTAGCCATTGGAAAACCGCAGGGCCGGAAATTCCGGGTTAAAGGGCCGGAACTTCCGGCCTGGGGCCGGATATTCCGGGGCATACACCGGAATTTCCGGTGCCCCGGAAATTTCCGGAGCAAACCTCCGGTGCAAAGTTCCGGACCCCCACCCGAGAGAAAACGCGAAAATGACTTAGCCAAATTTTCCTTGGGCCGGATATTCCGGACCAAAGACCGGAAATTCCGGACCCCCGGAAATTTCCGAGGCAAAATTCCGGACCCCCTCCAGAGAGAAAAGTCAAAAAGACTTAGCCAAAAAAGCTCAGATGAAAATATGGGACGGATATTCCGGTGCAACGGCCGGAACTTCCGGGGGCCGGAATTTCCGGACCCCGGGCCGGAATTTCCGCCCCGGGCCGGAATTTCCGGACCCCGGGCCGGAATTTCCGCCCCTCAGAAAAACTGCAGAATGAGCAATATGAAAACGGGCATATCTTTTGCATCCGGACTCCGTTTTCGATGATCTTGGACTCGTTGGACTCGCAATGAAAAGCTCTACAAGATCATGTAGAGAAACATCATTGTCCATCATGATATTATAAAACCAAATGGGGAGAGTTTAAACGCTCTTTTTCGCAAACCGAAAAACCGTTTCTTTTGCAATTGAAGTCCAAAAGAGGTAAAACCAAATTTGTTGGAAAGAGGACAACAAAAGCCACCTTTGTACAAGGCAAACAAGCAATAGAGATTTTGCAACGAGATGGAAGATATAAATCTTCCGCACGAAGGAACCGGCAAAATCTCCAATACCGAAAACACAAAAGAAGATGCAAATGCAAACCGTTTTCGGTGACCTTGGCTTTGTCATGACAAGCATGACAAGCACCAAGACCACACCACGATAAGATCCAAATAAGAACCAATAAAGATGATTGCATGGATACAAAGGTTTGAGCTCTCCACGAACGATACGATCACGAAACTCGGTCGAGAGCCCCTCTTGATAGTACGGCTATCTATCCTATAACCCGGTCTCTCACTAAACACCATGAGACCGGTAAAATAGAAACCCTATCAAGATCATACCTTTGCCTTGCGCATTAATCCACTTGAGGTCGACGAAGACGATCTTCATCTCCTCAAGACGCATCACCTTTCTTGATTGCGCTTCGTTTGGTGAAGATTCACATGACGCTCCCCCATACACCAAGATGGGGAAAGCACTCTTCGACATATCTTCACTTGGACTTGAGGGTTGATCAATCCGCACAAAGCCTTGATCAACCCAAAACTTCTTCTTCTTCCCTTGAGCTTGACTCCAACAAATGGAGGTCAAGCAACGCACCTTGACTCCAACACATGGAGACAAGCTTGGCCTTGATCAACAAATGATCTTCAACCTTGACCTTGACTCCAACCAATGGAGACAAGCAAGCTTGGCCTTGGTCAACAAATGATCTTGACACAAGCTAAAGGACAACCTACACATAGAGCTCAACACAAATATTAGTCCATAGAGATTGTCATTAATTACCAAAACCATGCATGGGATCAACCATGCACTTTCACAATGTATACTTTCTTTAGAGATCTTTGACGGTTTTTGTTGGATCGAAGTTACGGTTAGGTTTAGGTTTGTCGTAAGGTTTACGGTCTCGGTTTCGGGCTAGGGTTAGACATAACTAATTCAAAAAAATTAAAAATGGAAAACCTTCACATGGCATCCTTTATGTGACCTACCACCTGGAAAAATTATAAACATGAGTTATGGAGGTTTTTATAAAAAAACCTTCAGAGAAATGAGCTACGAGGTACAAAGATGTATGGTTTTCGACTGAAATTAGCTAGGGTATGATATTTAACATAGCAAAAAATGTCGGAACGAGTCAATTTTTGACACAGTTGTGTATCTTGGTTGTAGAATATTATTGACTAAGGGGTTTAGGGTTTTCGTTGAATAAAAAAACATTTTTCATTTTTTTCGTGTCAAAACAGGCTTTTTTTGTAAAGCAGCTACCAAATGGTTCACCAAAAGAGAAACATCCAAATAGATAGGAAATAATAGATCACCTTATAAGTGCATTTAACCCTGGGTTTGGATATAAGAACATACTTAGGCATTTCAAACATTTCAGATAAGTTCCTGCCGATTTCGGTGGAAGTGGGTCTGATTTGAACTACGAGTGCCGCATAGTTTGATCATGATTTTTTGCAAAAATCACTTTTAGATCCACAATGTATACTTTATTTAGAGATCTTTGACGGTTTTTGTTGGATCGAAGTTACGGTTAGGTTTAGGTTTGTCGTAAGGTTTACGGTCTCGGTTTCGGGCTAGGGTTAGACATAACTAATTCAAAAAAATCAAAAAATGGAAAACCTTCACATGGCACACTTGTGTATCTTGGTTGTAGAATAGTATTGACTAAGGGGTTTAGGGTTTTCATTGAATAAAAAATATTAGTTAATGCATTTTAATTGAAAGTGGCAAAATTGTTAATAGTTTGAATAGTTAGATTAATTATTTTGAAAAACAGAAAATGTTTTGGATTACTTATTTAAATTCGAACACTTTTCATTTTGAAATTTCTGTCAGATTCAAAAAATATTAGTTAATGCATTTTTAATTGAAAGTGGCAAAATTGTAATAGTTTGAATAGTTAGAATAATTATTTTGAAAAACAGAAAATGTTTCGGATTACTTATTTAAATTTGAACACTTTTCATTTTGAAATTTCTGTCAGATTCGAAAATATGCAAAAATATGCAGAAATAGTGAAGTTATTCAAAAACCCTAAAAATATGCAGCAGTTATTCAAAAATTTGGTCCTTGGCGCGCAAAAAAAATCACCTCTAGTCCCGGCCGGTAAAACCAACCGAGACTAGAGGTTTTTTTGGCGCGCTCTTTCGGTCCACCGAAAAAACCTCTAGTCCCGGTTGGTGGAACGAACCGGGACTAGACGGTACCCTCTAGTCCCGGCTCGTGGCACCAACCGGGACTAGAGGTTTTTTCGGATAAATAGCCACACCTCCTCCCCGGTTCGAGCCACAAACCGAGACACACAGGGAGGAGACGCCGCCGCACGACAGACGACGCTGTCAGGCTGCCCGCGCGCCGCGCTCGCCTCCTCCTCCCCGGCGCCGCCGCACGAGACGACCGCCGCGTGCCGCAGTCTGCGTCCGAGCCCCCTACCGCGCGCCGCCGCCGCCGCTCTCCCCAGCCCGCGAGCCCCCCGCGCGTCCGCGCCCGAGCCCCGGCCCACGCCGCTGCTGCTCTCCCCAGCCCGAGCCCCGCCGCGCGTCCGCGCCCGAGCCCCGGCCCACGCCGCTGCCGCTCTCCCCCGCCCGAGCCCGCCGCGCGCGCTACCGCCGTCGCAGAGGTATACCGAGTCGCTCCCCTTTCTCCTCCTTTTTTAAGTCTAGTTAGAAGTTGTTTAGAAATTGCTAAGTTAGACTAGAAATTGTTTACAAATTGCTACTAGAAATTGTTTAGAAATTGCTAAGTTGGACTAGATATTGTTTAGTAATTGCTAAGTTAGACTAGATATTGTGTTTTTAGTTTATTGCGTCTAAATATTGTGTTTTTAGTTTATTGTGTACTTTAGAAATTGCTAAGTCTAGTTAGATTAGATAGTACTTTAGAAATATTGTTTAGAAATTGCTAAGTCTAAATATTGTGTTGTTGATGTGCTAGACACTCTTTTTGCATTGTTGTATTTTAAGTGATACTAGAAATTGTTTACAAATTGCTAAGTGATACTAGAAATTGTTTAGACGAAATTGCTAAGTTGGACTAGATATTGTTTAGAATTTGCTAAGTCTAGTTAGATTAGATAGTACTTTAGAAATTTCATTTAGAAATTGCTAAGTCTAAATATTGTGTATTTAGTTTATTGTGTCTACGAATTGATAAAGCCGATGATTTAAACTATGCCACGGTAAATGCAAGGAGAATATCTACAATGCCTTGTAGTGTATACAATTAGAGTGTTTGTATTAATACATGATCTTGTAGACACTCTTTTTGCCTTGTTCTGCATGGCAATGATATATGAGGCTTTCTGTTGTTGATGTGCTAGACACTCTTTTTGCATTGTTGTATTTTAAGTGATACTAGAATTTTTTTACAAATTGCTAAGTGATACTAGAAATTGTTTACAAATTGTTGTATTATGTTAGCATTTTGTCCAACTTGAAATAATTGTAAATAATGTTTTATTACATTGCTTTATTATGATCGATGAGCTATTTAGGGTTGCTTGTGTGTGTGCCGATGATTAAAAATGTTGTGGCACTATGTGGTAACCCTGAAGGTCTGCGGAGCCTTGTGATATGCACAAGTACAAGTCATGTGCATCCTACTTGGCTCCGCCGATCCTTCAGGGCTACTAATTAATTGTGTGTCCGACCTAAGTATGAGGCGCAAAATCTAAGTCATTTTTATTTTGTTTTGTCTGTTTCTTCGAAAGCCGATGATTAAAAATGTTGTGACACTAGGTGGTAACCCTGAAGGTCTGCGGAGCCTTGTGATATGCACAAGTACAAGTCCTGTGCATCCTACTTGGCTCCGCAGATCCTTCAGGGCTACTAATTGTGTGTCCGACCTAAGTATGAGTCGCAAAATCTAAGTCATTTTTATTTTATTTTCTCTCTCTTTCCGAATGCCGATGATTAAAATGTTGTGGCACACTATGTGATTCAGGGAGGTGCTAGCGGACCTTGTGATATGCACAAATAAACATCTTGTGCATACTCTTACTTGGTCCGCTTGCCCCTTCCTGATCAATGTGTGTCCAATCTATGTATGAGGCATAAACTCGAATCATTTTGTTTCTTCTCTATGAATTGACAAAGCCGATGATTTAAACTATGCCACGATAAAGGCAAGGAGAGTGTCTACAATGCCTTGTAGTATATACAATTGGAGTGTTTGTATTAATACATGGTCTTGTAGACACTCTTTTTGCCATGTTTTGCACGGCAATGATATATGAGGCTTTCCATTGTTAACTTCTCGCATTTCGTAAATTTTAATATTACTTTTGTAACAAAATTTTGACTTAGGCATTTTTGACTTAGGTGTTCTCGGCGACGATGTCCATGTTGGACCAGAGGGGCGATGTGCGGGACTGGGCTCCACCGGGCTGGCACTGGGAGGTGCTACCTTCCGGGACGCGCAGCTTGGTGAGGAATCCGGGTGACGTCGTCGACCCGGATCTTCTATGGTGGCAGTCGCGTGGGCCACGCTCGGTGCAGAGGGAGCCGGCCCCCGAGGAGGTGGTACGTCGCCGTATTAGGGAGGAGGATGAGCACGTCCGTCGCTACGTGTATCTATTGGATAGGCAGTATGACAGTAGGTGGTCGTTTCTTCAGAGGGTTCCTCCTCACGTGAGCTATGACCCTGTGAGGGTTCCTTCTCTTTGGATGCGCAGCGCCGGCGGCTCAGCACCCCGCGGCTCAGGAACCGGTCGAAACTAGTTTGAGTGCTCATGTATTAGTGATATTATCTGTGATGTACTAGAGTTAAATAAAAATGGACCCGAGCTATGTAACTACATTATTCTATATGTATTAGTGATATTTTGCATATTTCTTTTATGAACATTTTGATATGCTATATGTATTTTTTTTTGTTTTGTAATTAATTAACTATGTATTTTGCAATATTAATCATACTTTGAGATATGGCGGGATAATTCAAAAAAGAGAGGGAAGAACTCTAGTCCCGGGTCGTATTGCGAACCGGGACTAGAGGTCCTCGACCACGCGCGGGGTTACGAGCCACGTGGGGAAGCCTTTTGTCCCGGGTCGTATCTGACCCGGGACTAGAGGTGAGGGCCTCTAGTCCTGCTTCCACAGTTCCGGGTGCCGATCCGGGACTCGAGGCCCTAACGACCCGGGACTAGTCAGGCGTTTTCCACTAGTGTCCAATGCCAGTTGTTGGTAGCATACTCATTTATATGGTATAAATTATCGTCTATTGATATGTAATAACCCAAATAAACACCTGACGGTGCAAACTATATGCCCGCCTAGGCTGCGCCTAGTACGCTTAATCATCGCCTAGTCGCTAGGCAAATGCCAAACGCCTCGCCTACGCCTAGCGCTTTTTCCAACCTTGCTCTCCTTTGATCACATGTTGATTTGGGAGAGTGATGGTCGGAGTGGGGGCCTTCTCCTCTTTTGGCGGAAAGATTTGAAGGTCACATCGTCTGCGGTACACAGCAATTACCTAGATATCCGTATAGAAGAAACCAGCGTACGGGATGGCGCATCACTGGTATATATGGAAAACCTAGCTCGGAGAATAAACACAAGACCTGAGATTACCTACGAGATTTGCATGGAATGATAAACCTGCCATGGGTCATTTTGGGTGACTATAATGAAATTCTCCATGGTGATGAGAAGGAGGGGGTGCTACTAGACCCCAAAGATGTATGCAAGGCTTTCGGAATGCGTTGGCAGATTGCAACCTGTTTGATCTAGGGTATGTGGGGGACAAATTCACCTGGCGAAGAGGGAGAATTAGGGAGCACCTCGATAGAGCAACCAGCAACCAAGAATGGAACGACGGGTTTCCTCTTGCCGCTGTAATTCATGAGGAATTCTCGCGATCAGAGCACAGGCCTATTGTGGTTGACTTGGAATATCTTGGTGAGCCAACAGCTGCAAATCCGATAGGTAGAAAGAGATTCGAGGCCAGCTGGCTGATGGAGGAATCTGTGGACTCCATTGTTAATGGGCCCTGGAATGAAGCTCACCACCTGGCTGCGAACTTGGGCCAGAAACTGGACCATGTTCATAAGGCCCTCCATGCATGGGACATGCAGGTTTTACGTAAATCACGTCGATCCATCCCGGATCTGACGAAGGAGTTAAATGTCGTCTTGGAGGGTCCTCTATCGGATGAGGCAACTGCAAAACAGAGAGAGATCTATCTAGAGATTGAATCGTTGCAAGAAAAAGAAGAGATTAAGTGGGTGCAAAGAAGCAGAGCAAATTGGATGAAAAATGGAGATCGCAACACATCTTTTTTCCATAATTTCGCCAATACACGGAAGAAAATCAATATGATCAAGAAATTAGAAGATGAGTCGGGCACATGGATAGAAGATCCGGGGGCTCTCTCATCCCACATTAATGGGTACTTTCAAACCTTATTCACTAGGGAGGTGGATGAACCCGACGCTAATGTCCTTGATAAGGTTAAACCGCGGGTTACACAGGCGATGAATGAACTCCTCTGTTCCCCATACACGAGAGAGGAGGTAAAGAAGGCTTTATCCAATATAGGTGATCTAAAAGCTCCAGGTCCGGATGGCTTACATGCCATTTTCTTCAAATGGTACTGGGATGTTATTGGGGAAGAACTAACTGAGGTAGTTCTTGGGGCTCTCAATTCTGCAACTATTCCTGATGATTGGAACAGCACCACTATCGTCCTGATTCCAAAAATTGACAGCCCAAGCAAGGTATCTCAATATCGCCCCATCAGTTTATGCAATGTTACTTACAAAGTTATCTCCAAAGTGTTGACAGCCAGGTTAAAAAAGTTGCTGCCAGAAATCATCACACCAAATCAAAGCGCCTTTGTTCCTGGTCGTTTGATTACGGATAATGTCTTAGTAGCCTATGAGTCCTACCATGCTATAAAAAATAAGAAGACGGGGAAATTCGGTACGTGTGGAATAAAATTGGATATGCATAAAGCTTACGACAGAGTGGAGTGGACTTTCCTCGAAAAGATTCTTGGGAAGCTAGGCTTTGATGCAGACTGGATCAAATTAGTGATGGCTTGTGTTTCAAGTGTTACATATCAAGTAGATTTAATGGGGGAGAAACAGAACAGTTTTCACCATCAAGAGGCCTAAGACAGGGCGACCCTCTTTCTCCCTACCTGTTCCTTCTTTGTGGGGAAGGTTTGTCTAGTCTTCTCCACTCAGCAGAGGAGAATGGAGAGATTTTGGGTGTGAAAGTCTGCCGCAATGCCCCTGCAATTTCACATCTACTTTTCGCGGATGACTCACTCATTTTGATGAGAGCAGATGCGGCTAATGCAAATGCTCTCCGAAGAGTTTTACAGGAGTATTGTGCTGCTTCAGGACAGTTGGTTAGCGAGGCCAAATATAGTATTTTCTTTAGTCCTTGCACGACACCTGAGACTAGAGAGACAGTTTGTTCTATTCTCAACATTTTAACGGAAGCAATTACGGATAAATATCTGGGGCTGCCCCCCTTAGTGGGCGTTGATAGATCTGATTGTTTTCAACATTTGATTGACCGAGTATGTGCTAGATTGGCAGGTTTCAAAGAGAAGCTTCTATCTTATGGGGGGAAGGAAGTGTTACTGAAGGCAGTGGCACAGGCTATCTCGGCGTATGCTATGTCCGTTTTCAGGCTTCCCAAGCAGGTAACAAAAGGGATCACAGATGCTATGACCCGTTACTGGTGGGGAGATGAAGACAACAAGAAACATATGCACTGGTTTGCCTGGTGGAAGATGTGTATACCGAAGAAGCGAGGTAGTATATATGGGTTTTCGTGATCTACCGTGTTTTAACCTAGCAATGTTAGCTAGGCAGGTTTGGCGACTGTTGTGTGAACCTGACTCTTTGTGTGCCCAGGTCTTAAGAGCCAAATATTATCCGTCAGGTGATTTGCTAAATGCGGAATTGAAGAAGGGATCGTCATATACTTGGCAAAGTATCCATGCTGGCATACAAACTATCAAGAAAGGTCATATATGGAGAGTGGGGGACGGCTCAAACATAAACATTTGGTCTGATGCTTGGATCCCCAATAGCCCATCAAGGAAAATTCTAACGCCAAGGGGTAACATAGTTTTTACCAGGGTTTCAGAATTAATTGATCACGGATCCGAGCAATGGGATGAAGCTCTTATCCGGTCACTATTTTTCCCTATTCATGCAAACAGGATCCTGCACATTCCGTTAGCGGTGGGGAGTATGGAGGATTTTATTTCATGGAATTACAGGAAAACGGGTGTATTCTCTGTCCGATCGGCATACTATACTGAATGGGAATTTCAGCATGGGCGGAAGTTGGCAAGAACTGTTAATCGGAGCACCTCAGAGAATAACCCGGTGTGGTCTAGAATTTGGCAACTTAAGGTGTCCCAGAAGGTTAAAAATTTTGCGTGGCGCCTACTTCATGGGACGATTCCATGCAACTGCATCCCTGCAAATCGACACATTATAACATCTAGTCTGTGTCCGATGTGCAAGATTCACTGCGAGGATATTCGCCATGTCTTCTTCACATGCAACAGAGTTCAGGAGATCTGGGACAATCTTGGACTGAAACCGATTATCGACGAAGCCTGCAATACCGATCATGAAGGGTCGGCAGTGTTTGATGCACTGATGAGACAACAGGATAAGATGGCTCCAGGGTTTGAGATGGGGCTGAAAGAACTAATTGCTACGACATGCTAGTATGCATGGTGGGAGAGAAGGAAGGTTGCTTATGAGGAGAGTATTGCAAAACCTGCTAGATCAACTCAATCCATAGCGGTTGTTGCTCTCAATTATTTTAAATCAGCCAAACAGGGAGCTGGGGTTCGACGTCATGGATGGGAAAAACCAGCGGAAGGGTTTGTTAAATTGAACGTAGATGCATCCTTCTCGATGTCGGAAGAGAAAGGAGCTACGAGTTCTATTATCCGTGATGAGCAGGGGGTTTTTATCGCCGGGAGCTGCTGTGGTATCCCCCATGTCTCACACGCTGCTACTGCGAAGGCGAGAGCTCTGAAAGACAGGCTCATCCTTGCTGGGCAAACAGGATGCACGAAGATCATGGTGAATAGTGATTGCATGGAGGTGATTGAGCCGATGAACAATGCAGGGAACTCCATTGGTCCGGCAGCAGCTATTTATGAAGAATGCACTCTTCTCTCTAGGGGTTTTTCTGTTGTTCAGTTTAGCTGCTCATGCTTTAGCCTCTTTAGCTGAGAGTTCTATGGTTGTAGTTTGGCATGAGGAACCTCCTGATACCTGGCAAAAGATGTAAGCTTGTTCGAACATTAAAGCAACAAGTTTTTTGACGCACTCTTTTCCTTATCAGGGTATCGAAGGGGACTGGAAGGTTTTTAATGAGGTGGCTTACTTGCTAATTTTAATAGAATTTTATTTTCAAAAAAAACTCGACGGTGCCCTCTATTTTAAAAAAATATTGAAAATTATATTTTGTAAGTTTCAAAATATCTGAAACAAAGTTTGGATGTAGTCAATGTTGTATATTTCGATCGTGCAAAACCTCAATGTCAAATTATTTATATTCTGGGATATACAAAAATGATAAATCTGAAAAAATTTGGAGGTTTGAAAATGTGCACTGTTCACTATACTCAGATCTACATTTTTGTGTAATCCGAAATACAAAGTATTTCGAATTGAGATTTTGCACGATCGAAATATACATTAATGACTACATCTAGAATTATTTTCAGCTTTTTTTGAAACTTGAAAATATGATTTTCAGTTTTCCAGAAAAAAAGGCTATGCGGAGCTCGGTCATTTTTCGAGCCATCACCAATGTCATCTTCGAGTAGCAGAGTTTGGCAAGATGTGCTTGGGGAGGGGATGGGAACATAATATGTTAGCACCAGCCCAATCGCCACCGAGTACCTTCCGACGACAAACGGTGAAGAAGCTCTGTTTCTTGGCGAGATGCACACACGTAGACACCAACCAGCTAGCTAGTCTTGATTGATCGATCAAGTACTACTAGCAACAATCGATAAGCTAGCACGTACTTTGCAAGTCGCCGGAAACAATACACGATCGGAAGCAAATCGACGAGCAAAGACGAGGAACGATACACGATTTGGTTTTGCCTCAGCCCGTGGGCTTCATCGGGGTTTTTTTTATTTTTATTTATAGCAGCCAACAGATCGGTTGCTTGACCGTACAAGGAAAATTACAAACCGACTTAGAAACAAACCGACTCAAACTATCCTAAAGACGTAGACTCACCTATGGAAATAACCAACCGGTCTCAGAAGGATCCGGACAAGTTTGATTAATTCCAACAATCTCTCCCTAATCCAAACTTGTCTACAACGGACTCGCACCACGACAAGTCTAATTGGCTCTCCCCAATTTTAACTTGGCGAATTTTACGAACCAATCCAAATATGATCCGGACTACCCAGCCACGCTAGAAACCTTGTGGTAAACACACCACCCGTGGATCGTACCATCCACCTAGCGCGATACATGCCGACTACCTTGTGGACTACACCATCCACTCCAGCCTCATGTAGAGCCATGGCCTCATTGAAGAGACTCACCTTCACCGGTTTACCGCCCCCTTCATACTTGAACTTGATCCTCTCGTCGACGCCCTGGACTAGACTGACCAACACTACTGACATAAGAAAAAACTTACTATCAACTCTTTTTTTTTAAACACCACTTCATCATCACAGCAACCTTGGATCATCGTCAACATCGCAAGCTGCTAGATGAAGAATCCCGGGCTCCTTCCGTTCCTTCCGCTGATTAGGACAGTTTCGTTTGATATGTCCAAACTCCTCACAATTCCAACACTGAAACGTGGATTTATTACGACCTTTTCCTCGCTCCCTTGCTATCCACTCTGATCTTGTCAAGAGAAGTTGTCCATCATCTTTTTCATCACTAGAGCCTCGTAGACGTTCTTCATGAGCCTTTAGCCTTCCAGTAACCTCATCCATAGTCATTGTCTTAAGATCTCCAAATTGCTCTATGGCGGAAGCAATCTCGAGAAACTTTGACGGAACTGCTCGAAGAAATTTCCTGACAGCATTTGTTTCTTCAAATTTTTCTCCGAGCAAGCGTATCTCATTGGTGATGGATTTCATCCTCAGAGCGAAGTCATCAACTGATTCAGTATCCTTCATCTGGAGCCTATCAAATTCAGACTTGAGGGTTTGCACCCTTACCTCCTTGATTCGATCGTCTCCTAGACGATTGGTCTTGATCGCCTCCCAAGCTTCCGCGGAGGTCTCCTTCTCAGCGATCAACGGGAGCATATCTTTTGGGATACCTTGATAGATGGCCGACAATGCTCTCTGATCGATCGTCTCATCGACACTCTTGACATCCCCCGGCTCCACCGCATCCCAGATTTTAGCCCCGCGCATCAGCGCTTTCATCTTGATCGCCCAAATCGAGTAGTTGCTCTTCGTCAGCATCGGCACCTGTCCGAACGTGATTCCTCCGCTCGCAGCCATGATCTTGGTCGTCGCTTCTCAACGCAACACAGCGCTCACCCGACGACGACGAAGCTGGCTCTGATACCAATTGTTAGCACCAGCCCAATCGCCACCGAGTACCTTCCGACGACAAACGGTGAAGAAGCTCCGTTTCTTGGCGAGATGCACACACGTACACACCAACCAGCTAGCTAGTCTTGATTGATCGATCAAGTACTACTAGCAACAATCGATAAGCTAGCACGTACTTTGCAAGTCGCCGGAAACAATACACGATCGGAAGCAAATCGACGAGCAAAGACGAGGAACGATACACGATTTGGTTTTGCCTCAGCCCGTGGGCTTCATCGGGGTTTTTTTGATTTTTATTTATAGCAGCCAACAGATCGGTTGCTTGACCGTACAAGGAAAATTACAAACCGACTTAGAAACAAACCGACTCAAACTATCCTAAAGACGTAGACTCACCTATGGAAATAACCAACCGGTCTCAGAAGGATCCGGACAAGTTTGATTAATTCCAACATAATATATGTGTTCTTGGGGGCGGGAGCAGAACACACAAAACCTTCTACGTATGCCCATCCACTAAAATAATAATTTTCAGGCATGTGCAAATCTGGAGGGGGAGAGGGGGGGGGGGGGGGGGCGGTGGCCCCCCTGACATGCACTAAGATCCTCCTATGTCGTCTTCTACCGGGACACGCTGGTCTCAAGAAGCAAAGTGTTTTCAACTTCAGCTTCCTTTGCTGCAGTGGACCGCTCGGCAACAATGTTTGGCATGCCAAACATGTGTAGCGGCAAGCTTCAGCGTGAACATATGAAAGGAAAGCGGATCATTCCCATCCATTGTGGGGCTCGAGCAAGATGGTTTTAGCATGAAGATTTTCTGCCGGACATCCCTTGTATATAGTCCTGGTCATGAGCGCCGCTCAATTACTTTACATTGCGGCAGTCGACCCCAACACGTACATTATTCTTTGTGGAAGCACTTAGGAGGGCACACCTGAGCAGGCGCTTTACTTCTACGATCTAACCAAAGGTATTGTCAGACGCCTTCCTTTGGCGGCCAAGCGCTCGATGATCCAGAACCTTGGCGTCGGCGTCCAGCCTTCCATGGACATAATCTAATAATCGAGATAAGGCTGTCACATAGACCGGGAAAATGGGAAAACCGCCCGTGCCGCAAATGAGGAGGCCCCGAATACTAATGTATATGTAATTCACGATTTCATTAGTCTCTTGGGAATAGGGGAAAAAACGAAATCACCGGTTTCAAAAAAATGTATTTCAAATCTCATTTTGATCACTATTTATTTTTCTCGTAGAGCATCACAAATGTCATTTCGTCCCAAAACGTTGCACGTATGTTGAATACTTGTATATGTTGGTCTCTAATTTATTCAAGTTTTTTAAAAAATATTTAGTTTTTAATATTTTTAATTAACCAGAGCTTGGGAGCTAATGTAAATTTTAATAATACGATAAATTTATTTTATTTTAATACAATGCATTAGGAACTAGTGGTCGAATTTGCACTTTGGCGACAATATTGATATCCAAAACTTCATCCGAAGACCCCGCGGTAGTAAATAATCCCCAAATTAACCGTATCTCTATGATTCGGCCGGTTCCATATCAACCGGGTGGACTACATCCAATGCACATCCAATGGTTGATTAAATAATCCGCAACGTTAGGCCTCTTATCATCTCCATCCAATGTACATCCAACAGTCCAAATTTTAAACACAAAATCCAAACATTTTAGAAAAATTCAAAAAAAAATCCAGTAAGTTGAATATGTTTTGTTGTGTAAATTTTCGTTTCTTGTGGATAAATAGTTTATAATATAACAACTTTTCATGTTTTAAGCTTAAGTAGCTATTAAAAGCTATTAAATCCTAAACCATTTATACAAAAGAAACGTACTTTCCCAGAATACACAACCGAGACATATTCGATTGCTGGACTTATATAAAAAAGTTTTAATTTTGCATTCAAAATTTGAACCGTTAAATAGAAATTGGATGGAGATAAAAGAGTTAAAACTTACATTGTGACTTCACTTGGTAATGTCACCGGGTCTCGGTCGCAACCGTATGGTGTTTTTTTTTGCGAGCACATAACCGTATGGTGTTGCGCACTGTAGACGAAATTAAGCTTGAGGGGTGCAGGCTTACGTCACATGCCGTGCACGTGCCTGGACACCACGTAATAGTGCGGATCCAGCTGCCAGCCAAAGCACAGATGACGTACACGTACTAAGGAAATACTGTACGCCAAGCTAATGTTTTTCTTTCGCGGGAGAGGAAGCCAACGTACCCAAAAGTGTCTTAAAAGCTACACGTGTCATTTGGCACAGTCATGCAGCGGCCATTATAGGCCCAGTCCGCTGTTGCACGATGCATGGATAGTACATCAAATTTGTACGTGCGTCCGTAACCACAGCATCCACATGGGCAGTACATCGGTGGGTATAGCGTACGTACAACAGGTAGGATGTCTGAGAACTAACATTGTACTACTACATTTGTACATCAGGCAAACGGCCGAGTCAGCTGGAGTTAATTTACAGTATCAGGCTCAGTTCTTTTCAGCTTCGGCTTGTGCAGAAACCGAGCTTTAGCTGTCCAAAGAAACTACAGTGAAAATAAGCAAATGAGAAACTGAAGTCCAGTTCTTTTCGGCTTCCACTGTACTAGCTTATTGTCTGTGTTGTTTGATAAAAAGCCCCTAAAACGAGTTTTTGTGTTGACTAACTTATATTAAGATATTTTTGTACTGTTTTCACGTATATGAGCACAAATTATATTTTACCGAACATCATAAAGTGCTAATAAATATTACAATACAGATAGAAGGTCATTATTTTAGTTGATTACAACTGAAATAGAAAGAAGTGCTAATAAAGAGGTTATTGTTTTAGTTGATTACAACTCAAATAGAAAGAAACAGAGTTCAAATAATTCTAAGGAAAGACACTCTTAGCGATATCATTGCGTACTACCTTCATGATAGTACCATCATCATCTTCGAGCGGAGCACTAGGATATGAAGCACTGTCCTCATGAACATACCCTCCACTCTCAAACATGTCGAAATGTTGATCACTTAGCTTGCTATCTCGAATGTAGTTGTGTAGGCACATGCAAGCAGTAATTATCATCTTTTGGCGCTCAAGTTTTCTGCGAGGTATGCCAAGAAGAATTCGCCATTTCATCTTGAGAACACCAAATGCTCTTTCAATGGCGTTCCGTAGATATGAATGGCGATGGTTGAACGTCTCTTCTCTCCCCCTTGGAGGGTTATTTTGAAAGTCAGGTACATGGTACCGGGTAGTCTTGTAAGGCGCTAGATAGCCTGATCTGTTAGGATATCCCGAGTCCACAAGGTAGTACTTTCCTACATAGTGATCAAGAAAGAACTTAGCGAAAATATTAGACAGGACAAATATTGAACCAAAAAATGCATATACAAAAGATTACCTCGGGGGTGTGTGGACAGTGTGGGTATTCAACCCGAGCATCAGACCATACACGTGTGTCATGAACTGATCCTGGCCATCCAGTAACAGCAAAAGTGAACCTCAAATCAAAATCACAAATTGCCATCACATTTTTCCACAACCGCGGGACTGGGTGAATAAGGACATGCTCTCTTTTTTGCACGTCCTGACATATTTTGTGTAATTTGTGTGTCCATATCTGTCCCTGAATGAACATCATTGTCCTCAATGTTCACATAAGAGGAACCACCTTGAGAGGGACCAACTTGAGATGATGGTAATGGCACCCTCGCATGCTCACCGGTAACACAATGCTTATCAAAAATCTGCATCATTTTATCCTCGTTAGCTAGTGGAGCATGTCGAAACTTGGCTGCATCTGGGCATCTCTGCAAAACAAATGCAACAACATGAGTACACCATTTTAATGTTGGGCATCTCTGAAAAACAAATTATGCGTGCAAATGATGTAAAAGAAATGATACATGTATCTCAAGTTGCCACCAATCATCACTAGCATCAATGGTCTTGGTGACAGGATCTCTTCCAAGCCCCGATGCATTTTGATTCAATGACTTCCATGTACTATACTCTTTTTTTAGCGTCTCCCACCTATTTTTGAATTGCTTGCGAACGTAGTTTCTTTTAGTGTGTTCATTGAACTTCTTTACTAAATTGGTATAACCAGTTGGGTTCAAATAGCCTTGATGACGGTTTCGGGCTAGCACTTCCTCAATACACACGTCAAGAAAAACTTCAGATGCAAAGGCATCCCAAACAGCTTTCCCAGATTTGACAGATTTGCCATTTTCCATCTAAAATACAACATCATTGCAACAGATTGTATAAACAAACAAATTGTAGGGATAGAAAAACATATAGCAGGGATAGACAGTGACATATATCTACAGATTTAACTAATTACTGACTAGCAATCAGACTTGAATAAACAAAGACATAAAGAAAACAGAGAGATGGAGGCAGACCTTGTGCGCTGCAGGGAGGCTTGAGGAGGTCGCTGTAGAGGATCCCGTCGGCCAGAGAGGGGAGATGGATCAGGCGCCGGCAGCAGATCCACTCCCGTCCGCCGAGCTCAAGATCGAGCTCGCTCGGGGCGGAGAAGCCAGGGTCTGTCCGGTGCTCTATCCCTCCGCCATGGAACGGAAACGAGGTCGTCCGGGGAGTATTTTGGCAGCAGAGGAGTCTTGGGGCGGTAGCCGGTGTTGCTAGAGGCGGCGGCGGACGGGGGGAGCAGGAGAGGCAGAGAGAGAGGAACCCTAGCTCGGTCGCTCGAGAAAAGAAAAGAAGCCCAGGAAATGAACGGTTCGGTCGGGTCGGGGCTGAAGGAGAGGTTTCGTGGCACTACGGCCGTAGAGCGAACGATAGGGCAAACTCATACAGCTATTCGGGAAAACTCGGGAAGCCGTAGGAAGTTGGGGTACGCTAGCTTCCCCCCACTGTGAAGGAAAGGGTAAAGCTGGCTGTCCCGGGAAACGGTTTAAATTCGAGTTCTTTTGGGCTTTAGCTTATTTCCACCTCTAAGCTGCTCAAAAGCTTCAAAAGAACTGGGCCTCAAATTGCTGTGGCTGGAACGTTACAGTATCTTGAAACTGGTCATACGTACATACAAACCGGCCGGGTCTAACTAACCTAACCCGGTGCTGAAGGTATCAATGATTCGCACGAGAGATTTGACATCTGCTAGACTCAGGATAATGGCATCTGCGGATTAGTCGTGGTCGGTGTTTGGAGTCATGCATGGAATGGAATGGAAGCCCAAATGATGAGACGATGTGTTCGTAGCTTGCCTGCAGTATATATATGCCACGATTAATTCGTATGGATATACGTCTTAACGTCTGCCAGTCGATCTATGCATGTTTGTAATCTGAAACATTCTAAACACAATGAAGTGTAATTGGCAATTTATATAACTTCAAAAGTGGAGATGCGGACGTGATCAAGATTGCTAGCTGACACCAGCCCCCTTGACATGGTAACTAACAGAAAGAGTACATCCATGCATGCAGCATTCTTAGAGCATCTCTAGCAGAGCCCGTAAAACTCCGGGAACCCTAAACTTCCGGCGGTTTTACGGGTTCAGGTCGTTTTTTGGGCTAGACCAGAGCCCGTAAAGCCGGTTCGGCCCGAAAATGTTTTTCGGGCGTCCGAGAAACGAAGCGGCCGAACTGGATAAGTACCGGCCGACGGGCCATTTCCAGTTCACGCCCCCAGTCCCTCCGCCAGCTCCGACGAGCAATCCGCCCCTCCGTCGCCCCACCTCCGACGAGAAATCCGCCCCTCCTCCGTCCAGATCCACCTCCTCCGCGCCGCCATGCCGCCGAAGATGAAGACGCCGAAGCGCGAGCCCTCCTCCCGCCCCCAGATCGACCCGTCGGATCTCTCCGACAAGGCGAGGAAGCGCCTCGTCCGCTCCGACGCCGCGCGGAAGCGGGCGGCGCACGCCTTCCCTGAAGGTATGGTGCCGCGCAAGTTCCTGTACCGCGCGGTGCCGGAGTTCGACCGCCTCCGCACCGCCGCCCGGATCGGAGCGGGGAGCTCGAGCGGCGCGGGGAGCTCTTCCCGCTCCATTGTGAGGAGGGCGCCGCCGCCGAAGGAGGAGAAGAGGTACGACCCCGCCGCGTTCGGGCGGTCGCTGTCCGCCCTGGACTTCGTCCCCGAGAACGCCGTCGACGCCGTCATCGCCACCATGTGCGAGCGGTCGGCGGAGGAGGAGGAGGAGCTCGAGGCGCAGCGCCGCCACGTCGAAGCGGCCAACAAGGCGCTCCTCCAGCAGGCGATCGATGCCTCGCTCGCGGATCCCGTCGTCGTCTCCTCCGACGACGAGTGAAGAGCAGCGCCGCTCCGCCGCTGCGAGATCTGTCCCACCGCCGCGGCGCCCCCGGGTAGGGTTACGGTTAGGGTAGGGTAGCCTCTTTTGCATCTCCCGTGATCACCGGCGGCGTATAAGCCGGTGATCACCGCCGTGTTCGTCCGTTTGTTCACGGCATTGGATTTTTTTAAAAAAAATTGCTGTTTCGGTTATAGTTTCTGCTCTGCGGCTTGCATTTTAAACTGTACCAACTGGGCGTAGCTATGGTCTCTGTACACTTCAATATGCACTCTTCTTTTTTTCGCCAAAAAAAATGCCCTCTTCTTCCCTTGCCGGAACACTTCTCGGTACAGTGAGTCGATTGCATCTCAATTCTCAACACGAGCGCATGCGCATGGTCCACGTAAACTGCTGCCCGCATCAAACCGGTGAGTACAGTTTGACCCCGCCGCGTCCATCCATATGACCATACGTTTTGGTAGATATAAAAAGTGGGAGTCGTAGCTGTCAAAAACAAAAAAGTCGGTTACATCGCCATCAATCAGGCTTTAACAAAGCCGTTATTCTATGCCGGCCGCGACGTCGCCTTCAATCAAGAGGACAATTTCAATCGCCGCAACTGGACGTACATGGACAGACGCCCACGTCGTCTTCTGTTCAAAGTTCAGACACCCACCATGATATGACATGACAGAAACCAAAACCAAACGAAACCTCGAGGAGAGAAATGGCCGCGCGCCGTGATGGCGAGGTGGGAAAACTACTACTCGATCGATCGAGGGTCAAAGGGCGGCGTTGCTTGCCGGGGTAGCGAGGCAACGGGCTCTGTCCAGTCAATTCGCCTCCGGTGGCCGACATACAGACTATCTCTGTATCGTTCTGGAGTTCGCAGATGAAGCAGCAAGCACAAGTCATATGCAGACATGGTTACCGTAAGACCTGGCTCAACTATGCACTACAAATGTGGAAGTGACCTCTAAGCCTATCGACGCCCTGTTGAATGGAGCAACATAAGAGCATCTCTAGTGGAGCGTGGAAATTTGGGCGTGGAAATGGTCATATAGATGGCTGTGTAAAAAGATTCTTTTTTAGACACTCACAGTTTTTCAGTGGAGCGTGGAAATACAGGGCGTCTATATTCTCTCTCTTATATTTTAATAGTATTTTATAACGGCTATATTTCTAACAGCTATATTTCGAACGGTAACATTTCCAACGGCTATATTTGTAACGGCTATATTCTCGATGGCTATATATACCACCCCCTCCCACCTCTCTCTCATCACATTCCTATCTGTGGCTTCTCTCATCTCCATCTCTCAGAATCCTCTCTTTCACAGAACACAATGAGTGGAAATACATCCACTTTTGATATGTGATTCATCGTCATCTTCATCTGGTGACGATGAACTCATTATTGCAGCATTTGCAGAGGAGGAAGAGCAAGGGAAGGTCGACGCCATGGCGGATCCAAGCATGGTCGTGAGACGATCGATAGAGGAAGGGCTGCCGGATTTATTCTTCTTTGGAATGACTATTTTAGCGAAAATCCTCGCTATCCTGAAAGGTTCTTTCGGAGAAGGTTCGTAATTACTAAATCACTCTGTATTTATCTTTTTTTACTTTTGTGTCTCATTTACCTTTGACGTGTTTTGGTTTCGTTGATGCCGAAGGTTCTTCAATTGTCGGTGTCACTTGCTCCCCCAGTGGGCTTTCTGGTAGTTGTTGCGAGCCACTAGAGTTCAACATTTCTAGATAAGTTTGATGAGAATCCATCTGCAAAAAATGGAGACAAATTTCACTAAATATTCCGCACACAGGAGAGTAGAAACAAACAGATGGCATATATGTATAGCAGGAGCATCAGCGGCAGCAGCAAGGCAAGTAGCACCGGCAGCAGCAAGGCAAGCAGCAGCAGCGACGGCAGCAAGGCAAGCAACAGCAGCGGTAGCATCATCGGAAGCAGCAGCGAGGCAAGCAGCAGCTGCGGGAAGCAGCAGCAGCTGCAACGGAGCCCCCCGCGCGCGGACCGCAACGGAGCCGCCCACAAGCTCCCATCCCCATGCCTGCGCGAGCTCCCCCGCCGCCGCAAGCTCCCATCCCCACGCCCGCATCCTCCGTTCCCCCGCCGGCAAGCAGCAGCTGCAACGGAGCCCCCCGCGCGCGGACCGTAATGGAGCCGCCCGCATCCTCCGTTCCCCCGCCGGCGCGAGCTCCCCCGCCGGCGTGAGCTCCCATCCCCACGCCCGCATCCTCCGTTCCCCCGCCGCCGTCCGGCGCGATCTAGTTCTCTGATTCCCTAACCTCACTCAATCGGGATAAATCGGGAATTAATCATACCTTGGTCAAGAAGGCCTGTGCGCGGTGGCGACGTCCGGGGCGGCGGCCTCTTCTCCACCAGTTCCGAGCGGGGGCGGGGAAGGAGCAGTCGCTCCTTCGTCGATTTGGAGGCTGTGGCTGGAGTTTCCCTGGGTTGCCGATTGAGCGACACTCTGGAGCTTGTGGAAAATTTAGACACCCATATCCACAGGCCGCTGGACAACGTTTTGGTTGTTCGGTTGTCTAAATTTAGCTTCCACGTCCATATCCACAGGCCACTAGAGATGCTCTAAACATCACATCGAACACGGGATGACTGATGAGCAGCAAGCACAAGTCATATGCAGACATGGTTACCGTGAGACCTGGCCCAGGGGTTGGAGGAAGAGGTGCAGATCCAGTGATCCACGACCACGCCCCCATAGAGGTTAACTACACCGGGGTGGCGCGGTCGTGGTTGGCTCACAATACTGGGAGCAGGGATTTTCTCTAAAGCACACACTTGAGCACCAACCTGAAGCGGCAACAGAGGGCCCTCATGTCGTCGCCAGAATTTGGAGGATGAGGGGAATGCCGGAGTGACTGACTCGGGTCACGCAACAGCTTGACGAAAGCTCATGCCGCTGCCGCTACAACTTCGAGAGCCCATCACCGCCAAGTTCATGGACGCCCGCAGAGGGACGCCGGAATCGGAGCGTTGCGGTTCAGATCGTCAGAGCCTCGGTCAACGGGTGCATACGTGGAGCTGGAACTCCGGTCATACGGAATTGAGAGAGGGGCCGACGTGCCCCGGGAGCTCACCACCGCCATCTCTATGGACCACCGGACGCAGATGGGTGGCAGAGGAAGGACGTCGCCGGCGCGAGCAGACGCGTTGGAGGCGTGAGGGACAGGGGAGGTCCCCAGGACCCGGATCTGAAGGCGGAAGAGATGCAGAGGTCCAGTCGCCGCCAGCAGGAAGGACACAGGGAGATCGGGGTCGAAGGTACCTCGATCAGATGTGTATGAGAGGAGCGCGCGTACAACACCGACCCGGCGCGGACTTGGCGCCGCCCGGTGCCCGCTCCTGTCTTGCGGAAGCGCGGTATAGGAGGAAGGGGAGGGCGGCGACACAGTACAAGAGAGGGGGCGGGAGACGGCTGTGCAAGCAAGAGACATGCTCGAACGACTCCCGCCGGGGATGGAGGACCGGGAATGAGGCCGCCGCGGGGGGCGGTGCGGATGCGGGCGGGCGCGTGGGGGTGACGGAGGACGAGCGATGATTTAGGCGGATGGCCTGGACGAAACGAGCGAAACTCTCTCTGAGGTGGGGTCAGACCGCGAGAGCGAGGGGCTGCGCGCGGGCGACGAATGACGTGGAGGTTGGACGAAGGGAGGGCAAAACGTGATAGAGACAGATTGAAGAACACTACTTTCTTTTTAAGTGGTATATATATACTAGGTAATATGCCCGTACATTGCAACGGGTGAGAAAATATTGTGTTCCTAAGGATTACAGTAGAAACCAGTCAGTTTCAGCTCGTCCACAACACACGATGTGGTGCGCCAACAAAGACATGTGTCACTATTACCACTTCATCCCACTTCGCAAATATATCCACCTACCTCTAGGGTAAGGAGTAGTCGAGTAGAGCAATGAGAGGAAGACGGATAAATCCTTGGGGGATGAGTCGTAATGTAGATACGCGGCACACGTTCGATCATGCACTCCAACACCAGCGACGCCGAAGAGTTCTCGTCAAATCAAACACATCATTTCTTCTTAGAAACTGGTGCGTGTATTGGAAACCAGATAAGGAGTCATCCGTGTAATTACTGCCTAAACCTAAGCATTTCATCCTAGAGGGTGAGATACAAATTTGAGGAATATATCCTTTAATCCCGAATGATCGTATCAAGGCACACAAAAGAGATCAAACTAACATGCTACAGGGGAACTATCGCATTCAACTGTTTGAGAATAAGGGAGGGAGAGAGACGGAGGTGCGACGAAGGAGAACTGATTGAGACGTTAATTACTGCTGATTGTGAACTGACGGCGCAAATTGGGGGAAATCAGGGAGAAAAACCGTGAAAGAAAATGTGCTAAATTAAACATAGGCGGAGTGGGCGAAGCGAAGGTGTGACGAAAGAATGGGCAGAATGGTCTGAGAGGCAGATTGAGGAACGCTAATTTCTTTTTAAGTAGTAGAGATAGAGAAAATAAGAGATAGAGAATGGAGCTTTCACCTCGCTGATAATCGGACAAGACAAACCATCGGTCGAGTGACCCGATTTTCGCGGCTCGTAATGACAGGCTTCTTCTTCCTTTTTGACGACTCAAAATTCATTGGACGAACCGGAAGAGCAGTCCAGTCAGAGGACATGCACACGAATCGGACGACCAATGGGCTGCATTGGACTTACTGTGCCTCAAGTAATTCTCATGGGCCTTGTTGTAGCAGAGCGAAACAAGCCCAAAGAGGGATTAACCTGCCAGTGCCCCAGGTTGTACTGCTACGTATTATTCAAGGTTCTTCTCAAAACAAAACAAAAAACGTATTATTCAAGGTTTTGCTCCAAGATCTACGAGAAAGAAGTTTTGTTAAACGAAGTTCATAGTTGTGCACAATTGCTCTTAACTGCAGGTGCTGGAAAAGGCACTAGCTAGAATACTGACACAAGAAGTCAAGAACCAAGCTGCCACCACCAATGCCTTCTTCTACTGGGACACGCTGGTCTGAAGAGCCAAACCGCTTTCGACTTCAGCTTGCTTTGCTACAATCCCCTCTATCTCCTCGCTCGGCAACAATCTTTGACATGCCAAACATCTGAGCAACACCAAATCAAAAGGATTCATCGTGAACACACGAAACGAAAGTGGCAGAACAACAAGAAAAAAAATGTGAGTTTCAGTCAGCCCAGCTACCTTCTGCATCGTCCTCTTGAAGCAGGTCTTGGGCTAATCAATGGAGGCATTGACGATGACGAACTCGTCGATGTGCTCTTTCACGTCTTGAAGGAAGGTAGTATCATCAGTTTTCTTCTTCCGGCATGATGCCATGGCAGGGTTTTGGGGAACAGATGGCTGTGAACTTTCAGACAGTTTTATTGCTTGAATCCATTTCTCCGCTGAAATAAAAAAAACAACTTTTGCATGTTCGCAGCTACTGTTCACATTGGATTAAGAACGGGGCGCAATTTTTCTCTCTATCTAACCAGACTGTTTATGATCCAGATAATTCAGACATTCCTCAAAGTGTGATTCATTGCCATTAGATTCAGAATTTTCCAGCAGTGTTATGTTTGAAACGGCCCATCACAAGCGAATGATGCTTTACCTGTTGCTGTCAGTGGGCTCTATTGGAGTTCTCTGCCTAAAGTAGCAAAGTGAGACAGCCCAAATAGGGATAAACGGAAAACCGGCCACTGCTCCAGTTCAAGGGATGTACTGCTGCTATTATTCAAAGGCTTGTTACAAGACCTAGAAGGGTTGTTCAAAATAAACAAAAAAAGACCTAGAAGGTCTGTTACACGAAATTCGTAGTGGTGCTCATACAGCAACAGTTGGAAAAAGCACCAACCTAGCAAAAATATCCTGCCACCACAAATGGCTTCTTCTACTGGGAGACGCTGGTCTGAAGAGGCAAAGCACTTTCGACTTCAGCTTCCTTTGCTGCAGCGGACCGCTCGGCGACAATCTTTGACATGCCAAACATCTGAGCAACACAAAGCAAAAGGATTCATCGTGAACACATGAAAGGAAAGTTCAGAAACAACAAAAATGCGAGTTTCAGTGTCAGCGAAGCTACCTTCTGCATGGTCTTCTTGAAGCAGGTCTTGTGCTCATCCATGGAGGCATTGACGAACTCGTCGATGTGCTCTTTCACCTCTTGGAGGAAGGTAGCATCATCAGTTTTCTTCTTCCGGCACGACGACATGGCAGGGTTTTGGGGAACAGATGGCAGTGAACCTTCAGACTGTTTATTGCTGGAATCCATCTCAGCGCTGAAACAAAACCAAAGGGGACACTGTTTATATAGATATGCCGGAGAAGAGATTAGGTTTAATATGGATAAGCCGACTTTGCATTTTTACAAATATTCTTTACACTATCAGGGAAATGACATATGTCATCTGACATATTTAACAACCACAGGCTTAAAACAAAAAGGAGCATTTCTCTACTTCAAGAAAGAAAACTACTCTGGAAAGGCTAAAATGAGAGTGAAGAGAGTGCAGCATCCAGTTATAGAAATCATGCAACAACAATTATCTGCTTGAATCTTGATGTACGACTCGGAAAGGATGTACACAAATACGTGACACAAAGCAGATAGATCAAACAAAACAATGAGTATAGTACCATTAAGTTGACATCTTTGCTACATAAGTACAAAACAAGAAGATTGGAGAAATAACGAAATTAAATTGGCACCAATGACATACTGGACAGAAATACAGACCATCAGCATAGTTAAGGTTAAAGAACCAAGACGTATATAAGCAACAAAATACCACCGTAATATCTTGCTCTACATAAACTATGTACATTTAAGTGTATCTTGTACAGATCCTAGCGCGGTTCATTTACATAGTTGTACAGATGGCCGTAATACAATGAATTGTAAAAGAATCATCATTTTAAGTACTAAAGGTCTTTTGCTAAATCAGGTAAGGAAATCAAACATTAAGCGGTGAGCCCAATTAAATTCCCGAACAAACGAAAAAAAGTAATGCACCCTGTAAAGATTTCAGACCCATGAAGAAAATAGCTAACAATGCGACATTCTTGTCACTTCAAAGGCACAGAACAAAAGAACAGGGTAAATCGGCATGATTAAGCTTGGAGAACAAATAATCAACTATAGGAAAAGGTGGAATCATCATAATTATTTCTCTCTAGCTACCAGACTGTTTATAACCTAGATACATTCAGGCATTCCTCAAATACAATAAAGCAATAGAACGAATAAACCAGATATACCCTTCAGTAATACAATCCTCGACCTCCATAATAATAGACTAAACATTTAAGACAGTGCCTGATTAAACACACGTGAACTTCACTGGATACAATTCCGATGTCAATGGCCTAAAGAAACTGAAAATTTCCGAGTACCAATGAGATGTTTATGCTGAGAGACACACCTAAATGCTACTATGTCAGCATGCATGCACTATTGCAGTAGAAGCACAATTCCAGTTCCAAAAGAGTAAGAAAATCGTATAAATTAGAGGATGACTCCCGAAAACTGTTAGGATTTTCATTGCTTCTATGAAAATACATTTTGACTTAGTTAAAAAAAAATTATGATGTTCTTTGGAAGTAGTGCACCACGCAGAACTTTAGAGATTCAGAAATTTCCTTGTGCACTTTGCTTAACTGTAAGCTGATCTCCCATAATAATATGGGATGCACCTTAACTTAATACAGCCTGGCTGAATTAGAAAGTTTTCATCTCTAGGCAAATTCAATCCGGACGATGTCCAATACCTTGGACCGATACAAGTAATGCCATGACCAAGGTTTAAGAATTCCGAAACAAAAATGTTCCGTGGCGCACTAAGGGAATTTCGACGAACAGCTAGCGGGCACACTCTTGCGCTTGCAATTCCGAGCAGTTGGGGCGAAAACAAAGAGGCTATGGCAGCGCGCATCGTGCCTACTACACAGGCGCCGCCTTCGCTGCGCAAAATCACATCCCATCTGACAGCTAGCGTACTGGGAGGAAGGACGTGCATAGAAAGGGCGATCGATTCTGTGTAGGGAGCCGCGAGGATGGGTTTGGAGGGAGCGGTGACGGGGGCGCCTGGCTGGGACTGATGAAGATGGGGACGAAATCTCAGGAGATTGGAGAGGTAGAGGAGAGACCAAGAGCGGGCGCCTTTTCTTTCTTGCAGGACGGGGGGAAGAGAGCGGAGCCCTCAACATTATGGATGACATTACTTAAAAAAAAAAAACATTATGGATGACATCGGCAAATGATCTTCGGCCGAAATTAGATGACCTCAAGACCTGCCTACCAGATACTCCCTCCGTTCCATAATATAAGATGTTTTAGCCCTTTTCCACATTTGTATTTGTATCACATGTATCTAGACATGTTTTAGTTTATGTGTTCACCCACTTTCTATTTTTTTAGTCCGAATCTAGACAACATGTAAAACATCTAAAACATCTTATATTGTGGAACGGAGGGAGTATATATTTTTAATTGAACGACAAGTGAGTGATAAACTGCTCACGAAATCGACAAAAATCATTTTCAGGTAACCTAGTAGGAATATACACAATGTACTTATGATGTGTCACATGATTCTTTTTTTTTAACAAGTGTTACATGATTCAAAACCTTTGTATAGAATGACATGTCGGCAAGTTGCACCTCGTTTAGAAGCAAAATCAAAGAATATAAAAATTATTTAGTCAAAATAAATGAATTTTTTTTGCATGGAGTCCTCTTATGCGTTATCATGAAAAATGAAAAACGTGAATTTTATACAAATAAATAAAAGTTACGTCACAAAAATTCCTATTGTGTAATACTCATGGGTTTCAAGTCAAATTATCAAAATCATAGTCCTTCTCGGCCTATCTTTCATCATAATACCAATGGCACAAACATGGGTATTCTCATGCTACAAAAAAGTGGAATTCATCAAAGTGCAAAACAAGATTTCCATTGTGGGTGGGGGGGGGGGGGGGGGGGCTAGATTTATTTTCTGAATAAAGAGTGGTGCCCTGTGGAGCAAGTAACACAAATAAGATGTGCCAAAATGGTACATTCGCAATTTTCACACAACATAGGCATAGAAATATTTTGAATTTTAGAGATCTTTTGCTATTTCATTGATTATATGAATTTATGGACATTTACTAAAATTTATTCAAAAATAAACTACAAGTGTGTGATAGTTGTTCATAAAAAATATTTTAACACCCTATTCAGCACCCAGGGTGCATAATACCTTATTTTGCACCCGTCATTTTTTTACGTTCTTTTATTAAGAATTTATGTTTGATATGCAAATAATTACATTCATATAGTCCCACAACAAAAAATTGACATAAGAAAATTGCATTTTATGAGTCATAATAGTGTAAAAACCATAAAAAAATGCATATTTTACGTCATATTTTTTACGTCAAATCAATATGTTCTTACGATCTTCTTGACTTATGAAGTAATACAAAATTTACGTGACGTAAAAATCATTTATGGTTGAGAAGATATGGGGTGGGTGTAGAATAACTATTCTACTCCCTGGGTGTCAAATAGCGCGTCCCTCTACCCTAGTATGAATATATGCAGTGTACCTACGATTGTTAAATAATTCACAATATTTGTATGGAATGGAATGCCGGCAATTACCAAAAACGAAGAATATGAAAATATTTCAAAATATGACACTATTTCGCATGAAGTCCTCTTACATGTACTAGTTGTAATGAATTATGATAAACTTGAATTTAAAAAAAAAAACTTGCTTCACATAATGACCTATCATGAATGCATGCGCATGGATTTAAAGCCAAATTACCAATATCTTTGCCATTATCGGCCTCTCATTCATGATAATCTATCCATTTTTGGCGCAAACGTGGGTCATAACATGCTAAACAAAAGTGTACAAGAATATTCCACTTTTTGTGGGAAAACGTTGTTTTCTATTTCCTGAATGGATAAAAAGTGGTGCATTGTGAAACATACCACAAATAAGCTGCCAAATGGGGTGTTTGCAATTTTCACACAGCATTAGATCATATTAGAGGCCTACCATCAAAATATTTTTAATTTTCGATCTTTGTTCTTGTATTCAATTTTGATACTACCTTCAACAAAATCGCAAAACTTGTTTTCACGTACCCTAGTAGAAATATACCCAATGTACTATGTGTCGAATAATTTGACACCTTTGTGGAATGGCATGTCATCAATTTACACCCTGTTTCATAATCACAAAAATGTGAAAATAGTTTTAAAAATGCTATTCTTTCTCATGGAGTACTTTCTTTGTATACTAGTTTCCATGAAAAATGATAAGATTGAACTAACAAATATTGAAAAAGTTGCTTCACAAAATGGCCTATCACGTGTGTGCAATTATGGTTTCAAGCCAAACTTAATGTGAAACTTATCATCTGAACAGGGCAACACCTCCATAGAGTTTGAATTAATACCAACTAGGATGCCACCAGATCTATCGCATGGTGGGAGACAATGCCAGGTGAATTATAAATCATCATGTTAAGGACATGCACCGGGAAGTTACATCTACCCGCCTCCGAAATCACACAAATCCAAATTATGATCACAAACACAACCAACAATATATAAATGTTTGGCCAAGTCACCGGGGGCTATGGTATTCATAGATATGTCATTCATTAGGAAACATTTGGAGATTTTGAGAACTTCAATTTTTTTTTTGCATGGCTTTTTACTCTTTTACTGATGTCAATTTTCGGTCAAAAACTTTCAGATCATATAAAGACCTAAGCCCTGCCTTATCTAAACTCACCTTCGGGACCTCAACCGATGAGATGAGAGAGAAGCTTACCATAATACGGAGTATATGATTTCTCATCGTCAAGTTGTGTACTTGTGTGACATCTCTTGGAGTACGCACAAATTTCTGTCATTCAGTTCACGCATGAAACAGTAGACATGGTTCCTCTCGGAATGGAAGAGAGCACAGGAGCTTCAACTCCCTGGTAATCGGCCCATCACAAGCGAAGAGTTTCTATTGCTGTTAGTAGGCAATGCAGTTCTCTGTCTAAAGTAGGAACGGGAGACAGCCCAAATAGGGATAAACCTGCCAGTGCTCCAGTTCAAGGGTTCAACTGCTGCTATTATTCAAGGTTTGTCACAAGATCAAGAAAAAAGTATGTTAAACAAAATTTATAGAGGTGCTCATACAGCAACAGTTGGAAAAAGCACCAACTAGACTACTGATACAAGAACCAAGCAACAGGCACGCCTTCTTCTACCGGGACACCGTGGTCTGAAGAGGCAAAGCGCTCTCGACTTCAGCTTCCTTTGCCGCGGCGGCGCGATCCGCAACAATCTTTGACATCCCAAACATCTGAGCAAAGCCAAAGTAAAAGGCTTGATTATCAACGCATCAAAGAAAAATGGCAGAATGAAAAAGGTAAAGTTTCAGTGCTACCTTCTGCATGGTCTTCTTGAAGCAGGTCTTGTGCTCATCCATGGAGGCATTGACAAACTCATCGATGTGCTCTTTCACATCTTGAAGGAAGGTAGCATCATCAGTTTTCTTCTTCCGGCACGACGACATGGCAGGGTTTTGGGGAACAGATGCATGTGAACCTTCAGACTGTTTATTGCTGGAATCCATCTCAATGCTGAAACAAACAAAAGGGGAAACTGTTGATATACATATTCCATAGAAGAGATTAGGGTAATATGGATATGAAAGCCGACTTCTGCATGTTTACAGATACTCTTTACATTGTATCAGAACAGGAGCATTAATGTTCACAAGGTAAAGGGCATGTGCTATCTGACATATTGAAGTACCACAAGCATGAACAGAAATGAGCATTAGTTTACTTGACAAACGTAGAGTACTCTGGAAAGGCTTAACCTGAGATTGAAGAGAGTGCGGCAAAGACTTACGGAAATCACGCAACAACAGTTATCTACTCTGTGGGACTTGGAATGTACGGACATACGTGACGCAACAGACAGATGAAACAAAATAATGCATATAGTACCACTAGTTTGACATCAGTTGTTGCATACGTACTAAACAAGAAGAGTGAAGTGAAATAATGAAACAGAAAAATGGTGCAATATGATTGACATAGAACAAAAGATACCTTCGTCAGCATACTTAAGTTCGCAGAACTAAGACAACGAGAAAAGTATAAGCATATCATAGATACCTTCATAAGCTCTATATAAACTGCGTACATCTAAGATGCATCACATAGAGCATCTATAAAGGTTCATTTAGAGAAACGTCATTTTACAAATAACCGTCTTGGGACGGACTGTAAGATAATTACATGTGCAGGGAGAAACATAAGTTTAAGTATTAAAGTGGTTTTTGCAAAGTCGAGCAGAAAAATTCAAATATTAAACAGTGAGCCTTAGTAAAGCTTGTAACAAACAAGAAACCATGTAACGATTCAAGATCCATGAAGTAACTAATCATTTGACATCCTTTTCACTTAAATTGAACCCAAAAAAGAGAGGGTAAACTAGAAATAGAATGGCTGAGGTTGGAGAACAGCAACTCATTAATTATAGGAAAAGGCTGTTTATAACCAAGATAATTCATGCGTTCCTCAAAGTGTGATGGATTTTCTATTTCAGAGCAGGCGTTAGTCCATGTGCTTTGTGCAAGATGTTGCCCTTTTCTTTATTCTTACCAAGCACCATGCTGATGCGAGAATTCAACAAACGTCGGCGGGCAGCATAGAATACAAGAAGCCAAGAAAGCAGCAGGATGAACATATATACGTTTAATAGCTACTAAACCAAACATTTTTAAGGTGGTACCTGATTGAATGCCCGGACTGAATCAGAAAGTAGTTAAGCCCCATGTGGATCTTACAGGTTCAGAATTTTCGCGAAAACTCTTTGCCTAAACTGTAAGCTGATCTCCGATGACAATATGGGATGCACGCTAGCTTCACACCACCATCAAACTGAATCCGGAGGAAGTCCAATGCGCTGGGGCCGACACAACCGAGATACAAGTAACGCCGTAACCAAGGAATAGTGTTCCCAAATAATAATGGTTCCGTAAACGCGCACCACATGGGGAATTTCGACGAACACCTAGCGGGCACACACTCTTGCGCTAGCAATCGGTACCCAACAAGAAGAGAGGCTACGCATCGTGCATACACAGGCTGGGCATGCGTAGAAGGATCGGATAGGTAAATAGAAGGGCGGATCGATTCCTGTTACCTTGGGAGGAGGCGGCGAGGATCAGTCTGGGGGAGGGGATGAAGAGGAGGAGGAAATTGCAGGGGATCGGAGAGGGGAGGAGGCGGCAGTTGTTTTTGTTTCCTCTCTCGAGAAGGAGCTCGCCCTTTCTTTCTTGCGGGATGGGAAAGGAAAAAAAGAAAAAGAAAAACAGCGGCGCTACACATGGAGGAAAGCGGCCTCAAGCCGAAGAGCAAATTGCACACAACACCAACTTTGGTGCAAAAGTTGCACAGAACACAGAAATCAAACATCTTTTGTAGCTAGCCCCAATTTTTTGTCTAATAAGTTGCATCTAGCCCAAAACATTGATTTAGGGGCTTAATGCGGGACCATGACCATAGTACCGTATTTTTATACCGTATATCATAATTATATGATAATTAACTTTGGTACGGCACAAAAATTTAAAAAGTTGCCCAGCATCGTATATGTATATATTTTCTGGCCACGATTTCTTTTTTTACATGTACCATCTTATCATGGCCCGTACCCACATATAAGCTAATTAGCTTGGACAGCTTCGTGCAGGTAAAGCCCTCTCCCTATTTTAGCTTTTTTTTCTTAACGGACTCAACAATATATTACTCCGTAGTATCTTGGCATAGCGTATTTAATATGTCAAATATCTTGACATGTTTTTCACGTCCGATCAAACGTGAGAGTGTTTTTTTGTAGGGGAAAACATGAGAGTCTAAGACAGATAAAACGGATCGCTGACAAATGTGTCCACGTGATTACTACGTAGGTAATGTCTTATATGTTGAGAGTACTCCATATCAATATCCTGTCAACCTGGATTACACAGTTGTGTAACTATAATTGACTTGTTAAATATTAGTCATAAATTTAGATACAACCATTCAAATATTGCGCGATTGTATAATTATGGTACATGGTATAAAATACGGTACAATGATCATGGGTCCACATGTCATATACCTGTTAAACCTTTAAATCAACGTTTTGGGCTAGATGCAGCTTATTAGACGGAAAACTGGGGCTAGCTGCAAAAGGTGTTTGATTTCTGTGTTCTGCGCAACTTTTACACCAAAGATTGGTGGTATGTGCAATTTTCTCCAAGCCGAACGATTACCCAAGTCCACAGACTCCACAAAAAGCGTGCTCGAATAGAAGAGGACTGTGTAGCCTAGAAACAAAAGTGCTACAGTACCAATGTCACGACGTTTAGTTTGGCTTTGACATCCACAAGTAATTCTTGAAGTTTAAATAAAGAGGAAACTGATTCTCAACAAAAAAAAAAAACCAATGTCACGCCGTGTAAGACGCTCAATAAAGGCATTAAGGGAATGATTCATTTAAAAAATGATTTAGTAAACTATGGTTGAACTATGGAATACTTGTTGTGTGTGATGGTGTACTATGGTAAGGTCACCATTTGAGAGAAGAGGTGTTCATAAACATAGCCTGCATGCAACTAAACATAGCACATTTCATCGTCGTAGCTTTTTATGCTTCCGTTCATACTAGAAAATGCTAGGTACAAAACTATGCTAGCGATGCCATGTCGTGTACCAAACAAAATGTACAATATGATTTTTGGGGTGTCTCTGCTACGGCAGATCCTGACAGGCCATGATCCACAGAGCGCAAAAGTGCATGTAGTCTACTAAACACGTCCTTTATTGCAAGTCAGTTGCGAAGTAAGATTTTTGTTTTATTTATACATTGGATTGCAACTCGTTGCCATTAGATTGCATAACGGTTCACAGTGGCGGAGCCAAGGTTCGGCTAGCCTGGATAGCTGCCCGGGCTCCCCCATCCAATGCGCCATTAATTTTACTAAACATCTTATGAGCATTTCTAGCAAAAATTTACAGCTCTTAAAACTTGCCCAGGCCCCACAAATGATCTAACTCCCCACTGAGTGTGCTAGTCATGGAGGCTCTCACCCCCCCCCCCCCCCCTCACGTTCTCTCTCCTCCCTCCCCTTGAGAGTCGCAAGGTCTCCCCCATCTCCGTCCTCCCTCTCACCCGGCGGAGCTGTCATCCGGCATGGAGATGGAGGATTGGAGTGGACTGTCCAGAGTAGTTGTAGGGTGTGCGGCCGTGTCCGGTAGTGAGGCTTTATGCCCGGTAGATGGAGCGGAGCTCGAGATCTTGGCTGCTCGAGAGCTTCTTCAAGTTGGAAGATGTTGCTAGGGTTTTAGTCGCCGGAGCTCTCAAGCTGCTCTTGGTGGACGGTGGAGGTGGTGGAGTGGTTTGTCAAGCTCCAGAGGATGGAGATGGTGAGCGATGGTGCTTCCTCAGTGACCCGTTCTATAAAGCTCGTTAGTGGGGCTTGGATGGCTCGAGTTCTACTGGTTCCCGATGGACGGGAGAAGGCTGGAGACTGGTGGCCTCTGATAACCCACAAGTGTAGGGGATCGTAACAGTCTTCGTGGGTAGTATGACCCCAATTTATTGATTCGACACAAGGGGAGCCAAAGAATATTTATAAGCCTTAGCAGTTGAGTTGTCAATTCAAACACACCTGAAAAGTATCTCTCTGGACGCAATTTATCAGTAGTAGCAGCGGTAATAAAATAATAGTAGTAATGGTGATAGCAGAATCAATGATTGTAAACAGCATGATTAAAAACATCGTAGGTATAGGGACGGAAAGACGGGCGTTGCATGAATAAGATAACTCATGAAATAAACATAACGGGGCACAATGCAAATAAATAAATAAGGCATCCAAGTATTAAACAATCATAGGCATGTATTCCTAATTTAGCCCTACGTGCTTGCAATAAGAACTTGCACGGCATCTTTTGTCCTGCCATCCGGTTTTAGCCGGGCCAATTAAGGAACAAATGGCAATTAAGCTGTTCCTTTTAATAGAACACCGGAGCAAAGCATTAACACACAATGAATACATGTAATCCTCAAGTCACCAGCCATTTCCATCGATGTCCCCGTTTCTGTCACTCGGGGTCTCCGGTTCCGAATTAGTACCAGGTGCATACAACTGGTAGATAGGACCCAAACAACTATTATAATCATGAAAACATAATATCATCAGATCTGAAATCATGACACTCAGGCCCAAAGTGACAAGCATTAAGCATAACCAATTGTACCAACGATGATTAACACAAATAGAGAATAGTAGGAATCATGCCCTAACAATCTAGCATCGAATTACATGAGCAATCTTATTCAATCCCTTCCATCCCCTTGCCTACCGTAGGAAACTACTCATACATGGAGGGGAACATCATGGATGGTTGATGGAGAGGCGTTGGCGGTGATGATGGTGACGATCTCCACTCCGGCAGGGTGCCGGACAGCGATCCCGGTTCCCGAATTTAGGTTTCGGGATGGCGGCGGAGCTCCATAAGGTTTTTTTGGGAAAATTGATCGGGGACGTCGTTTTTAGGTCAGAGGGACCTTATATGTGAAAGGAGGGCACGAGGCGGCGCTCCAGGGGCAGGGATGGCCTGCGGCCGCGGCCTAGGGCCCGCCTGAAAGAGCATGGTTGCCCCCATGTGTTGTTTTGGTAATTAATGACAATCTCTATGGACTAATGTGTGCTTTGAGTTATATTTGCAGTGTTGGTCCATAAGGAATGCGTGGACTCCATATGTTGGAGTCAAGGCTAAAAGAAGAAGACTATATGTTGATCAAGGCTAAGTGCAAGTTGATCAACATACAAGATTAGGGCATGTGAAGAAGAAGATCATTTGTTGATCAAGGCCAAGGTGTTTCTCCATGAGCATGAATCAATAGGAAGATCCTATGTTGTCCATGGAGGATGGCGTCATGTGGTGATCGTCATCAAGATAAAGGCCAAGTGAAGATATGTCGAAGAGTGCCTCTCCCATCTTGGTGTATGGGGGAGCAATATGCGATTCTTCACCAAGTGGAGCACAATCAAGAAAGGTGATCCACTTGAGAGTAGATCAAGATCGTCATCATCTAGCTCAAGTGGAATGCGCAAGGCAAAGGTATGATCTTGATAGGGTTTCTATTTTACCGGTCTCGCGGTGTTGTTGGGAGACCGGGTTTGTTAGATAGGTAACCGTACTATCAAGAGGGGCTCTCAAGTGAGCTTTAGCGTATCGGTCGTAGAGAGCTCAAACCTTTGCATCATTGGCATCATCTTTATTGGTTTCTATTTGGCTCTTATCGTGGTGTGGTATTGGTGCTTGTCGTGCTTGTCATGACAAGCCCAAGGTCACCGAAAACGGTTCTCATATGTGTTCCCTATTGTGTTTTCGGTGTTGGAGATTTTGTTGGTCCATCTATGCGGAAGGTTTCACTCTTCCATTTATTAGCAAAATCTCCCTTGCTTGGTTTCAATATTCTCACATGTTATTGGGTAGCATTTGCAGTCCTCTTTCCAACAAAGTTGGTTTCATGTCATTCGGATTTCATTTGCAAAAGATATGGTTTTCCGGTTTTTAATAAAAGGGTTTTACCTCTCACCATTTGGTTTTACCATATCTTTTTGAACAATGATGTTTCTCTGCATAATCTTGTAGTGCTCGTTGTGACGATTCCAACAAGTTCAAGATTATCGAAAACGGAGTTCGTATGTGGAAGATATTGCATTTCCGGTTTGCAAATGAGAAGGTTTAGCTTTCTTCATTTGGTTTTATCCTCACATGATGGACTATGATGTTTCTCTGCATAATCTTGTAGTGCTCGTGTGACGATTCCAACGAGCCCAAGATCATCGAAATCGGAGTCCGGATGAAAAAGATATTGAAGTTTCGTATCGCCGGGTGGGTGGCCAGCCCCAGGCCAGCCCTAGGCCGGCTCCAAGGCCGGCCGGCTCAGGTGGGTGGCCAGCCCCAGGCCCAGCCTAGGCCGGCTCCCAGGCTGGGCTGCTCTGTGGGGTGGCCGGCCTCCAGGCCAGCCCAGGCCGGCCCACAGGCCGGCTGCCCTGTTTTGGCTGCCCGAAAACAGCTCCAACGGCCATATTTTGGCCTCCTATTTAAGGGGCTTCTTCCCCAAATAAACCCTAACATTTTGCCAACTTCTTGAGCTATTTTCTCCCTCCATTGTTGACCTTCTCAAGCTTGGCTTTCTCTCAATCTCTCCGATAGTTCTTGCTACATTTTGAGAGAAAAGAGAGAGGAGATTTAGATCCTTGTTTCCACCAATTGTTTTCTCCTCTAAGTGAGGAGAACACTTTGGATCTAGATCTTTGGAGTTTCTTGGTGTTCCTCCTTTGTTCTTCCTCTCTAATCCCTCCCTAGCATTAGTTGCTTTGGTTGGATTCGGGTTGGAAGAACTTGATCACTTAGTGTGTTCTTGCCATTGCATTAGTTGTATCGGTTTGAGTTCTCCACGGTGATTCGTGGAAAGTGAAGTTGAGAAGCTTGTTTCTCTTGGGTACTTTGGTGCCCTAGAGCTTGTTCCTCTAGGGCACGTTGGTACCCTAGACGGTTTGATTTCTCGGAGTCTTGGTGGCTTACGGGATTTGTTGGGAGCCTCCAATTGTGGAGTGTGGCTCAACCTTGTTGCTTCGGAGCTTTGGTAGCTACGAAGATATTGCCGGGAGCCATCAATTGAGTTGTGGTGTGTGCCCCGGTCTTGGGCATCGAGTCTTGGCGGCTCGGTGCATTTGGTGAAGACCCTCCAACTTGTGGAGTGAGCTTCACCCTTGTAAATGTTCTAGTTGTCAACCTCAACGGCAACATAGTGTCAAGTGCCTCGCCACATTGGTGGTAAGACACAACGGAGATACGGTGTGCCATATCAAGGCTACTCGGTGCTTCACATTGGTGAACACCGCGCCACTCCAACGGAGACTAGCTTCCATTGGGAAGTGAACTTCGGGATAAAATCATCGTCTCCAAGTGCCTCGGTATTTCTATCCCGAGCTTCTTACTTATGCTATTTACTTTGTGATAGACATTAAGCTTAAAGTCATATATCTTGCTATCACCTAGTTGATCATATTGCTTAGCATAAGTTGTTGGTGCACATAGGTGAACCTAGCTAGTTTAGGTTTTGGCTTGATAAATTAAACGTTAGTTTTATTCCGCATTTATTCAAGCCTTAACCGTAATAATTTTAAATCGCCTATTCACCCCCCCCCCCCTCTAGGCGACATCCGTGTCCTTTCAATTGGTATCAGAGCCGGTTCTCTCTTTATAGGGCTTCACGGCCTAGAGAGTAAAGATGTCGTCTAGTGGTTTAGTGCACAATGCTTCTTTAATATTCGATGGCACTAATTATAATGATTGGAGAAATCGCATGCTAGATTATTTTCGGGACATTGATCCATCTATAGAGCAAATCTTAGATATGGGTTTTCCTCCTCCAAAGGATCCGAAAAGATTATCTTTGGAGGATGAGGAAAATTCTTATCTAGATGCTCAAGCTTCTAAAGTTGTTTTCAAGTCTTTGAGTAATGCAGTTGCCTTGTCAATCTCTCCTTATCGGAATGGGCATGAGCTATGGACCAAGATTCAAGACAACTATGGTGTGTCCATGGATAGTGAGAATGATTGTTCTCACTCCACCTCCGGGCGTAATGAGTTCTCAATTTCTTCTACCTCACCTACATGTGGCAAGCCACAAAATAATGCAATGGTGAGTAGGGATAAATTTTGCAATAATGATAGTGAGCTTCTTTTAGATAATATTTCATCTCTATCTCATTGCAATAATTTATCTTTGGACTTAAACACATCTAGAACTATAAATGTTTCACATGCTTGTGTTGATAGTCCTTGCATATCTTCTAAATCATCAAGTAGTGATGATCATAACAATAATGATGATAATGAAGAAGATGATGCTTACTTTAATAAGAAAGGTCTAATGGTTCTTAATGCTCTTTCAAATAATCAAAATGCTTGTGAGAACCTCCATGAAATCATGAGCACCCTTGTTGAGCGAGGGATCACTATTGAAAAATTGGAAGCTCGTGAAGATTAAAGTCTTTGCCGCGAACGTGATTATGCTAACACGATTGCGGAACTTGAGGAAGCTCTTGAAGAAGAACAAATCACCAAGAAATCTCTTGAGGAGACATTTACTCTAGAGTCATCTAAAGTAAATGAAACCCATGATGGAGCTCTCAAGGTGGCTAATGATTTTAAAATAAAAAATGAAGAACTTGTTGTTGAAATTGTTAGACTTCTTGAGGCTAATGTGAAATTTGAAAAGGATGTTAAGTTCTTGGAAGATTCTCTTGCACATATCACTAAGTCTCATGATCAACTCCAAGCTCAATTACTAAAAGAGCTTCCTACTTGTTCTCCCATTTCTATTAATGTTGATGCTTGTGCTACTAACTCTATTTCTTGTGAAGCATCCATTTTAAAGGAGAATGTTGAGCTAAGGGCTCAACTTAAATTGCTAACTAGCAATTATGAGATATTGGAAGAAAGTCATGAGAAGCTCTCGAGCTCTCATGAAGATCTTCTCGTATCTCATGATAAGCTAAAGTTAGCTCATGAGGCAATTGCTACCAAGGTAATATCTAGTGAGCCCCATGTGGACAATGGCACAACTTCTAATAAAATTGCTAAAATGCCATGTGCTAGTCCTAGTAATTCTTCATCTCACACTAATGCTAAATCATATGTTGAATTACATTTTGTGCCTAGTTGCTCTAACAATGAAGCTTCAACTTCCTCTAGTACTTGTGTAGCTACTAACCTTGTAGGGAAGACTAAAGAACACAAGGCACAAGCCACTTCTTTGAAGAAAGATGTGGAGAAACGTCATAAAGGGAAGGCCACACTTGACAACATGTTGAGTGTGCAAAAAACCCCCAATGACAAGAGTGGACTTGGATTCAACTCCAATATCAAGAACAAGTCCAAGATTAGCAATAAGAAGGGCCAAGAACAAGTCAATCACTCGGCCAAGATTGTTTGCTTCAAGTGCAAAATTGAAGGGCATCATGTTAGAAATTGCCCAATGAAGAAGAAGCCTCTTAGTGAGAAGCAACTAGGGAAGAGGCCTATTGTTCAATCTCTTGCTCAACCTCGGGTTGAACAAAGGCAACCTCCTAAGAAGACTCAAGTCATTGCTCCTCAAGTTGAGGCGCCTATTAAGAAGAAAGAAAAGAGTCGACATTGCTACTTATGCCGTGAGAAGGGCCATTTGGCTTCTTCATGCACAAACGGTACTCTATCCAACCCCATAATTATTGATGACGTTTATTCTCTTAGGAAGGATAGGGTTGGCAATGTGTTTGCCAAATATGTGGGGACTCAAAGTGGTGTCAAGAAAAGAACCATTTGGGTTGCCAAGCCTATTGTGACTAACCTCTTAGGACCCAACTTGGTTGGGGACCAACAAGCTCAAACTTGATCAATAGGTTGTGATGAAGGACATTGGAGACTTGGCTATCCTTGAAGAATTAAGGGATCTTCTTGATGATTATTTCCACAAGCCAAGTTATTTGGATTATATTGTCATACCTCATATCCAATGCTCCTTCTTGCGGTAACTTATATTTGAATTATATATACATTGAAAGTTGCTTGCCCCCTAGCATATGTTAGTTTTGTTCCTAGCATGTGCTTGTATATGTTGTGCTTATTACTTATCTTGAGCAATCAAGTTTGTGTATGTTAATGTGCGCTCCATATATGTGTAAACTTTGTGTTGAGTCCTTATTGGATCTTGTGTTGATTTCAATGGGCTCTTTTGAGAAATTAATGGACTATCCCATTTTGGGGGAGTGATATGCTTTGTGCACTTCACTAACGAAAAAATGTGTATATATGAGTAACACCACCTAGTATTGATATATCAAGATTATCTAGTAACTATGTGGTGTGTCATGCTCATGAGAAATTCAAATTCTATAATGTCTATTAATTATCTCTATTTGATCTTATTTGCCTCTTGTTAAGAAGAAATGAATTATCACATTGTGGGGGAGTAATAAGCTATGTGCATATTACAATCCTACAAAATGTGAACATTTGAGGTTTGCCACTTAGATTTGATATTTCAAATTATCTTATTCCTATGTGGCATATTAGCTCAAACAAGTTCCAATTTGCTTTCTAGCTATCTTGTGTGTCTTGTTTGTGTGTGTTTGCTTGGTGTGGTTTTTCTCTAATATGCATCTCCATATATTAGTTGAGAAACCATTTGTTCAATATTATTCTAACCATGGCCTTGCCGATTGGTTTGAATAGTTGGAACTACCAACAAACCTTAGTCAAATATGGTACTTATTTCTTATCTCTTGCCATATGTTTTATCTTGTGAGGATATTCTTGGATACTTCTATCACCGGGAAAATAATTCCAAATGGTCATTGTCCTTGGACAATCCATATTTATGTTTGTGGTAGAATATTTTTGATTATCCTTACATTGGCATTGGTTTTTATTTGCCCCATCTCTTTGTTGGGAATATGCCCTAGAGGCAATAATAAAATGGTTTATTAGCATATTCATGTTTATGATAATAGTTTATTCTCCATGCTATAATTGTATTAATCGGAAACATAATACATGTGTGGAATATAAACAAACAGGTGTCCCTAGTAAGCCTCTACCGGACTAGTTCGTTAGTCAAGAGATGGTTAGAGTTTCCTAACCATGGACTTGTTATAGTCACTTGATAACGGAGTCATATCATTAGGAGTAATGATGTGATGGACAAGACCCGATAATAAAGAGTTGCAATTGATCGTGTCACAACAGTTTTATTGCCAACACTTTTAGTATGCCAAGTATAGTTTCCTTAGACCATGAGGTTATGTCACTCCCGTTTACCGGAGGAATGCTTTGTGGACATCAAACGTCACTTCGTAACTGGGTGATTATAAAGGTGGCTTTCAGGTATCTCCGATGGTATTTGTTGGGTGACATGAATCAAGATTGGGATTTGTCCTTCCTTGTGACGGAAAAGATATCTCTGGGCCCTCTCGGTAATATAGCATCAGAAAGGTTGCAACCATGTGATTAAGTGGTAATCACGGTGATCCTATATTATGGACGAGTAAAGAGGATTTGCCAGGTAACGAGATGAAACTAGATATGGAGATATCGACGATCATATCTCGGGCAAATTAAATATCGGTGAGACAAAGGGAATCGTATATGAGATTAAGAATCTCCGGCATCGTGGTTCAATCGATAAGGAACTTCGTTGAATATGTAGGAGTCAATATGGGCATCCCGGTCCCGCTGTTGATTATTGATATGATCATGTCTGCATGTTCTCGAACCCGTAGGGTCACACACTTAACGCTCCGATGTAGCTAGGGTTAGTGATGAGATAATTGATGGAATGATCGAATGGTGATTCGGAGTCTCGGATAGGATCCCGGACGTCACGAGGAGTTCCGGAGTGGTCCGGAGAATAAGATTCATATAAGGAAAGTGGTTTCCGGAGGTATCGGAAAAGTTCCGGAATATTTCAGCGGGGTACCGGAAGGTTCCGGAAGGTTCTAGAAGAGTCTAGAAGTGGAGCCCATATCGTATGGACCCACATGGGCCAAAGGGGGTGCAGCAACCATGTGGGGTGCGCACCACCCTAAAGCCCACATGGGCCTAGCCGGCCAAGCAAAGGCCAAGGGGCCCATGAAGGGGGCGCCCCAACTTGGGGGCCAAGGAAAGGGGGGGCCGGCCAGCCCTCTCCTAACCCTAGCCGCCCCATATAAAAGGAGGGGAGGGGAGGGGTGCGCCCCAATCAAAGGCTGCCTAGCCGCACCCCTCTCCCTTGCCCTAGCCGCCGCCTCCTTCACCTCCCCATGGCGCCACCTCTCCCCGAAGGGCTGCCGCCATCTCCTCCACCATAGATGCTGCACCACCCCTAGCCGTAGGGCTGCTGCACCATGCCCTCCTCTCCCTCTCCTCTTGCTTGGCTTGGCGAAGCCATGCTCGTGGAGATCATCACCATCAACGCCACCACAACCGTCGTGGTGCCGAGATCCATCTAGCCATCTCCACCTTGCTTGCGGGATCAAGAAGGCGGAGATCTACATCGAGCCGTACGTGTGGATACCGCGGAGGTGCTGCCCCTTGTGGCACTTCGTCGGATTGGACTTCGAGGAAATACATCTCCTCGCGACTAGATGAGTCTAGTTGCGGGGATCGACTAGCCAACCCCTGCACCGACAAAACGCGTTTGTTGATCTTCAAGGGTAAGAGATTGGATCTCATCTTCGCTACCTTCGTCTAATAGATCTAGATCCTTGGGGTTTCTTCCGCTTGTTTCGTAGGAAAATTTTTGTTTTCTATGCAACGACCCCATCACTCTTGCCAAAATATTCATTTTGACTCCCTTTGTCTTCCTTGCCTCTTGCTAGGATCCTAAACCTCAAATTGGTAGTGTTTAGTGTTGTAAATAAAATATGAAGAGTAATGATCCCTTGTGCGTGCATTTTGTATTCAAATGCAAATATACAAAAATAATGCATGAATCTTGGAGGAGCCATATAGTTGTCTTTTATTTTATGTGACCTACGTGTCAATGAATCACCATGTAATTGCTTTACTTTATTGCTAAGAGTAGCATTAGTTGTAGTTGCAATAGTTGGTGGACAACCATGGTGATGGCGCCACGATGATGGAGATCATGCCGGAGATGGAGATCTTGCCGGTGCTTTGGAGATGGAGATCAAAAGCACAAGAAGAAAGGCCATATCATATCACAATTATGAATTGCATGTGATGTTAATCCTTTTATGCACCTTATTGTTATGCTTAGATGTGATCGCGACGGTAGCATGATAAGGTGATCTCTCACGTTAATATCAAGAAGTGTTCTTCCCTAGTATGCACCGTTGCGAAAGTTCGTCGTTTTGAGACACCACGTGATGATCGGGTGTGATAGATTCAACGTTCACATACAACGGGTGTAAGCCAGATTTACACACGCGGAAATACTACGGTTTCCTTGACGAGCCTAGCATGTACAGACATGGCCTCGGAACACAAGAGCCGAAAGGCTAAACACGAGTCATATGGATGATATGATCAACATGGTGATGTTCACCTTTGAAGCTACATCATCTCACGTGATGATCGGTTGTGGTGTAGTGGATTTGGATCGTGTGTCACTAAACAACCAGAGAGATGTTGAGTTTAGTGGGAGTTCATTAAGATGAACTAAAATTATCATAAACAAAAGTCCAGATGTCTTTGCAAAAATCCTTGTAGATCATGGTCGACTACGGTAGTCTGTTCGTTGCTGAAAAACTGCGTCTCGATGGGTCAATTTTGTTAAGTGGTACCTGCGTCTGAGAGAAGTCCTACACACCAATGCTCAGCTCTACGTGCTAGAAGAACCAATAGGAGATAAACCTAAATATTTCTGCAAGCGATAAAGAGTACATGGAGTGGTTTTGAACCACCTACTTGAAAGTCAAGTGGATGATGTGCACCTTCATGAATTCTGACCTAAGTAGACAATTCAAGAACTTGATTGCAATGGAGATTGTTGATGAGCTGAAAAATAGTTTTTCAGCACAAGTTAGAATTGTAAGGTTTGAATGTCTGATCGGTTTTCTTTCACTCAAGATGAAAAGAGAGCACTTGCTTGGAACAACACCTGAGGATAATGCATAAGATACATCATCGTCTAGTGCTTGTTTGGAACCACGAGATGAATGACGGTTTCGCGATAGTGGGGTGATACGCTAGCTTCTCCCCAGCTTCAAGAATTGTGTCGGAGACTAGGTCATGGGAAGGGATTTGATCACTTTCTGTGAGTTTGTGTCTCGGCTGCGTCATGTCAATGTGGAACCCATAGCAAGAGAAGTTGGCAATGCAGAAAGTATATTTTGATATACAAGTTATAAGTGTTTAAGTCCAAATTGCAATTGTGGCGGTTTCGATAAGTATTTGATACTCATTCTGTTTTATGAAAACAGAACCTGCTGCTTGAGATTTGCATAAAGGATATGGGAAGACGTTGCAGAACAGTGGCAATCAAGGAGTTGATGCTGGCAACAATCTGTCTCTACATTTATTATTTGGATTAGAGGATTTGAATAAGTTTTGTAATCGAATTAAGTGTGATTTTAATTAGTGTGTCTTGCTTATGTGAGACGGTTATTCATGTTAAAGACAATGGTTGTTCTATTTTTCATGAGTGATCCTTTTTGGAAATCACAAGTTTCGATTATAAGTGTATTATTCTTATTATAATCTAAATGATAAATTGGTTGAACATTTATAAATAAGAGACATACTAAAATATCCAAAACTTAATAATGACAATTGTTTTAGTCGTGCTGAATATTGAATAAACATTTTGATGTTTTATCAATGCGCCTTATTGTAAGGAGTATGACTAAAATGCCACCCTTTGGAAGAGTGCCATGAATTGCCGAAAATAAACACAAGTGTTGGTTGTATTTTCAGCAAATGTTAGATGTCATTATTTTGTGTAGCTCCATCATAAGTGATAGTAAATAGGTGTATTTATTCGAGTTATGATATTTGATGAGATCAAATAAATTTCTGGAGTTTAGGATATTAAGTTAACAAGAAAATTGAGTCTTTATGATTTGATCAAAAGAGACAAAATATTTGAGTTATATGTTAGTAGTGCGGACTTGTGAGAAGTGTTATCACAAATTACAATGTTTAGAATATTTCAAAGGAGTTTGATATGTCCTAAGATATTGTAATCACACACTATTTGATATTGTGTGGTCTCAAAGAAGGGTTTTATTTCGGGGTTTGATAATAGCATTTAGATTTATTTGATAAACACTCTGTTTAGAAATAAGGATCTATTTAATGATTTGCATTTCGCATATGAGTTATGTGAAACAGTGGTTTCATTAATTATGAGATAATTAGAAACTATTGCAAATAAAGTTTGTAGTATATTCATATGTGACTATGAATAGAGATTCCACAATGAGAGACTAAAAGGGACAAATCAATTGTTGATTGTGTTAAATGTTTTAGTGGATTTATCGTGAAAAGGTTTCATTGATAAAAGAATTGATGGAATGGAAAAGCTAAAACCTTGCTTGTTTATGTATCAAGTGGCACATATGTAAAGTGCTATGTTGGTTAAAACTTGACACATAAAGGAATTGATGATGGTGATCATTGAATTTCGATTTAGCTTGTCTATACAAAAGTAGGATTCAAGAATATAAAATTTTGTCAGGTTACAAAATAATATTCATGATTTACTTGTCATGTTTGAGAAACAAGACATACCTGCGAAACTACAAAGAAGAAATAGAAACCTTAAATACGAAAGTGACTAAGAGTCATTCGATGTTAAGTTTAAATCACAAAGTAATTGTTGCTTGATTTTGTGAAAGTGATGTTTCACATATTTATTCCTCAAAAGGGGTTTTGCAGGGAATAAATAAAACTTAAAGCTAGTAAAGTACTAGCGTTTCGTATAAAGAGTTCTCGATATTAATAGTTAATTAAGAATTTTGGAGGTGTCCAAAATATCGAGAAAATACACGAGTGTGATCTAATTAAAATATGTGGATGACATATATTAAGTTAGAGCAGAAACTATTTTCCAAGATCAAAATATGTGGTGACATATGTTTGAGTGGGAGCTAGTTAAATCATGGTCAAATATAATGATAACATATTTCTGAGTGGGAGCCAAAGTGGTTTCACAATTTAATATGTGTATGGTGTATATTTGAGTGGGAGTTTACAACATCTTGTTTGTGTGAAATGGAGATTTCATAAATGTTGTAAATAAGTCAGGAACCAACGTATAACTTATGAAGTTAGTTTGAAACGTCAAATATCCATGGAGATGGATGTATCTATGGAGGATAGATATGTTTGATAAAGCATTATGTCATGATGTTTAACCTAAGTAAGATTTTGAAGGAGTTCAAAATAAAACAAGAGAAGAAAGGTTCATCTGCTTGTGAAAAATAGGTGAAACATTGAGTTGATAACTCAGTACAAAAATGATGGTTGGAGGATATGTTAGAATTCGCTATGAATTGTTCATAGGACTAAACATATAAGAACCATGTGTTTGTATTTGACGATATGTGACCCAAGTTCTTGGTTAGAAGAACATGTTAAATGAGGAGTCATTTTTCATGGAGTTGAGATAATAGAATCTAGAGATTGGTAGACTTGGTTGAAGTCATAAAACCAAACTAGATTGGGGATCTCATGATAGCAGAAGCGCAGCGAAAGCATGATCGAAAATATCGAAGTGACATGATTGCACTGTCGATTTGTGAGTCTACAACATATAGGAGTATATGATTAATTCAAGGATTAAAAGATATAATATTATGGTTTGAGAAATTTTGTTTCAAGACTGAGTGAGTTCCAGGTGCACATGCTATGAGAAAGTCCTCTTGACTGATCATACGTCATGTAGGCATAAAAGGGAAACGAAAATCTCACTCTCTAACCAAATATATTATATTCATCATATGATGATGATATGAGAATTATCATGTGATGATAATAGGTTTATCATGAGATGATAAAGTAATGTCAAATTAGGTGACATTGACGTTTTGCAAAGACATAAGAACTGTATAGTACAGAGCACGGACAGAACCTCTTCCACGAGCAAACATGATCAGCACTGAGACTCCATGAGTGTTAGACACCATGAGTGTTGGATCGAGAAAATGTAAACTAGATTATTGACTCTAGTGCAAGTGGGAGACTGTTGGGAATATGCCCTAGAGGCAATAATAAAATGGTTTATTAGCATATTCATGTTTATGATAATAGTTTATTCTCCATGCTATAATTGTATTAACCGGAAACATAATACATGTGTGGAATATAAACAACAGGTGTCCCTAGTAAGCCTCTACCGGACTAGTTCGTTAGTCAAGAGATGGTTAGAGTTTCCTAACCATGGACTTGTTATAGTCACTTGATAACGGAGTCATATCATTAGGAGTAATGATGTGATGGACAAGACCCGATAATAAAGAGTTGCAATTGATCGTGTCACAACAGTTTCATTGCCAACACTTTTAGTATGCCAAGTATAGTTTCCTTAGACCATGAGATTATGTCACTCCCGTTTACCGGAGGAATGCTTTGTGGACATCAAACGTCACTTCGTAACTGGGTGATTATAAAGGTGGCTTTCAGGTATCTCCGATGGTATTTGTTGGGTGACATGAATCAAGATTGGGATTTGTCCTTCCTTGTGACGGAAAAGATATCTCTGGGCCCTCTCGGTAATATAGCATCAGAAAGGTTGCAACCATGTGATTAAGTGGTAATCACGGTGATCCTATATTATGGACGAGTAAAGAGGATTTGCCAGGTAACGAGATGAAACTAGATATGGAGATATCGACGATCATATCTCGGGCAAATTAAATATCGGTGAGACAAAGGGAATCGTATATGAGATTAAGAATCTCCGGCATCGTGGTTCAATCGATAAGGAACTTCGTTGAATATGTAGGAGTCAATATGGGCATCCCGGTCCCGCTGTTGATTATTGATATGATCATGTCTGCATGTTCTCGAACCCGTAGGGTCACACACTTAACGCTCCGATGTAGCTAGGGTTAGTGATGAGATAATTGATGGAATGATCGAATGGTGATTCGGAGTCTCGGATAGGATCCCGGACGTCACGAGGAGTTCCGGAGTGGTCCGGAGAATAAGATTCATATAAGGAAAGTGGTTTCCGGAGGTATCGAAAAAGTTCCGGAATATTTCAGCGGGGTACCGGAAGGTTCCGGAAGGTTCTAGAAGAGTCTAGAAGTGGAGACCATATCGTATGGACCCACATGGGCCAAAGGGGGTGCAGCAACCATGTGGGGTGCGCACCACCCTAAAGCCCACATGGGCCTAGCCGGCCAAGCAAAGGCCAAGGGGCCCATGAAGGGGGCGCCCCAACTTGGGGGCCAAGGAAAGGGGGGGCCGGCCAGCCCTCCCCTAACCCTAGCCGCCCCATATAAAAGGAGGGGAGGGGAGGGGTGCGCCCCAATCAAAGGCTGCCTAGCCGCACCCCTCTCCCTTGCCCTAGCCGCCGCCTCCTTCACCTCCCCATGGCGCCACCTCTCCCCGAAGGGCTGCTGCCATCTCCTCCACCATAGATGCTGCACCACCCCTAGCCGTAGGGCTGCTGCACCATGCCCTCCTCTCCCTCTCCTCTTGCTTGGCTTGGCGAAGCCATGCTCGTGGAGATCATCACCATCAACGCCACCACAACCGTCGTGGTGCCGAGATCCATCTAGCCATCTCCACCTTGCTTGCGGGATCAAGAAGGCGGAGATCTACATCGAGCCGTACGTGTGGATACCGCAGAGGTGCTGCCCCTTGTGGCACTTCGTCGGATTGGACTTCGAGGAAATACATCTCCTCGCGACTAGATGAGTCTAGTTGCGGGGATCGACTAGCCAACCCCTGCACCGACAAAACGCGTTTGTTGATCTTCAAGGGTAAGAGATTGGATCTCATCTTCGCTACCTTCGTCTAATAGATCTAGATCCTTGGGGTTTCTTCCGCTTGTTTCGTAGGAAAATTTTTGTTTTCTATGCAACGACCCCATCACTCTTGCCAAAATATTCATTTTGACTCCCTTTGTCTTCCTTGCCTCTTGCTAGGATCCTAAACCTCAAATTGGTAGTGTTTAGTGTTGTAAATAAAATATGAAGAGTAATGATCCCTTGTGCGTGCATTTTGTATTCAAATGCAAATATACAAAAATAATGCATGAATCTTGGGGGAGCATTTCTTTTTATTTAGAACTCTATCCTATCTATCAATATTTGATCCTTTCAAGTGGCGTTTGATTTCTATCATGTGTGTTTATGGAAGACAAATCTTTTCTCCTGATGCTTTGTGCCATCATGAAAAGTATAGAGGGTGTTTGGTTTATTTGGTGTAACCTTGCTCTCTCTTGGGAGTCTTGCTTTCTCATTTTTTGCTTTATGTTTATCCTATAAAATGAGAAAATCCTTTGAGCATGTCTCTTTCTTTTATCTTATATGTTCATTGACCTTGTCTAGGTACCTTCAATTGGTATTAATTGGAATTTAATATCTTCTCCATAGATATTTGCTTCAATTGATATTTATTGTGGAAATCTTGATACCTTATTACTTTATTTTACTTTACTTGATTTCGGTCAAGTATTAACCTCCTCTTGGTATCTTGTCTCCAAAATGGTATCCTATTTTTCAATTGGTGTCTTATCTCTCATGTGTTGTTTGATTTGATTCCTATTGATATCACACTTCATGTGTTGACGTGTTTTGGAATCAATCATATGTTGATTTGATTTTTCCTCAATCATGTGTTGATTTGAATTTTGATATAATTTGGACAACCCTTTTGTGTCACACTTTGGTGTGCTCTCTTCTTGGTTCACTTAGTGTTTCGTCCAAATTGTATCTCATTCGGTTCTTGTAAGTCCATGCATGCATAATTACTAGTATATTTATTTTATGGCATGCTAGTCTTTCTTGATCCAATATATAGGGGATACTCCACCAAATCCTAAATCGGCTAAGATGTGCATGAAATTCAATTTCATATCTATATGCACATATTTATGTGGAGTGTTTCCTATGTATTGTATCTAACTACTATGGAACCCAATGAGTTTGGGAACCATATTGTACTTGAATTGTGTTTTAGGTACAATTGAGAAGCGTTGGATGCTTGCCTCATTCATAAGGAAGGTGGTCTCACCATGTGATGTTAGGAGTCAAGCTATGATGACTAACAAAAGATCATCTTCGTCATCACCAATGCATCTCGGTAACAAGTATCTATCTCATGCATATCTTTCTTGTATTCAACCTTGTGTAGGTTGCCTCTTGGCATGAAAACTTTAATTTACAATTGTTGTGGTTTTTGAATTATTTCCTTCACTTGGTATATCTTTGTGATATTTGTGATGAAATTGCAAAAACATTCCTTCAATTGGTATTATTTCTTTGTGATACTTGTTGCCTATCTCAAAGCATTTCCACTATCTCTTGTTCCCTTAGTGATATGTGTGATGCATTTGATGTGTTTGAAGTTCATCTATATACAATGAGATAAATTTGAGCTATGTGCTATGCTTTTAAGCAATAATCCCTTTTTGTATATTCATGACTTCCTTTTGGTTACCATAGTCTTCTTTATTCGATCATTTTATATGTGCAAGTTTCTTTGTCGATGAATATCATTGTCTACTTAGAAACCTATACATATGAGAGAGGTCACCTTTTATTTGGTATCCTACTTTCTTTCAAGCCACCTTGTCTTTTATCTATAATTCTTTGGTGGCTCCAAGTTTGTATCGTGAGTGCTTGTCTTATTTCTACTCGCATCTTTGCGCACTCACATTCTATTGAAGATTTTTCTCTTCATGCTCATCATGGTGAGTATGTTGATTTTCTTGGCTAAGTGTTCTCACTTGCTCTTTGTTATTTTTCGATTGGTTGTAATTTCCAATTGGTATCTTCGAGCTTGTGAACATTTTTTAAATCTTCTTTGTAAAGTTGTGTGTGTCAATACTTGATATATAACTTATCTCCATTTGATTAAGACTATGTGTCTTACCAAATTAATTGTCTTGTCACACACACATACTCTTGGTTGGGCCTTTCTAAATAATTTCTTTTAATGGGTATCTCCTTATGGCTCAACCACATCTTTGGTGCAAGTGTTTTTGTTTTGCTTTAATTTTTACATCCTTGCACTTGGTGAGTGTTCTAGATGATTTTGGGGGAGTGAGGATTCCATATTTGTGCACTCCTCAATAGTGCGTGAACATTGGGGAGCTTCTCTATTTTTATTTAGAACTCTCGGTTAGGATCTTCTCGATTGCTCTTCTCCTTGGTGGAGATGTTTAGAATGATTTCATCCTTTTGCAATCTTTGGATCCTCAATATAGTTTGATTTCCTCTATTATTCGTCAATGGATATGTGCATTTAATTTCACTCATACCTTGAGGAATGCATACCTCGTGGAGGAACTCATATTATATTGGCCTTCTAAATTTTTTCTTCCCATTTCGGCAATCGATGCCAATGGGGGAGAAGTTTTAGAGGGTTTAAGGGAACTTGGTCTTATGCTTTCGTTTGATTCTTAAGCATTTGTCTCTCATGCTCATGCATCCTTGTCTTGCAAGGTTGCTTAATTCATTATATAAACCCTCTCAAAAGGGATTGTCATCAATTACCAAAATGGGGGAGATTGAAAGAGCATGGTTGCCCCCATGTGTTGTTTTGGTAATTAATGACAATCTCTATGGACTAATGTGTGCTTTGAGTTATATTTGCAGTGTTGGTCCATAAGGAATGCGTGGACTCCATATGTTGGAGTCAAGGCTAAAAGAAGAAGACTATATGTTGATCAAGGCTAAGTGCAAGTTGATCAACATACAAGATTAGGGCATGTGAAGAAGAAGATCATTTGTTGATCAAGGCCAAGGTGTTTCTCCATGAGCATGAATCAATAGGAAGATCCTATGTTGTCCATGGAGGATGGCGTCATGTGGTGATCGTCATCAAGATAAAGGCCAAGTGAAGATATGTCGAAGAGTGCCTCTCCCATCTTGGTGTATGGGGGAGCAATATGCGATTCTTCACCAAGTGGAGCACAATCAAGAAAGGTGATCCACTTGAGAGTAGATCAAGATCGTCATCATCTAGCTCAAGTGGAATGCGCAAGGCAAAGGTATGATCTTGATAGGGTTTCTATTTTACCGGTCTCGCGGTGTTGTTGGGAGACCGGGTTTGTTAGATAGGTAACCGTACTATCAAGAGGGGCTCTCAAGTGAGCTTTAGCGTATCGGTCGTAGAGAGCTCAAACCTTTGCATCATTGGCATCATCTTTATTGGTTTCTATTTGGCTCTTATCGTGGTGTGGTATTGGTGCTTGTCGTGCTTGTCATGACAAGCCCAAGGTCACCGAAAGCGGTTCTCATATGTGTTCCCTATTGAGTTTTCGGTGTCGGAGATTTTGTCGGTCCATCTATGCGGAAGGTTTCACACTTCCATTTATTAGCAAAATCTCCCTTGCTTGGTTTCAATATTCTCACATGTTATTGGGTAGCATTTGTAGTCCTCTTTCCAACAAAGTTGGTTTCATGTCATTCGGATTTCATTTGCAAAAGATATGGTTTTCCGGTTTTTAATAAAAGGGTTTTACCTCTCACCATTTGGTTTTACCATATCTTTTTGAACAATGATGTTTCTCTGCATAATCTTGTAGTGCTCGTTGTGACGATTCCAACAAGTTCAAGATTATCGAAAACGGAGTTCGTATGTGGAAGATATTGCATTTCCGGTTTGCAAATGAGAAGGTTTAGCTTTCTTCATTTGGTTTTATCCTCACATGATGGACTATGATGTTTCTCTGCATAATCTTGTAGTGCTCGTTGTGACGATTCCAACGAGCCCAAGATCATCGAAATCGGAGTCCGGATGAAAAAGATATTGAAGTTTTCGTATCGCCGGGTGGGTGGCCAGCCCCCAGGCCAGCCTAGGCCGGCTCCAAGGCCGGCCGGCTCAGGTGGGTGGCCAGCCCCCAGGCCAGCCTAGGCCGGCTCCCAGGCCGGGCTGCTCTGTGGGGTGGCCGGCCTCCAGGCCCAGGCCGGCCTCAGGCCCAGGCCGGCCCACAGGCCGGCTGCCCTGTTTTGGCTGCCCGAAAACAGCTCCAACGGCCATATTTTGGCCTCCTATTTAAGGGGCTTCTTCCCCAAATAAACCCTAACATTTTGCCAACTTCTTGAGCTATTTTCTCCCTCCATTGTTGACCTTCTCAAGCTTGGCTTTCTCTCAATCTCTCCGATAGTTCTTGCTACATTTTGAGAGAAAAGAGAGAGGAGATTTAGATCCTTGTTTCCACCAATTGTTTTCTCCTCTAAGTGAGGAGAACACTTTGGATCTAGATCTTTGGAGTTTCTTGGTGTTCCTCCTTTGTTCTTCCTCTCTAATCCCTCCCTAGCATTAGTTGCTTTGGTTGGATTCGGGTTGGAAGAACTTGATCACTTAGTGTGTTCTTGCCATTGCATTAGTTGCATCGGTTTGAGTTCTCCACGGTGATTCGTGGAAAGTGAAGTTGAGAAGCTTGTTTCTCTTGGGTACTTTGGTGCCCTAGAGCTTGTTCCTCTAGGGCACGTTGGTACCCTAGACGGTTTGATTTCTCGGAGTCTTGGTGGCTTACGGGATTTGTTGGGAGCCTCCAATTGTGGAGTGTGGATCAACCTTGTTGCTTCGGAGCTTTGGTAGCTACGAAGATATTGCCGGGAGCCATCAATTGAGTTGTGGTGTGTGCCCCGGTCTTGGGCATCGAGTCTTGGCGGCTCGGTGCATTTGGTGAAGACCCTCCAACTTGTGGAGTGAGCTTCACCCTTGTAAAGGTTCTAGTTGTCAACCTCAACGGCAACATAGTGACAAGTGCCTCGCCACATTGGTGGTAAGACACAACGGAGATACGGTGTGCCATATCAAGGCTACTCGGTGCTTCACATTGGTGAACACCGCGCCACTCCAACGGAGACTAGCTTCCATTGGGAAGTGAACTTCGGGATAAAATCATCGTCTTCAAGTGCCTCGGTATTTCTATCCCGAGCTTCTTACTTATGCTATTTACTTTGTGATAGACATTAAGCTTAAAGTCATATATCTTGCTATCACCTAGTTGATCATATTGCTTAGCATAAGTTGTTGGTGCACATAGGTGAACCTAGCTAGTTTAGGTTTTGGCTTGATAAATTAAACGTTAGTTTTATTCCGCATTTATTCAAGCATTAACCGTAATAATTTTAAATCGCCTATTCACCCCCCTCTAGGCGACATCCGTGTCCTTTCACCGCCCCTGCTCCTGGGGTGGCCCCTCAACGAGCCCTCCTGGCTCCGTGGCACAATTCTTCTAAAAATTCATTTTCTGATTTTTTTCTTGGAATTTTCTGCGAATTTTCCAAACCTGCACAAAAAGAAGACACCAAATGCAATTCTGCTGAAAACAACATCTGTTCAGTCTATTCGGGTTAGTTCCAAGCAAATCATTAAAATCAGAGGCAAAACAATAGCAAAAGTGTTAGGAAAAGTAGATACGTTTGGCACGTATCAGCCTCTTGACTTCCAAGCTCGACGACGGGAGCGTGCGTGCATCTTTGCGCATGCCCATGGAGGCTGCAGCACCTGGAGGAGTTCCCCAACACCGGCAGCTTTGCGCACTACTAGGGAAAAGCTTACCCGTGGCGCACCAAAAAAGCTTACCCGTGGCGCAGGGGGCTGCGCCACGGATTGCCACGCCACGGGTAACACAATAGCTGTGGCGCAGGGGCCTTGGTGCGCCACGGGTATGTGCACATAGCCGTGGCGCACCAAAACTAGGTGCGCCACGGGTATGTAAACATATCCGTGGCGCACCTTGTTTTAGTGCGCCACGGCTATATGCACATACCCGTGGTGCACCTAGTTTTGGTGCGCCACGGCTATGAATTTCTGAATTAAAAAAAAAGAGCCACCGGCCACCCACGTCGGCGTGTCCGGCAGCTCCCGTCCTGCGCCGCGACATGGAGGTCGTCGTGGAGGTGCTCATCACGTTGTGGAGGTGCTCGTCGGCGTGGAGGTGCTCGCCGGCCGTCGCTCCTCGTTGTCGTGGAGGTGCTCGCCGGCCGCCGGTCCTCGTCGGCGTGGAGGTGCTCGCCGGCCGTCGCTCCTCGTCGTCATGGAGGTGCTCGCCGGCCGCCGGTCCTCGTTGGCGTGGAGGTGGACGCCATGGTGGAGGTGCTCACCGGCCGTCGTGGAGAAGGCCAGCAGTATGGTGCCATGGTGGAGGTGCTCACCGGTCGGCAGTGGAGAGAGGAGGATGGAGGAGAAGGGAGAGAGGAGAAGGGAGAGGAGGATGAGATAGAGAGGAGGAGGAGGAGGAGTAAGAGAGGAGGAGGAGGAGGAGTATAGGAGGAAGAGAGGAGGAGTTGTGCCAATCCAGTCCTCTATCCTCTCGACCAATCAGAAACAAGAATAAAGGAGCACACGGATTGTGTGCTAGTTTAAGTCGCAGTGAGCCGTCGGATCGTGGTGTTGCCCCCCCCATGTTACTCGTGGCGCATCTCATAGTGGTGCGCCACGAGTATTACAACTACCCGTGGCGCACCATCTCGTCCATGCGCCACGGGTAAGTTTTATTTATTTTTCCTGCCAGAAAACTTAAACTTCAAAAAAATAGGTCTTCCCTTTCGAATTTGGGGATTCTGTAGGCAAAAAACAGCTCAAAAGGCCGTAGGCCATTTGGATTGGATGTGTTTTTTTCTCTAGTTTTTTTTAAGGTATTACACGTCGAAATCCGAGTTCGTATGCAAAAGTTATCGCCGTTTTACTCTTCCATAATGATTTTTTGTAAAATACATCAAATTTCATGTTTCAAATTTTTCCTAACACCTAGTTTACGTAATATAACCACATCTCAAAGGATTTTATTTTTTGAATTGTTTAACATTTTCTTTTAGCTTCTCCAAAACTGAAAAGGCGATCACGGGGGGGGGGGGGGGGAGGGGGGCATGGGAGCACAAAACAGGAAACTTACCCGTGGCGCACCACTATTTCGGTGCGCCACGGGTAAGAGGTTACCCATGGCGCACCACTATTTTGGTGCGCCTCGGCTATGTGGGGTCAAAATTTGGCCCCGAGACCATTATTTTGGTGGCGCATTGGAGTAAGGTGCGCCACGGCTATACTCTTACCCGTGGCGCACCGAAATAGTGGTGCGCCACGGCTAAGGAGGGTGCCCCTCCGTCAGCCCAGCCTGCACTTAGCCGTGGCGTACCACTATTTTGGTGCGCCACGGGTAATGTCCTACGCGTGGCGCATCTCTTTCTGGTGCGCCACGGCTATATACTCGTGGCACACCAAAATAGTGGTGCGCCACGGCTAAGTAATCCACCTATAAGCCTTTTCCTAGTAGTGCGCCGGGGTTACTCAAGGCAACAGGAGCCACTCTGAAAGGGGATCGTATGAGCACCTAGAGGGGGGGGTGAATAGGTGCTACCCAATTTTTATTTCTTTTTCAATTTAGGCTTGACATAAAAGATAAATTCTCTAGATATGCAACTACGGTGAATTTATCTATATGACAAGGACAAAAACAACTAAGCAAGAAACACAATAGGGAGATAAGAGAGGAAAGAGATAACCGAAATGGAAGCACGCGGAGACAAGGATGTATTCCCGAGTTCCTCCTTGTTAAGGGAGTACGTCTCGTTGGAGGGGTGTGAGCTCGCCACAAAGGCCTACTCAACGCCACAAAGGCCTCGCCCTATTCTCCGATGAACCTCGCCACAAAGGCCTAGTTCACCTTCCACTATCGGAGTCCTTCAAGGCGGAATCCGGAGCCCTTACAACGTTCTTGGGGCACCCACCCACAACTTAATTGGGGGCTCCCAAATCAACAACTCTGTTACAATTACAACAACAAGTGAGCACAAGAATCTAGGGTAACACAAAGCTAACCCTAGAAGAGAAATCCCTCAAGTGAATGAGGGGGAAATGAAAAACGGCTTGGTGAAGATGTAGATCGGGTCCTCCTCCTTCAATCCTCCAAGAATCAAAGCTTTTGGTTGGAGAAGTTGAGAGATCTTGCAATTATGAGCTTTTGCTTTTAATGAAGAGAGAGGATGCAAGAGCTAGGGGGCTGGAGGTAGGTGGAGGGGTATTTATACCCCTCCAGGATTTCTAGCCGTTACAGGAGTCGGGAGGCCGGAAATTCCGGGTTAAAGGGCCGGAAGTTCCGGCCGGGGGCCGGAACTTCCGGCCATAACACCGGAACTTCCGGTGGGCCGGAAATCTCCGGGGAGAGTTTCCGCCCACAACCTCCGGGACCCCTCCAGAGAGGGTTCCCCGAAAAGACTTAGTCGAAATCCCACAGAAATTTCCAGGGGGCCGGAACTTCCGGCCAGCAGGCCGGAATTTCCGCCCCTACGGAAATTTCCGGGGGGAACCTCCGGATTAAAGTTCCGGGACCCCTCCCGAGAGGGATCCCAAAAATGACTTAGCCATATTTCCGCCCGAAATTTCCACGGGCCGGAACTTCCGGCCTGGAGGCCGGAATTTCCGCCCCACCGGAAATTTCCGGGGGAACTTCCGGAGGGAAGTTCCGGGACCCCTCCAGAGAGGGATCCCAAATATGACTTAGTCGTTTTTCCACCCGAAATTTCCACGGGCCGGAACTTCCGGCCTGGGGGCCGGAATTTCCGCCCCTCCGGAAATTTCCGGGGGAACTTCCGGGGAGAAGTTCCGGGACCCCTCCAGAGAGGGATCCCAAAATGACTTAGTCGATTTCGCTCTGGGGCCGGAACTTCCGCCCGTAGGCCGGAATTTCCGCCCACCGGAAATTCCGCCCAGAGGGCCGGAACTTCCGGTCCTGAAACAACAGAAACCCTATCCTTCTTCTTCGACGAGGATCATAACTTCGATCTTTTCACCAACTGGGTCTAACCACCTAAAAAACCTGTCAACACACTTAACCAAATATGATTAGCCCATAATATGTGTTGTCATTAAATCACCAAAACTAAGAGATGTTCTTTCACACTCCTCGCCGGGAAGCGGAGCTCTTCATTGGCCTTTCTTCCTCCTTCGGAGGATCTTCCCTGATCTTCGTATGGGATTCATCATCGGCGCTGCCCCAAGTGGCTTGTTCCCGGGCGGAGGTGTGGATTCCCAGACTTGGAGGTCTACTGAATGCGGCGGCAGCTTGGACCCAGGACTTGATTGCGCCCCCCCCCCCCCCCCATTTCGGGGTTCAGCTTGTTACATATGAGGACTCAATGTAATTATCCCTTGTGAGGTCCTCTTTGTAAATTTGTTCCTGTCGCGTGGAATATAAGATTTCTGTCACTTTGGGGCCTTTCCTGTTAAAAAAAATTTGCTCGTCATGGGATTGAATTTTGGCGCCTTCTTTAGTTCTTGTTGATTTATTTTTAATTTATTTTGAATACCCATTGTAAAAATGTTGGGGCCGCCAATGTAAAGGCCTCCTTTGATTCATAGGATTTCCTAAGGGATTTCGTAGGATTTGGATCCTGTGAATTTTTTCCTTCCGTGTGTGTTTGATTCATAGGATGGGACTTGTAGTAGGATTTTTTCCCATAGTAACTTTATTGTGTGTTTTCACAGGAAAACAAACATGAGCTAAGACCTCATGAAAAAATCTTACACCTCGTTCCTATGTCCATAGAATTTTAGTGGACAGGGCAAGTCAATCTTACACCGTTCCTTTTTTTTTTGCATAGAATCTTACACCATTCTTATTTCTTTATGTTTCCTACCCTGTGAATCAAAGAGGCCTAACTTTTTTTTTTTTGTATACACATAAGAGTAATAATTATTAGATTTATATCACGATTGATGTGACCCGAGAGTTGTCGGTGGGTTACAACACTGAGATTGCGAAATGATGTAAGGCGACTGAGATTTTGTTCGACTGACCTGTGTTCTACTATATCTTTTGAGCTATCAATGTCACGACGTGTAAGACGCTCACTAAAAGCCATTAACGGAATTATTCATTTTTATATTTATTAGTTTGGCACGGGGTAGCATCAATCATTGTCGCATGTTAGACCATCTGCTGACAACAACCGGCCACGTACGTCTTGCCCCTGGTACCATTGCTGCTGGGCAAGTGATGGAGTCGTTCACCAGTTCCGGCTCCGCGCCAGCGCCGTCCACGGCGCGGCCGCACGTCGTGCTGCTGGCAAGCCCCGACGCCGGCCACCTCATACCGCTGTGCGAGCTTGCTCGGCGGCTCGTCGACCACCACGGCTTCGCGGCCACCCTCGTCACCTTCCACAGCCTCTCCGACCCGCAACCGCAAGCCCTCCCCAGCAGCCTCCCTGCCTCCGTCGCCACCGCCGCGCTCCCCGCCGTCCAGATCGACGACCTCCCCGCCGACGCCCTCCGCGGCACCGTCCTCGTGGAGCTCATCCGCCGCTCCCTCCCGAGCCTCCGCACTCTGCTCCTCTCCATCAGCTCCACCACGCCGCTCGCCGCGCTGGTGCCGGACTTCCTCTGCTCCGCGGCGCTGCCCCTCGCCGCCGAGCTCGGCGTCCCGGCCTACGTCTTCTTCCCCAGCAGCACGACATTTCTTTACCTGAAGTACCGTTTGGTGGAGCTCCACGACGGCGCTTCCCCTTGCGAATACCGCGACCTCCCGGAGCCTCTCGAGATCCCCGGGGGCTTGTCGCTGCGGCGCGCAGACCTTCCGGACGGGTATCGTTCTAGCAAGGAGCCGATTTACGCGCGGATGCTTGCGTTATGCCGGCGATACCGCCTCGCCGACGGCTTCTTGGCGAACAGCTTCAACGAGATGGAACCTGCCACCGTGGAGGCGTTCAAGCAGGTGGCGGACCAAGGCGCGTTCCCGCCGGTGTTCCCTGTGGGGCCGCTGGTCCGGTCGAAATCCGACGACGAAGCTGCTGCAGGCGCGTCGCCCTTGCTAGAGTGGCTGGACCGCCAGCCGGCAAGGTCGGTGGTGTACGTCTCGTTCGGGAGCGGCGGAGCGCTGTCCGTGGAGCAGACGGCCGAGCTCGCCGCCGGGCTAGAGGCGAGCGGCCACAGGTTCCTCTGGGTGGTGCGGATGCCGAGCCTGGACGGACGCTCCAGCGCCTTCGGGGCCCGCTACGACGACGACGACCCACTGGCGTGGCTTCCCGAGGGCTTCTTGCAGAGGATCGAGGGCAGGAGCCTCGCGGTGGCGGCGTGGGCGCCTCAGGTGCGCGTGCTATCTCACCCGGCGACGGCGGCCTTCGTGTCGCACTGCGGGTGGAACTCGACGCTGGAGAGCGCGGTGTCCGGCGTGCCGGTGGTCGCATGGCCGCTGCACTCGGAGCAGAGGATGAACGCCGTTATGCTGGAAAGGGGCCTCGGGGTGGCGCTGCGGCCGCGGGCGGGAGGGGACGGCGGCGTGGTGGCGCGCGAGGACGTCGCGGCTGCCGTGAAGGAGCTCATGGAGGGGGAGATGGGGCGCGCCGCGCGGCGCCGGGCTGAGGAACTGCAGCAAGCGGCGGCGCGCGCGTGGTCGCCGGAAGGGTCGTCGCGCCGGGCGCTGGAGGATGTTGCGGCCAAGTGGAAGGCGGCGCTTAGCCATAAACGGGAATTGTGATCGAATAAACCATTTCACCTACCGCTATTTTTCCTCATGATATGCTAAGTCACAGTCTGTTTTTCCTTATGTTTCGGTCACTTACTTCTAGAAAAGTGCAACCAAATTCAGAGAAAACTGCAGAAAACCTGTTGCACTTTTTCGCTCAGAAAAATGTAAATGGGATGAGTTGCACTATTCTTTAAATTGTAGCCTAGCAAAAATGTATCTGGGATGAGTTTCACTTTTTTTTAAACTATAGTTATTTCTGATGTGACTCTGACTTAAGAAATAATCAGTCACTTACGCGAAAAGTTTTATTTCGATATGTGTTAACAATCTTGAATTTATTAATATTATTATTTTCTAATCAAGGGTTCTTTTTTTTCCAGTAATATTACTATGTCGTCCCCGAGCCGAAGAATAAGAGCGCGTTTGGTAGCCCACGGCCTACCCAAATAGGCTGGAGGCATGCAAAAACGGGCCAAACGACTTGGTCCGCATGCGCACGATGTTTAAAGCACCCCTTAGCTAGGCCCGTGGGGAACGCTCGATTCGGCTGTTTTCTAGAGCCACCTTCACGCTAGTACAGTAGAGCCAAAAAGCGTGCGTGCGGAGCCGCAGCGATGCAGCAATGGAATTGGCGGGAGACGAAAATTTGGGGCGGCCGTATGGCGCGAACGCTAGCCTTACCCCCCTCTTTAGGTTGTCACCGTAAGCGGGAGAAGACAACAGAGTATTTGGGCAGCGCAGGTGGCGGCGGAAGCGGCGGCGAGTTAGATCTTCGTTGCCGCCGACGACAACGACCACCCAAATCTGCCTCTCCTCCGCCTCGTCGATGGCACCGACTGTTCGGTACACCCTTCCCCCATGGCGGTAAGTTCTATTCCCCCCTTGGTAGATCTTACATGCCGGCGATGTAGAACCAAGCTTTCCCACTCCGTGGATCTTAGTTTAGACCGTAGTAGCTAGATTTCGGCTGTTTTCTTACAGTACCACCTTGATTTGACTAGGACGGAGAAGCTCGTATGCCGCTCATCGTTCAGGCTGCAGCACTCATAGTTGCGATGCAGGCATGGCTCCTTTTAGTCCATCACAGAGCAGTACGCCGCAATTACAGGGGTGTAATCCGTTATGGTCCATTGTACATCCAAGACCAGGAGAGGATAGTCAATCTGAACTACATCTACAACAACAACGAGGTGGAGGCCGTGAACATGCTGCGAATGGGCAGAGCTCCCTTTTGCAAGCTAGTGGAGACGTTCCGGTCCAGGGGGCTGCTGAAAGATAGCATCCACGCCTCTGTGGAAGAGCAAGTTGTGATGTTCCTTCATGTTGTTGGTCATAACCAGAGTTTCAGGGTGATTCACGACACATTCAGGAGATCTAGCGAGACTATATCTCGCTATTTCAGGTAAGTTCTGTTCGCAGTTGGCGAGCTCAGAGGTGAGATGATGAAGAAACCAACTGTCCAGACTCCACACAAGATTAGACAGAGCCATAGATGGTTTCCATATTTCAAGGTGAGCAATTCCATAGTTCTTGGTTGCATACATTACACGTTGTTCATGTATACAGTCTAACATGACACAATGTTCATGTCAACAGGATTGCATTGGTGCAATAGATGGCACTCATGTCACTGCTAGAGTGCCAAGGTCAGAAGCTGCTGCATACAAGGGTCGAAAGCATTACACCAGCCAGAATGTGCTTGCTGCTGTGGATTCCGACATGAGGTTCACATATGTGCTAGCTAGTTGGGAACAATCTGCCCATGATGCAAGCATCCTTGCTGACAGCATGAGTCGACCTGATGAGATAAATATTCCGGATGGCAAGTACTACCTTGGAGATGTAGGATATGCTTTTCGCCCAGGTGATCTTCCACCCTTCAGGGCTACCAGGTACCACCTCAACGAGTTCTCCTCAAGGAACTATCCTAAGGATGCCAAGAAATTGTTCAACCTGAGACACTCTAGTCTTAGAGTTACAGTTGAGAGGGTATTTGGTGCTCTGAAAAACAGATTCAAGATCCTTGATCAGAAGCCGTTCCACCCTTTCCCCGCCCAAGTTAAGCTGTTTCTTGCATGCTACATTCTCCATAACTGGATCTTGGAGTGGGGTGTTGACAAGTACTTCCCGGAGGAGGAAGATGTTACACCCAACACCGATGATGATGTTGGACATGGTATCGATGCTAACGACCAAGAAGTGTGCAAGAAACTTGAGGCAGGAGTTGGCTGACGCAATGTGGGCCGCGAGAGGTGACACCAGGATCTGAACAAAGAAGATGGAGGAGTACCAGCAGCATAAGAAGAAGAAGCAGAAGAGGAGGAAGAAGAAGGAGGAGTTTGCCACCTTTCGGCAACTCCTCGCCAGAACCACCATTTGCTAGTAGCTAGGATAAATTTGATGTCGTGATGAACTACCATTTGCTAGTAGCTAGGTGAACTTTTATGTCCTGACAAACTTTCATTTGCAAGTAGCTAGTTCAAGTATGGGTGCACTGATGAACAATCATGGTGGTAATGTCACCACTAGTGAGAGGTGGTGAGTGGAAGTAGCTTTGTTTAGCAACCAAACACCATGCATTTGCAGCTGTGAAACTAACACAGCCCACCAAACAGCATGGCCTTCAAAATTTGCACCTAGCCAAACGGCTTGCCAGAAAATTGTTGGCAGCCAAACGGGCTGCGCAACATGGCTGAGGCCACGTTTTTCAAGGGCCAGGCCCGCCAGGGCCACGGAGATGGGAAGGCCAAAAAAGGCCCGAGCAACCAAACACACCCTAACATGTTGACATGTTGTTGGTCACCCCGGACTCCGTCCGAGAGCACCAAAAGCACCGCTTTGTTTAATCTCAGTCCTCCTCGAAGGAATCGTCCTGGGAAATCCAGGATTGTCGACATAGTCTTCATCTTCTTCCCCTCCGACCAAGCACGTCGTCGTTGAACTCATCGCCTTTGGCCAGGGCGACGTAGGCCCGTCGAATTTTTGCCGGAGCTACTCTCCACGTGAGAAGAGAGAAGGACGGAGGACAAGATGTTATGGTTCAACAAATGAACAATGAGATTTAGCATTCAACGCATGGACAATGAGATGTTATCGTTTAGTCCCGGAGACGACGGAGTAATATTATTAATTTCTTGTGACAATATTTGTGAAATTTGATTAAAAATTCAAAAAAAAGATCAACAGTCTTGTATGTTTGCAGCAGAACTCAACTGTTCCTCCAATTTCCATCTCTAGTGGAGTACTAAGACAGGTTGTTGGTACTTTATCTTCATCACAGAATGAGAGGTTTGTTGTATTGCAGTTTTGCTTCATTATTTGTCCAACACGGTTAAGTGTTCAGATTAATCTGAAACACAGAACGCAAAAGAGAAATATGTAATAAATCGTTGCCACATAAATCACTATGAAGCCATCATATTGGACAGCTTCATACTAGTATTTCATATGAAAAATATACATGCACTTCAAATGCCAAAACATACAAACAGGTAAACTGTAGAGAATACTGATTTCTTTCATGCCTGTCATACTGCGCGAAGTAACAAACAGGGTCAGTCCATGCCCGTCGGAGCCAGTTCACTGCACATTTTCTGGTAGGTCGATTGGTGGACAATGTCCCTCTCCTGATGATTAGGAACAAGCAAGGCAAAGTCCCAACTAAACCCACAGCCACGAGAAACGCTTGAACCTCTCAAGCAATCAACTGACCACAGTGGCATCAATATGAAACAGAAGATCACATCCTCTCAGAAACAAGCCGTAGCAAATTCATCAGCCATTACCATCCCACAAAATGAATAGAGGAACCAACACATAGGGAACCACATCCAGGCTCCAGCAAAGGACACAAATGAGCAGAGGAAACCACCTCTTGCAAAAGACACAAATGAACACAAGAATAACCAACAAGGACAACCAGATCACCAAAACGCACCACAAACGACGGGCGAGATATATCAGATAACGATGGTCTCAACCATGATCAAGATCCACAACCGACGGGTCTTACAGTGCAATGTCGCTCAGCAAACCATGTCCAAGTACTACTACTAAGCAGGAACGAAAGGACGTCCAGGGAAAACTAAGCAGATGATGATAAGATGTCGACGACTCTCAGGTTTCTCTCTAACACGATCGATCACGAATGGACGAGTTCAGGACGCCTCCGCTTCAGCGAGAGTCGCCGCCCGCCGGTGGTGCTGCTGGCTTCGCCCCCTCCTCCACGTCCGGAGTTCCATGGTCCTTCACCTCGGGCTCGACCTTCTTCTTGCCGAACACCTGCCACACATCACACACATGGATTAGCCATCGACATCCCATGGATCAAGTCTGACGGAACAGAGAATGTAGACAGGACAACAGATTACTAAAATTGATGGCATCGATCAGTACAATCAGATCAAAGTAGCACAATACAAGAGTGGTGCTGTACGCAATGCTAATATTTGTATCCACACCGAATATTCAGGAGATCTGAAGCACAATAAACAACGCTTGACTGCAAAGATTCAGGAATAGCATTCATGCAGAGCAGCATCAGACTTGCTATAAGAACAGAATCGAAGAACCCATATTATGAAAAGGAGTTGTTATCATCCAGAAGAGGATTACTACTACACCTGATGGCATCAGGGCAACTTTTCTCGACCAAGAAATGCGGGTTATTGTAACATTCAGAGCTCATGAGCCTAACAGCAAAACGCATGCACACAGGAGGAAATCGCAAAAATAAGCACTCTAGAGACCGGGCGTAAGCCGCAAAGTACTAGATGTAGCTAGTAAGAACAAACATAGCATGCTAGAATCGAGTGACCAGGATGTTTGTACAGGAACACGAAAAGCCTAAACAAATCCTCCCGAATCCCGATGCTTCTCCCGTGCAGGGGAAACATTAGTACGAACCTCGCAGATCGCTATTACCTCTACTTTGCTGATTCAAGTAAAAAACCTAATCAAACATGCGCAGGACTTGCTGCAGATCGGACAGACACGAACGTGCTAGTAGAAAAAAAATCCCCATGTTTGCCTGGAAAAGGGAAATAAACAGAACGATTTCTAACAAGAACATGTAACCGATTTTCCCACGATCCGTTCGCAGAAAAGGAAATCCACGCGAGGACGCGCTACCATCCAACATTTCGTGCCAACACGCGACAGATTCCAACCTCTACGAGCAACACGCGTTACAAAAAATCCACACGAGCACTAGTATTCATCCGAGCACAACAACACAGGACTCGGAAGCAAAGGGAACAGACGCAAGCAAGCAAGCAGATAACGCGCGCATGGCCGAACATACAGGGAGAAGCGGGTAGGGGAGGGGAGGGACGGGACGCGGTCGTTACTCACCGAGCTGGTCTTCTCGGCGATGTACTCCTTGGCGAGGCGCGCCCTGTTCTTGATGCAGTCCCAGTGCGTGTCGGCGGAGGTCTCCTGGAGCTGCTTGAAGTAGTCCTTGGTGGTGTCGAGGAACTTGGCGTCCTCGCCGCCCTTCTTGGTGAAGCACGCCGCCGCCGGCTTCTTCTCGCCGCCGTCCTCCACCCCCACCTTCTTCTCGCCGCCGCTCTCCTTCTCCACCTTCCTCTCGCCGCCGTTCCCCTTCTCCATCACGCCCGACCCGACTACGGAACAACCCCTCTCGCCTTTGCTTGGTGGACGGAGACCTCGAGAGGAGAGGGGACGGAGGGGCTAGAACCAACGGGAAGGAGGAGGAAGCTTTTGTTGCTCTGTGGCAATGGAGGCGTCGGGTTCGCTTTATAGCCGGGCCGGGACGCTGGCTTGCAATTCACGAAAGCTGCGGAGCCTCTCTGACATGCGGGTCCGCGGTCCTCTACGTCTCGCTGACGTGCGGGGCCGACGAGCCCCGGTTTCCGCGGCGTGAAGCGGCTGCGCGCTCTCGCGTCTGAGGCTGACCGGTGGGCCAGCGTCCACGCGTCCTCCGGGGTTTTGTCAGGGGTTTTCCGTGCGCTGCTGTTCTCTCCTTGGATTCTTGCGCGAGAAGAAGAACTCCCAAGTATTTTGAATTTCTTTTTCTTCTCGTTCCAAGAGAATCTCGGAAAGTTATCACTGACGTGTGGGTCCGCCTGTGCTGTCCTTTCTGAAGCTCCTGCAGGGGCAGTTGCGCGTGGGGCCCGGGCAGTGCCCCGCTCGTGATGGACGAAACGCGCGTGAGGCGTGGTTGTTACTGGCTGCTGAGCCGATGACATGGCGGGCCCAGCGTCAAGACCAGGAGGTCCGTCGGGTGTGACCAGGTCGTGGGAGTCAAGACGTGGTGGGCCAGCCAAAAGCTGACGTCGTGCCAGTGGTGCAACAGACGGGCAGTGCAGCAGCGCAGGCTGCACCACCCACACCATCCCAAACGATCGGATTGAAACGGGTCTAGCGACTTGGTTTTGAGTAAATGCAAATTTTTGTTGTTGAGTAGATGATCTGATATTTACTCGTGATTCGATGAAATCCTGGTTGCAACCGGAGATTTTTGAATTTGAATCGGGTATTTGCCTTCCTCCCAAGAAAACATTGATCGTGCAAAGATGAATCGTAGTTGATTGACGAAAGATGTTAGTATCACCGTTCTACGACAGCAGCCAAGCACGCCACGGTGGGTTGCCGATGGTCGGCCAGATCGAGTAAACAATGCCTAGAGATGTAATGATGTCGTGGCAATTTTCGTTCGACCTGAGAGGAATGATGTCCAGACCACCATTGCTATGTTGGACCTGTTTGGTACGACCACGGGCCTGATCACCAAACAAGCCAGACGCAATTTCTTCCACATTGCATGTCAGAACCTAGACCTATCCTTCACCTATGTGATCTCAGGTTGTAGTGTGGCACCGTTCCCCTGCATGGATCTAGGAAGCTAGACTGCTCACAGTTTTGGATCGTCAATCTCACAAGAAATGATTAACTAATTGATCACTCTGAATTATGCACATCTTTTCGACGTCCAAAACCCTAAATCTTGCTCATATATGAGAAGTTCAGTCAAGGTTTTAAATGCTTTTTACATCAGTTATCCACTTTTTGCAGATCAGTGCGCCAAGGCACATATTTCTTCATCTCCAACTCAAAATGATGCTTAAAGATGCCCCAGCTTAAAGCCCCTTCAAGGCGTACGCTTGTAGAGAGAAAGCTTCAGGAGGATGCGTCTCGAGGCAACTTGCCTCTCGAGGCATGTTCCTGACGCTACTTCAAGAGGGCAGATACTTCGCGCCAGAAGATGATGAATGCCTCGCGAGGGTGCCACCTCGCGAGGGAGCCTCTCGAAGCCAGAAGAGAAGTAAGCGAGCGTATCTCCCATGTGTTGCGCGCGCGTTTGAATCAGCAAGGAGGGAATCGATCATCTTGGAGGAGAAGAAACCAGAAGAGTCAAAAAGGTGATAAAGCAGGGAGCAGACCATGTGCGTCCGTGCAAAAAGCTGAAAAGCGACGGCGGAAGTTCCCGCCTCGCCACCAACCACGCCATCGACCGCGGCCCTCGCCACTTCCGTAGCCGCGGCCCTCTCGCCATTTTCCGCAGCGCCTATAAAGCGGCTTCCTTAGCCAAGAAGAAATGATATCAATCAACTGCAAGAAGGACCGCATCCATCACCAACCACTCCACCGCTCCACACCACTCCACCCCGAACAAGAAAAGAAGAACAAGGAAGAACTTTGGAGAAGAATGGCGAAGACGATCCGTGAGGAACGAGAGGAAAGAAGAAGCCCTTGATCCGTATCTGTCCCTGTCTACTTCCTTGCTTCTCTTTCGTCTGTATCTTCCTTAGCCTCCCGCCTCTGCTTCCTCTGCTGCCGCCGCGACGAACTGATTCGATCCTCTCCAACCCCTTCGGTGAAAACTCTCTGTAACTCTCTGAATCGCTCTGTTTGTGTGAACTTTGTAATCGTGTTGTGACTTTGTTGCTTGTGAGCTCTTCCTTAGCCTCCCCTTTGCTGTCACCGTTTTAATTTCTGTTGCTTGATCCGCAAGATCTAGCCGTGATCCGTAAACACCATCCCACCTTTTCGTTGTGCCAAGCTTCTGGAAAGGAAAAGCACCAATAGATTTTGATCCCTGTGGAGAGAACGACAAAACCCCCCCTAAAACCACAATCGATCAAAACTGGCGCCGTTGCCGGGGATCAAATATTGATTGCTTTTCAGAGTACAGTAGCCTTGGTTGTGTTTCTTTCCTCGTAGTTCACCTCTGTGATAAATCGGTTTGCTTTGTTACTCTTAGTCTCTTAATCTTGCATCTAGAACGGTTATTAGGGGATTTAGTTCACTAACCCTTGATAAAGTTCTTGTCTGTGCTTGTGTGGATTGGAAACATGATCTCCTTCGTGCAGGTTGGTGAGCTCATGAATGCAGACGTCTGAAGATTCACCTTTAGCCCCCTTTGATCCTGAGCCTGAAAGAACATTTCTTGCAAATAGAAGAAGGGCAGTTTCCTCCACAGCCGTAGAAGAAAGATTGCCAGCTACCAAGATGGGAGACAGGAAGTTGAGAGACCTCTGGATCCCTAAAGACCATGTAGCCACCTCTGATGTGGTTATGCCTGCTATTCAAGCAAACAACTGGGAAATCAAGCCAGCCCTAATCAATATGGTTTAGCACAACCCTTTCAAAGGTTCTGCCTTGGAGAGTCCTCATGAACATATCAGAAATTTCTTAGAGTACTATAACACCCTCAAGCACAATGGTGTGCCTCCTGAAGCCATTAGGATGCAGCTATTTCCTTTTTCCCTGTCAGGCGGTGCTAAGCTATGGTTCCAAGCCCTGCCTACACATGCTAGGGACACTTGGGAACAGCTGGTGCAAGCTTTCTTTGAGAAATACTTTCTCCCCACTAAAGAAGATGATTGTAGAGACGAAATTACCAGATTTGTGCAATGCCAAGGTGAGAGTTTGTATGACGCCTGGCAGAGGTACCAAGGCCTGATTAGAATGTGTCCTAACCATGGCCAAGAGCAGTGGCTAATTCTGCAGACATTCTACAAGGGTCTAACAGATCAGACCATATCCTTTGTGGATTCTGCTGCTGGAGGAGGTATAATGAACAAGACCCTGGATGAAGCTTTTGAATTGATTGAGAGCATGGCCCCACACAATTTCTCCTGGACAAATGAAAGAGCAATGCAGCCTCATCAACCAGTAGTTACGCAACATGGAAGCCCAGAAGCCCTTAAGGCAAAGCTTGATAGCCTGACCAGTCAAATATCTCAGCTTATGATGGAAAAGAATGGAAAAGCCCTTGTGCCAGTAAGTGCAGTTTCAGCACCCTGCCAGATTTGTGGAATTGAAGGTCATTCGCCTCAGGAGTGTCCCTATTTCAGTGCCAGTGAATCTCAAGTGGCAGAAGTGAACTACACTCAGAATCAAGGTCCCTTTTCTCAGAGCTATAACCCCTCCTGGAGACATCATCCAAACCTGTCCTACAAGAATGCAGCCCAGCAAAGTTACCCTCAAGCAGCCCCACAGAACTATGCCTCAACATCTCAACAGAATTTCAGACCTCAAGGCCATATGCAGCAGCCACAGCAGCATCCTCAGCAAGCAACTCAGCAAAATGCCTCTTCAGGCAGTAGCCAGTCTGAAATCAGTGAAATGATGCGTTTGCAAAAAGAAATGTTCAGTGGAATGCAAGAAACAATGAAGATGCAGTCTGAACTATTTTACAAGACAATGCAGAAGCTTACAGCTGGAATCTCCAGCTGGAATCTCCAATACCCAGGGAAATCAGCCAGAGAACAAACTACCTGCTCAGGTAGAGAAGAACCCTAAACAATGTGGTGCAATTACAACTACCGAAGCAGTAGAGGTTGTCACCACTAGAAATGGATTAAACACTGAACCCATTCTGAAGACACCCCCAATTGTCACCTATCTAGCCCCACCAAGGAGGCCTCGCGAGGAGAAAATGCCTCGCGAGGAAGAAATGCCTCGAGAGGAAAGCCTCTCGAGGGATCCTCCTCAAGAGCCTGTAATACCAGTAGAACTAGCTATAGTACCAAGGGTTGAGAAGCCTTTAGTTCAGAAGATCCCATTCCCTTCAAGATTGGAAAAAACTAAGGAAGAAAAGCAGTATGCCAAGTTCCTAGAGACAATGAAGGAAGTGCAAATAACAATCCCCATCCTTGATGCAGTGTTGCACATCCCTCTGTATGCTAAATTCTTCAAGGACCTGATAACCAAGAAAAGAAGTATAGAAGATCCTGAGATAGTTGCTCTGACAGAAGAATGCAGTGCAGTTATCCAAAACAACTTGCCCAAGAAGTTAGGAGACCCAGGGAGTTTCAGTATCCCCTGTGTGGTTGGAAAAAGAACCTTCACAGCTCTCTGTGATTTAGGTTCCTCAGTCAGTGTATTACCCCAAGCTGCCAGTCAGATGCTGCAGTTAGGTGTGCCAAAGCCCACCTCTATGACACTGCAGCTTGCTGACAGAACACTGAGGAAACCAACTGGAATTCTTGAAGATGTGTCAGTCCAAGTTGGAAATTTTTCTTATCCAGTGGATTTTGTTGTGTTGGAAATGGAAGATAACTCAGAGTCAATGATTCTTGGCAGACCTTTCTTAGCAACATCTGGAGCCATAATTGATGTGAAAGGTGGAACCCTGAAGTTGCAATTTGGTTCTGAACAAGCAGAGTTTAACATGAAGCATGCCTCCCACCTGCCAAACATACTTGAACAATGACATGCCATGGATGTCGTCGACAACAGTGTAATTGAATCTCAATAGCAAATGCAACCCCAAGAGCCTGAAGTACAAGTCTTTGTGACAACTGATAATCCTAACCTTCAAGAGTTGTTTGGAATCACTCTTTGTAGTGATCCTTCTGGAAGTGTAGAAAATGTTTCAAGAGGAATGCCTCACGAGGGCCTGCCAAATGCCTCGCGAGAGCCTTCTGATGCCTCAAGAGAAATGCCTCGCGAGGGAAATCTCGAGGAAGCAGAACCCTGGAGAGAACCTCTTCAGCAGTCTCATAAATCCATTGTTGAGTTGAAGGAGTTGCATGCTCACCTGAAGTATCTGTTTCTAGAGGAAGAAAAAATTCACCCTGTAATAATCAGCTCTGCACTTGATGATGAACAGGAGCACATCCTATTGTCAGTTCTCAGACTATACAAGAATGTCATTGGGTATTCCATTGATGACATAAAGGGAATCGATGAGAAGGTCTGCTCTCACAGAATATATCTTGAAGAGGATAGCACCCCCTCCAGAGAAGGCCAAAGGAGACTAAACCCTGCTATGCAAGAAGTAGTAAAAAAGGAAGTTCTGAAACTCCTACAAGCAGGCATGATCTACCCCATCTCTGACAGGGAGTGGGTGAGTCCTATCCACATAGTGTCCAAGAAAGGAGGCTATACAGTGGTAGAGAATGAAGAAGGAAAATTGATGACCACAAGACCTGTTACTGGATGGAGAATGGTCAATGATTTCAGGAAATTAAACAAGGCAACTAGGAAGGATCATTTCCCTTTGCCATTTATGGATCAGATGTTGGAGAGGTTAGCAGGGCAAGAATTCTATTGTTACCTTGATGGATACTCTGAATTTTTTCAGATTCCCATCCATCCAGCAGATCAAGAAAAAACTACATTCACATGTCCATATGGAACATTTGCATACAAAAGATTGCCATTTGGTCTGTGTAATGCCCCAGGAACCTTCCAGAGGTGCATGACATCAATATTCTCTGACTACATTGAGAAAATTATGGAAGTTTTCATGGATGATTTCACTGTCTATGGAAAAGATTTTGTCACCTGCTTGAAGAACCTGACAGCAGTCCTGCATAGATGCTCAGAGCAGAACTTGATATTGAAATGGGAGAAATGCCACTTCTTAGTCACTGAGGGTATTGTGCTTGGACACCTGGTATCCTCTAGAGGCATTGAAGTGGATAAATCAAAAGTTGATGTGATTGCAAAATTGCCCCTTCCTGGAAATGTAAAAGGAATACAGAGTTTCCTTGGACATGCTGGATTTTACAGAAGATTCATTAAGGATTTCTCTGGCATTGCAAAGCCTCTAACCAAACTGCTCAATCAAGATGTCAAATTCCACTTTGATGAAGCATGTCTGAATGCCTTTAACCAGCTGAAGCAAGCTCTTATTTCTGCTCCAATAGTGCAGCCCCCAGACTGGACCCTACCCTTTGAGTTGATGTGTGATGCAAGTGATTTTGCAGTTGGAGCAGTTCTGTGCCAGAAAAAGGGGAAAACTCAGCATGTGATCCACTATGCCAGCAAAACTCTAGATGATGCTCAGATCAACTACTCCACTACTGAAAAAGAATTGCTTGCAGTGCTATTCGCATTTGACAAGTTCAGACCTTATCTAGTTGGGCACAAATGTATTGTCTTCACTGATTATGCAACAATAAGATATCTTGTCAGCAAGAAGGATGCCAAGCCAAGGCTAATCAGATGGATTCTCCTGCTTCAAGAGTTTGATATTGAGATCAAGGATAAAAAAAGGCTCTGAGAATGTGGTAGCTGATCATTTGTCAAGAATAAGTTACTCTGAAACTAGAAAAATAGAAGACAACATCCCTGGAGAGCAACTGATGGGAGTAAATGCCTCACGAGGGCTTCTTGAAGCCTCACGAGGGAGGCCTCATGACGATCTGACTCTTCAAGCTTCGCGAGGAGATGCTTCGCGAGATGTGCTTCTCGAGGAAATGCTTCAAGAGGGATGCCTCGCGAGGGTCGACGTCTCGCGAGAAGCCAAGACTCCATGGTATGCTGACATTGTGAACTACCTAGAGTGTAAAATTATGCCAGCTGATTTGTCCTACCAGCAGAAAAAAATTCATGCATGAAGCCAAGAGCTATTACTGGGATGAACCATTCCTCTACAAGCATTGTGCAGATGGTATAGTGAGAAGATGTGTGCCCTCTGAAGAAACTCGTGATGTGATGTTCCAATGTCATTCTGGCATGTATGGAGGCCATGCTGGAGTAATGAAAACTCAAGCAAAGATCCTTCAAGTTGGATTTTATTGGCCCAGCCTGTTAAAAATGTTCATGATTTTGTCAAGCAGTGTGATCCCTACCAGAGAACTGGGAAAATCTCGAGAAGGAATGAAATGCCTCAGCAAGGCATTCTTGAAGTTGAACTGTTTGATGTATGGGGAGTTGATTTTGTTCGACCTTTGCCTTCCTCTCGAGGCTATAAGTATATCCTTGTGGCAGTGGACTATGTGTCTAAATGGTTTGAAGCTGTACCAACTGTCAGTGCAGATTCCAAGTCAGTCTGCAAGCTGTTCAAAACTGTAATTTTTCCCAGATTTGGAGTTCCCAGAGTTGTGATCAGTGGTGGAGGAGCCCACTTCAAGAATGAACAGCTAGAGAAGCTGTTGAGCAAGTATGGTGTGAAGAATCACAGAGTTACTACACCCTACCACCCTCAAGCCAATGGACAAGTTGAGTTATCCAATAGAGAAATTAAGCAGATCCTCGAGAAAGTCGTGTCCAAGTCCAGAGCAGATTGGTCCCTGAAATTGCCTGATACCTTGTGGGCATACAGAAGTGGATACAAGACACCTATTGGAATGTCGCCCTTCAGGCTTGTATATGGTAAAGCATGCCATTTGCTTGTCGAGTTAGAGCACCGAGCTTAATGGGCTATTAGGAAACTAAACCTCGACATGAAGAAAGCTGGAAGTGCAAGGAAACTGCAGATGTGTGAGCTTGAAGAGCTGAGGCATGATGCATATGAGAGTTCCAAGATTTACAAGGAAAAGACCAAAAAATGGCATGACAAACATATCCTCAGGAAGGAGTTCAGCATTGGACAGCAAGTGTTGATGTATGACTCCAAGTTGCATTTGTTTGCTGGAAAATTCAAGTCAAGATGGTTTGTTCCCTGCATAGTGAAGAAGGACTTGGGAAATGGTGCTTTCGAAGTCCATACCCCATCAGCAGGTACCTTCAAGGTAAACGGCCAGAGACTGAAGCATTACCTAGCGGGAGAGAAGATTGACATTGAAGATCCCGAAGAAAGAGAGAATGACGTGTCAGAGGATGTTCCCAATGCATCCTCTGAAGCTGTGAAGTAGTGAGAAGAAGCTACGGTCAGGATCGTGACCTTAAACAAGCGCTCATCGGGAGGCAGCCTGATATCCTTTTTATATATTATTTCCCTTCAAGAGTTATTTTTTGTTTTGTGTGTTCCCTTTCCTTTTTGTTTGTTGTTTTGTTTTTCAGATTGTTGAATAAAAGAGAGTGAAGTGGGTTGGCAGAGATCCCTGCAAGCATGGAGTAGAAAGTTGCTTCGCGAGGAAAAAGGCCTCGCGAGGGTTTTGCTTCGCGAGGAAGACTTCTCGAGGATTCGACCCTTAAACCAGGTGAACACATTCCAATTCACAAACCCTGTTACACCATAAATATCATTGCTATGCCATGATTACAAAGTTTCTATCTATTCTTGGCTATATTTTCGAAGTTGCTTGTCGAGTAAAAGTTTCTTGGAGTGCTTAATTTTGCCTAAACAATCTTTCATGCTATTGAGAATCTTGCAGTGTTTCTGTCTATAATGTTTGCAAACTCTTGTGTTAGAGTCATGTATCAAAACAAAGTTTATATATGTCTCTGCTCAGATCTGTTGGAATACCTTCATAATGCAAGTGGCTCTGAAACTGAATAAGTTGATCCTCGAAGAGCCATGTTTTAACTGCATTTTTGCATTAGCTACCAGTATCTCGGGATGGTGGTATGTGAAGCACTAACAGTTAAACTAACTTGAAGCAAGTAATTTGAAAGCAAATTTTTGCATTAGCAGTTATGATCTCGGGATTGTAACCTGTGAAGCACTAACCTGAAGTTCCTGATAGTAATTTGAAAACAAATTTTTGCATTAGCAGTTATGATCTCGGGATTGTAACATGTGAAGCACTAACTGAAAGAATCTGACAGCTAACAATGATCCTAACCCATCTTTAATTTTTGCATTAGCCTACTATGTTATCGGGAACGGTAGCAGGTGAAGCACTGACTTTGCATTCACTTAACACTCATGGCTATTTCATGGATCACTTCATTTGATTCCCCTGCCAAATGTCTTATCTAGGTGATCGAAAAGTATCTGAACTGAGACATATATAAAAGTTGTTAATTGAAACTTGACTCTGAACTAGAGATTGCAACCAGGTATGCAGAAACTGCTTTGAATCCAATATGTATGAACTGCTGTGTATGCAGAAGTTGAGCACTGTTTTCATCATATCTACTTTACTTGGGGACAAGCAAAGGTTTGGGTCTGGGGGTTTGATCACTCTGAATTATGCACATCTTTTCGACGTCCAAAACCCTAAATCTTGCTCATATATGAGAAGTTCAGTCAAGGTTTAAATGCTTTTTACATCAGTTATCCACTTTTTGCAGATTAGTGCGCCAAGGCACATATTTCTTCATCTCCAACTCAAAATGATGCTTAAAGATGCCCCAGCTTAAAGCCCCTTCAAGGCGTACGCTTGTAGAGAGAAAGCTTCAGGAGGATGCCTCTCGAGGCAATTTGCCTCTCGAGGCATGTTCCTGACGCTACTTCAAGAGGGCAGATACTTCGCGCCAGAAGATGATGAATGCCTCGCGAGGCTGCCACCTCGCGAGGGAGCCTCTCGAAGCCAGAAGAGAAGTAAGCAAGCGTATCTCCCATGTGCTGCGCGCGCGTTTGAATCAGCAAGGAGGGAATCGATCATCTTGGAGGAGAAGAAACCAGAAGAGTCAAAAAGGTGATAAAGCAGGGAGCAGACCATGTGCGTCTGTGCAAAAAGCTGAAAAGCGACGGCAGAAGTTCCCGCCTCGCCACCAACCACGCCATCGACCGCGGCCCTCGCCACTTCCGTAGCCGCGGCCCTCTCGCCATTTTCCGCAGCGCCTATAAAGCGGCTTCCTTAGCCAGGAAGAAGAGATATCAATCAACTGCAAGAAGGACCGCATCCATCACCAACCACTCCACCGCTCTGCACCACTCCACCCTGAACAAGAACAGAAGAACAAGGAAGAACTTTGGAGAAGAATGGCGAAGACGATCCGCGAGGAACGAGAGGAAAGAAGAAGCCCTTGATCCGTATCTGTCCCTGTCTACTTCCTTGCTTCTCTTTCGTCTGTATCTTCCTTAGCCTCCCGCCTCTGCTTCCTCTGCTGCCGCCGCGACGAACTGATTCGACCCTCTCTGACCCCTTCGGTGAAAACTCTCTGTAACTCTCTGAGTCGCTCTGTTTGTGTGAACTTTATAATCGTGCTGTGACTTTGTTGCTTGTGAACTCTTCCTTAGCCTCCTCTTTGCTGTCCGAGAAAAACTCTTCCTTAGCCTCCCCTTTGCTGTCACCGTTTTAATTTCTGTTGCTTGATCCGCAAGATCTAGCCGTGATCCGTAAACACCATCCCACCTTTTCGTTGTGCCAAGCTTCTGGAAAGGAAAAGCACCAATAGATTTTGATCCCTGTGGAGAGAATGACAAAACCCCCCTAAAACCACAACTGATCACTAATTTTGTAACATTATTTGATTCCTTCATAAATTTTATTTTTACAATTGCATGAACTTAATATTATTATACATATTTATGGTAGAGATCTCTAAATCATATGGTCTATAAGTATCTTAACAAATGTTTTTGTATATGAGTAGTAACTTATACATGTAGAAACTTCTAGAGCATAAATTGAATTGTTAGCAAGATTGTTTTTCTTCGTTCAAATGTGTATGCGATTATGTATGGATCAATATTAGGATGGCAACACCTACGAAGCTCTCACGCATCTGGCCTCGACCCTTTCCCGCCGATCCTCATTCTAAACTTTTGACCGGATGTCGTCTCTCCCGCAGGTTCCTGGGACGAGTCCCTGAGGGACGTGCTCTGGCCAAACGTGTGTATGGACTCTAGTTGGTATTGAAATAGAATCACTAATAATCACCGGCTATTAAAAATTATAGTAGATTATAGAGTACTATTTTTTCATACATACGATTTGATTGATTCCATGCAATGCATTTCGCATCATCTGCCGTAAACAAGTGCTCTTCGCAGTTTTCATGAAATAGAAATCCACGGACATAATTAACTATGTAAATCTAGTTAATATTTTTTGTAAAAAATCTCGTATGACTTGTATCAGCCTAACTAAACTTGTCACCATCAATTAGGGTTTTTTCTACATATGTGGCACATGTCATTGATATATATGTGAACTTTCTCCTACAAACTAGGTATGTTAATTTTAGATATTATCTTGAATTTAATTAATAACAGTATGTTGATTACGAGCACACTCTATTATTTGAGCTCCCCTTTTGTAGGGGCATCAGGGGTCGCCACGCGAGGATAAGGATACCAGGCTGAGAAACCCGGGCAAGTACTCCCCTAATGTGCCGATCGCTAGCGCATCCAGGGCCCCGGCGCCCAGCTCCGCTGGAGAGCCTTACCTTGCCCTGGCACAAAGCTAGATCATACTTTTTTTGGTCAACCGGTAGAGAGCTGAACTGACAGAAATGAACGGTCATGCAACCGCTCAGAGTTATTTTACGAGCTTGCAGGGGGGTGGGGCTAAATTCTTATCCAATGCCATCCTTTCCTTCACCAAAGCCCACTAGTTGACCGTTGGTAAAGCAAGGGTGAAGCCTTTGATACAGGTTGAGCTCATCTCCTTCTCTGTCCTATCAGAGAATCTAAACAGTGATTCTTTCACGCCTAAATAAAAAGATAAGAATCCGGATCCTGTTTGCCCGGCCTATGGCTATCGGGCACTGCTTCCGTGATCATCTCCTTGCGCGGTAAACATTAGGAACAACAATCATGTCTCTTGATAACATCAGCAATAACCTGTTCAAGAATAACAAAATATGCAGCAACAATCATAGGAGGCTCCACATCAATAATGTTAGGTTGTTGTGTTGTTTTGTGCATTCTATTAGCTTTAATTCTATTGTAATTTGTGATTTTTGCCTCCTGTATGTTTAGATTTTTATTACATCATGTTGTGATGTCGTTGATGTGGTGGTTTGTCGGGAGAACCATGAGTTTTAGCCCCATGTTAAGTTAATGAAGCGAGGGGAAAATGATTTAGGTTGGCCCAGGGACCGGCCTTTCTAATCTGCGGGTCGGCCAGCCAACTGTTTCAATGAAGAACTTTTTTTTTTTTTTTGCCAAAGTTCAATGAAGAACTTATTTCGCCATTTCAGCAAGAGAGGTGGTGTACCGGTGTGACTACATGTGTTCGTCCTCGCCCGTCGTTTTAGAAAATGTTAGCCAGAAATATATTTTTAGTTAGATAATCGCATGCCTTATTATACCTTGAAAAACAAATAATATCAACGGACCAACAAAATGGCTTTTTGTCAATCTTCATGGTGCTGATTTGACAAGCAATCGATCAGTAAATTAAGTGCAGCATTTGTTAAAGAAGGTTCCAGGAAGAGTCTCACTCTGCACTCGGGCAGCACGTTGCCACTTACACCAGTCAACCGTCAACAAAAGACGTACTAATGGCTCAAGCGATGATCTACTCTCATTCCCCTCCCTGTATCACTTTACTACTGTCAAATTGTGGATCCAATCCACTCTCGAGATACTTGGAACCCAAGGAAGCAGCCGAATAATTAAACAGCCTCTGACCGTGAGCTCTGCACGGTGCAGAATACCCTCAGCTGATCGAGCTCTGCAGGAGAAGAACTGGACATGGCTTCTTCCAGCTCCAACAAGGCCCTGGCCGAAGCCAAGGTGCGTACCAGCTACGGTTCTTGATTGCTAAATCGCGATGAACTCGTGATACAAATCCTGAATCCTGGGGTGTTTCTTGCTCGGACTGAATGTTTGTCTGTAGGCCGACGCCGTTAAGCTGAACCTTCCTGACGGCTGCGGGCGAGATCAGCCCACCCTTCTGATCACTTCGGACCAGGTTATGGTGAGCAGAGGGGTGATAAGGGAGAGGCCGAGAAGCACGGAAGAAGCCAGGGAATTCATCAAGGGTAACGATCGAGCTTTTTTTCACCTCGTCGTTGATGCGCGCAAAGATACAGTATGGTTAAGAAGATGTTTTTGTGTCAGCGTACTCGGGTGATCGAGCGTTTGCAGTGAACTATGTTCTTGTGACGAACCTCAGCACGGGGGGTACAAAAGGGGGCTGGGATATACCTGAGGTACGCAGCTGGACTTCGCATGTCTGAACCTGCTGCTGCTTCTTCCCTAAGGAAAACAGACTGAAACTCACAAATGATTTGGTCGTGCATTTGAATGTGCAGATCTTGTTTCGCCACATACCGGACGCGTTCATCGAAGAAGTCGTAAGTTAACAAAGGAGACAACACTGCACCATTTTTTATACCTGTGTTAAAATACTATGCACTACTTTCTGTACCTAAAAAGAGTGAGAAAAAGGTCGGTAAATATGATATTGGCACGGTTTGCAGGTGAAGGAAGGTGACATGACCTGCGTGGCTGGGGGCCTCAAGCTGACGCATCCATCAGCGTTGCCATTCATCCAGGAACTGGTGAGCATGTTCTTTCCAAGTTACGACGATGATAGTGTCCTGCTCTGGTTCTGTGGTTAATTTCTGGTTTGCACAGGTCGGTACAGCGGACAGCGTTCGAGGGCTGCCCAGGGAGCTCACCCAGAAGCTTATTAGAGAGTCGCTGGAGGCAAAATAGCCTGATTTGGTAGACAAATGTTGTCGAGATTGTTGGGTTGCTTGTTAACCAGCGGTGAAAGAAAGGTGTATAATATATATAGAGGAGCAGCGATTTGGATTAAAAAGTACTGGTGTTTTTCTACATTGTAACACGTTCGCGTCTTCTATGTGTGCATGCAAAGTTTCAGGAGAAAAATACATACACTGTGCGATTTCAGTGTTTCACCACCACGACACCCCCACCTCTAAATTCTTCAACTTGCAGTGATATCCTCCATTTTGCACCTTTCCTTAAACAGCAGTTTTTACACCAAAGGAGTAAAATTTGAAACAGACCTCACTCACCACTGAAGTTCTGTAGACAGCAGCAAAGAAAACGAATGCACTAGGAAAGAAACTGCGGCAAATCTTCAACCCCGGGAACTACGTAGCTTGGGGGAAATATATGGTGCTTTGGACCCGCAGATCGTAGGCTTTCGATCTGGTGGCGTCAAGTTTGATGTGGTCAGTAGTTGTCCTTTTGTTTTGATGTGGTCACTAGGCCGCAACGTCAAGGATCGAAAGGTAAGCTCCTATTGGGGCGGGCAACCCAACGGGTTCTTCAATACCTTTGAGGTTAGTCCGGTTTGGACGTGTTTGGTTTTCTATGATTTTTAATAAGTTCAGTAGAACGACAAGATACACAAAGTGAAGCTAGAAATGACAATTTCGACCGGGTTTCGATCCAACTTTTGGTTTACCAAGAAACCTTTTTTTCTCGCGTGTTTATCAAGAATCTTTGTTATATATGTGTGTTTGTTTGTTTATTTGATATGGTTCTGCTTTGTGAGTAAAGTCGGATCGAGTTCACTCGAAACAAGAAAAAATAGCAGAGAAAATAAGATGGTTATTTTTAAGTGATTATTACCCGGCCTAAAATAGTTTTGCCATGATGTTAGTGGGCCGAAGCACTAAATGTAATACAACATCTTCTGGAACAAGAAAAACAAGCCCAAGCCGAGTTCTTGGGCTTTCTCGCGCTAGGCATGACGGATCCATTCTTTTGGCCATCCTCCGCAGTTAGGTTTTGGCCCCCGCCGAACATTTCCTCCTTCCTCGCGGTGGCCGCCCGCCGGAATCGCCGCCTGTCGGCGTGAACATCCGACGCGCCTGAATCTGACTCCCTACGGAAAGTCTCCTGCACAAGCTACGCCCCGCCGTCCCCAAGAACGTCTTCCTCGTCCTGCTGCCTGGCCGTGTCCCACGACGCCGTCGCCAGTCCTGCGCTGCTACTCCGCGGCTAGCGTTCAAGATCCGGTTTTCTTCAACCAGGTAAGCTCTGCTACCTCTTCCACTCAGCTTGTTTTCTTGCTGCTCACCAAATATATGGTGTGTCATACTTGATGTCAAATATTAGTGTCATATATTGCTGAACCTGCATCGTGCTAGGCTGCTGCCTAATTCGATGATAGCGTAACCTGTAAGGCTTCAGTTGATTTTATAGTCGCTAGTTCAGTGTTACTCTTCTGCTTCTTCTTTCTTGCGATGATACGGCTGTGAATTGTGCTTGTTCAAAATTACTGTCTGAAAATGTATGCAACTTCGCCATTTTCTGTCACTGTTATACCTGCATATGAGAATTACGTGTCTCCATGAGTCATGTGCCATAGATTCATGCCTTCTTGTCTAAAAACATGATATAGAATGTGTGCACATTTTTCTTTGTTCCTCTTTAACTGCGTTGCTAGGGAATGTGGTGCACAAAATCATCTTCTAGTACACATTTTACTCACCAGTCACCAGTAGCTACTTCATTGCTTTGAATAGTATGGCAATTATATTCAAGGATTATAATTATAGCTGCTGAATGATTTTAGTTTAGAACTAAACTATAAAGACGGTGAAAACGACGTCACACCTCCAATGTGGCTGTGTGTGTGTGCGAGTTGGCGATTTCAGTGTTTCACCGCCACGACACTCCCACCTCTAAATTCTTCAACCTGCAATGATGTCTTCTATTTTGCACCTTTCGCTAAACAGATTTATCAGTTTTATGACAAAGGAGTAAATTTGAAACAGACCTCAGTCACCACCGAAAATTTTGTAGACAACAGCAAAGAAAACGAATGCAACAGGAAAGAAACTGCAGCAAATCTTCATCTGATCCAACACACTCTACACCTGGACCCTTTTTTTTGTGGGGTATACGCATGAACCCTTTTTTTTGCGGGATATACACCTGAACCAACTTTATTGGAACCTTCCAATTTTGAGCCTACGCCTTGAGCAAGCTGGCGGATTTTTGTTTGTCATAAATCCAGAGTTGGTCATCCTTCGATGAAATATCTTACCAGTTCTAGATTGTAAAAAAAAAAATTACATGTAGATCCTTGTATTTAGGAAATACCTGGTGGATTTTTTATCATATGTAAAGATGACCAACTTAGTTACAAATCATCAGATTCCTCCTATTCCGAGTCTCTTCCAGCACTGTTAAAAACAATCTTATACGTAGCAACAATTGGATATGATATCAATTTTCATTCAATAACAATCTTGTTGCGAATTAACCTCAGATGGCAGAACTCATATGCACAACTTATTGGTTTTTGTTAATCTATAAGCTCACGCAAAATGTTACAGCCGGATGAGACCCAGTAAGAATATGTTCAGTATCCTCCACTGTCCCACATAACACAAAAGCTTCGCTCCCTGACAGTTTTTTTCAACCAACCTGGAAGGGATTTCAGAGTGCAAGACTTGCCACTTTGTGTCTAACCCAGGGTTTCCCTGTTTTGAGATACAGCTCTGATATCTGTTCGATACGCATTTGGGAAGCCTCGGTAAATTATCCGTTTAAAATAAAAGAGTTTTATTTCCGGATACGTTGTTGATACCTTGCTGATACGCTCCCCGATGCGGCCCAGCCCAGTAGGACTAAGTAGGCAACTTAGCTCCCCCATACCCAGTCCAGACTCGTTTCCTCCCGATCCATCTCTCTGCAGTCATCCCTGACCTAAACGGCGGTGGCAGCGACTCACCTGACGGCGGTGGTGGCGGCGAGCCAGCGGTGGGCTCCTGCCTCCTGCTCCTCAGATCACACCTCCTCCCCCTCTCAATCTCAGGCTTTAGGAGCACGCCGGCAGCAGCAGCAGCAGTTCGCCGAGTCGCCGGCTCCTTGCTCAGCTCTGATCCTCTTCCTTGTTCAGCAGGCAGCAGCAGCAGCAAGGTAAGCTCACTTGGTCAGCTCCGGACCGCCAGTGCTCTCTCTCTCTCTCATGCTACCGTAGCCCACTTGTTTGTTGTTAGCTGTTGCTGGCTAGTGGCTACATGGAAAATCGATTTGAAGCCCAGATCAGCTCAATGCTTCAAACTTTCAAAGGTTGGACTTGGAGCTGCTTCGGTGTGCAGTTCGCTTAGAACAAATAGTCAAATGTATCGATCTACTGGCGCTTTCCGAGAATGACGCATTTTACCGATATTCGTATCCGTGTCGGTGACGCGTAGTTTATGGCTTTAATTAGTTTTGTCAGTCTAAATTAACGAATTGGTACATTTCATCCTATGTGAGATGAGATTATTATGGATAAGTCATTCGTGTGCATTATTGTGTATACATATAATTCTCAATACTGCCAGATGAGACCCAATAAGAATATGTTCAGTATCTTCCACTGTTCACACAAGCTTGACTGCCTGACAATTCTTTTCTACCACCCTGCAAGGGGTCTCACATTTTAAGACTTGCCACTTTGATTTCTAGTCCAAATTCTCTATATTCCTTGTTTGAGATAAGATGATTACGTAGTTGTGAGCAGATTGCCCTCTTGATATTCAAGGAACTGGGTATGGCGTCAGAGTTTCCATTCTCATTGATTGTTATTTAGAATTTTTTTCAGTATGAATTAACGAATTGGAAGCTTTCATCCTATGTGAGATGAGATTATGGAAAAAACCAGTGTATCGAACACTTTGCAGTGTTCTGAAAAGAATCGATTCAAGGACAGTACTGTAATTACATATAATTCTCAGTACTGGTGGCGTTATTGTAATCCTGTTTGTTTACATGAATGCTCATTTGTTTCACTAACCTTCTGTCCTTCCATTTTGTTAAGGTAACTCGGAAACAGATCATTTGTTATTGGGCAAGCTTCTCTTGTTGCAATGGAAGCCAAGGTTTTCCGGTTTCTGAAGCTTGTTGGAGTCGGCTTCAAAGCGAGAACAGAGCGTGAAGGCCGCGAGCTGTTTCTGAAGCTAGGCTACAGCCACGAGGTGCAGTTCACCGCCCCACCGGCCGTCCGCGTCTTCTGCTTCAAACCCAACATAATATGCTGCACCGGCATTGACAAGCATCGAGTACACCATTTTGCCGGAGCTGTTCGAAGCAGCAAACCTCCCGAGGTGTACAAGGGGAAGGGCATACTGTACATTGACGAGGTTATAAAGCTGAAGCCGGGGAAGAAGACAAAGAAGTAACACATGGATAAACCTCCCCGTTGCACTTGTACCCTGCCAGGATGCCACAGTAGCACACTTGTGGTGCTGAAGAATTCATGTGGATTTCGATTGCGCTTGGCTTGGCCCAGTACCATGCTAGACTTCGTAATAATGTAATGTAATGTATGCAGCGTGTGTGAATCATCTGATGAGCCTGTATTGTATGGCATGTATACCATTGCGGTGGATCACCACATTCCAGCCTTTTTGTTTTGTTTTGAGCTGGCTAGGTGTCAGTCTGTCACTACTGTCGTCATCTCTTCTCTACAAAACAACAGCTTGTTATTTGTTACAATCTTTGTTTCGCACTAAAATATGTGGTTCTAGATGATGTACATGATGGTAGTTTTTTGTTAGATCTCCTGCTTTTGGAGTAAATTATCAAGCTCTGGGATGAGTTTATATCCGAGATGAAGGAGATCTCCTAAAAATTACCGTATCAAAATTTGCACTGGTATGTTGGACGGTTGAAGTGTGACTAACTGGTATTCTATCTGTTCCTTAATATAAGATGTTTTGGCTATTGCATTATGGGCTACATATGACATGAAATGAGTGAATGTATACACTAAAAAAGCGTCTAGATGCATACGAATATAAAAAATGTAAAAAAAGATATAACATCTTATATTAAGGANGCTGACTCTGTGCATGTTACCGCATATGCTGACAGCAAACAACACCCCAGATGTTCCTCTGGATCATCCAGTAATTCTAAATCCCGTACTGTATCTTCAGACAAAACTTCACCATACTCACCGACTTGAATTGTTAGCAGTTGTCCTTGACGTTTACACTGGTGTTCACGGCTGTACTTGTCGCCACATTTAAAACAGAGGCCATTGGCTCGCCGATAATCATGCAATTGGCGTTCTCGCCCGAAATCATCTCCACCCGCCCATGGTACAACCGGCACCCATGGCGCTAGTGGTGCTGCCAATGGGGGAGGCCGCCCGGCTGGAGTAGGTTGTGGTCGAGGGCACTGAGACTCCAGTTCCTCCTTCTGTATTTTTGCAAACACTGTCACTCATGTGATACTCGATGGAGCTTGGAGTCTGACTGCTGCTCGCAGTTCGTCCTTCAGGCCTAACATGAATTGTGTGACGAAGAACTTGTTGCTCAGAGTCGGATCCAGTGCGAGCAAATGATACATGTACGTGTCGAACTGCAGCCTGTAATCTGCCACTGAACCTGTCTGACGTAACTGGAGAAGCTTGCTCATCTGCGCTTCGAACTCATCTGGGCCAAATTCCTCAATTACCACCTGACAGAATACATCCCAGGTGATGATCTTGCGTGACTGACGGAATGCCTGTAACCACAAGGCAGCGTGTCCATTCATGTACAGCGACGCCGTCGTGAACCAGTTTGCTACAGGTACCTTGTACAGCTCGAAGTACGACAGGCAACGATCCAGCCACAGTGTTGGTAGATTACCTTCAAAACAGGGGAAATCATGCTTCGGCGGCTTGACATATCCGCCGTCGTCCTGACCCGCTGGCCGGTTCAGTGGTACTTGGTGAATTCGCTGCGGCTGCGGCGACATCTGCGCAGCCGGTGGCTTTGGCATGAGCGGCGCCCCGTCGTTGGTCAACCGCGCGGGCGGAGCGGTACCGCTGTACTCCCCTGAGCGCAGATCTGACAGAAGAGTAGTCGACTGCGCCGGTGGCGTGGTGGTGGCCTTGAGTGTCTCGTCCACCTCCTTCTGCGTGAGATCCAACTGTTTCTGAAAATTCTGCATCCCCTTCATGGTTTCCACTTGAAACGCGATCTGCTCCTCATAGCGCTTGGTGCTGAGCGCCGCCTGCTCATCGAGGCGCTTGAGGATGGCATCCAGCATTGACGTCATCTGGCCCGCGTTCTCCGCCATCGCCGTGAGGACTTGCTGCGTCTGCACGGATGGCTTTGCCGACGCTGTTGCACTCGCCTCAAGCAGATCCGACCGGGCTAAGGATTTTGTGCGCAATCGCCGAAGCAATTCGCACCTGTCGCTCGGAATTACAGATCAATGCCGAAGGATTGTGAGCCGCAGCGGAACCGGAAAAATTTCTTGAGAAATTTGTGGCTCTGGATACCAAATTGTCACGACCCGATGGGGGATCGAGACAACGACGAAGTAGGGTTGGAGAATTGGAGTAGGTGAGATGTAGAATAGCAGGGGTGAGAGCGAGACAGAAGGTGAGAGATGCGATCACGCAACCATTCATTCGATAATCCGAACAAGAGGGTCGTCCTGAGCTTATAACAGCGCTCGTACACGACGACGGGCCACAGACAGCCAACTCGACTTCCAGCCCACAACTGGCCCGTTACACACTTGTCACACTGTAGATACACCTATGGAGCTGCAGGTGTGACACCTTGTTCTTCTCAGATCTGCTACTACACCAGTCGAATCGGCTGCTGGGTTCGGGTTGTTGGCTCCCGTCCCGCGAGTCAGCGTCCTATTCTACGAGGAAGAAGAATAGGAGTAAGTGGTGCAGCCTGTCAACAAGGTTCCCAAGATTCAGCGACGGATTGATATGGAGCGTAGGGCACTGGCGCCAGCCCTGGACACACCATGAGGGCTCTTGGTTGGAATTGTCAAGGTATGGGCAAGAGCATTGATAGTTCCACAATGGCCCATCTTGCCCGGATGGCGGATTCCACGAAGGCTCAGGTAATTTTCGTCTCTGAAATCAAATCGTCCAAAATTAAATCTGTTGATCTTGTTTCTAGGTTTAATATGCATGATAACCTTGTAGTGCCTTCACGGGGATGATCGGGTGGTTTATGGCTTATTTGGAATGATGAAATTCAATTGTCTGTACATAGTTCGAGTTTCCACCTTATTATATCTACTGCCACTATTAGGGCTAGTACTCAGCAGTTTGGGCTAATTTATATCTATGGAGACCCTTATCATCGCCAAACTAGTTTAATCTGGGAGCAGATTGCCTCTTTTGTGTATGATAATGCTAATCTGCCAATGCTTTGCATGGGTGATATGAATGAGCTTTTGTATGATATGGATAAAAGCACCCCACTATTTAATCGCTCCCGTGCAAATGCTTTTCGTGATATGGTTAAAAGGTGTGGTTTTTTTGATTTGGGTTTCAATGGGCCAGCCTACACCTGGACAAATAGAAGGTTCTCCTCGAAACCAATTTTCGAAAGGCTTGATTGTTGTTTAGCAAATGCTGAATGGTGTGCTTCTTTTCCTCTCACGAATGTCTATAATATGCCTTTGATCCATACGATTAGTGATCATGACCCCATTCTGCTCTCTACTGATGGTCCTGTTCGTAAAATTAAGCGCACCTTCAAATTTGAAAATTGGTGGTTGAAAGAGCAAGATTTCCAACTTTATGCTAGAGATGCGTGAAACAAAACGGCTCAAAACTCTTTTTCACAAAGAACTAACAGATTAGCTAGAGGTCTCAAAGTTTGGTATAGGAAGAAGAAGCCTCTACAGCAGGAACTTGCAGATTTAGAGGAGCAGATCAACCAGTTGCAAATGCAACCCATGCAACAGAAAAACCTCTCACTGGAGAACTCGCTGGTCAACAGGTATGAACAAAAACTAACAAAATTAACTGACTTCTACATGCAGCGAGCGAAGAAGCAATGGATCAAAGATGGAAACAGGAACACCTCTTTCTTTTACAGAGCCATAGTCAAGCGTAGGAGAAGAAACACTATCGTATCCATCAAGGACGAAAATAATGTTATTCCTGACATGCCGTCACAGATTAGTAACACCTTTGTGAACTACTTTAGGCATATTTTTGCTTCTTCCAATGTGAACTTTGGCAGGCCATGCATTGCATCACAACTCCCACTCGATAGTAGCGACTTCACTTACTTGCTGCCGGACAAACAGGAGCTCTGGGATACTCTCCAACAGATGAAGAAGAATGCCTCACCAGGACCTGATGGATTCAACATCGAATTTTACCTTGCCACCTGCGACTGGATTGGAGACGATGTCGTCAATTTGGTAAGATCCTTTTTCCAGTCTGGGATCATGCCAGCTCATATCAATGACACTCACATTGTTTTGATTCCCAAAAAACTAGTATCTATGGTGCTTGTAGATTATAGACCAATCAGTCTCTGCAACGTAGTCTATAAACTTATTGCAAAATTTCTAGCAAATAGACTGAAGCCTCACCTTCCTGACTACATCCATCCCTCCCAGCAAGCTTTCATTGAAGGTCGTCGTATTAGCAATAACATCATCATTGCGCAAGAAAATTACACACTCCTTTAGTCTCAGCTCCTGGAAACACCAATCATTCATGCTCAAAATTGATCTAGCTAAATCTTTTGACCATCTTGAATGGAATTTTATTGTAGAAGCGCTCTCTCGTAAAGGTCGGCATGGTCATTTTATAAACTTGATCCACGCATGTATTTCATCGCCAACCTTTTCAGTTATCATTAATGGACAGCCGTATGCGAGATTCCGAAGCAACGGTGGCATACGACAGGGATGCCCTCTCTCTCCCTACCTGTTTGTCCTTGCTATAAATGAACTCTCACTAGCTCTGCAGGAAGCAATGGCCAACAGTTCTTTGGAAGGGATCACTCTCGGACCAAATTGCCCTCCCATTCATTCTCTGCTTTTTGCTGACGACCTTTTAATCCGTGGCAAAGCATCCAACCGGGAGGCCACCATGATGAAGCAAATTCTTGATTCCTTTTGCCTTTACTCGGGGCAAACTCCCAACTAGACCAAGTCTGGTATCATCTTTAGTAAACATGCACAACCAAATAACATTGATGATGTCAAGTCTGTCTTTCCGGTACAGAATATAGATGAATCCTTTATTCACCTGGGTCACCCACTCATCTTGCCAGCAAAGGATAGAGCATCAGCCTACAACTTCGTTATTGACAAATTTAAATCCAAATTGAGCACTTACAAGGCTGATAAACTCTCACATGCAGCTAGGCTTCAGCTTATTCAACCTGTTTTCTCCTCGATTCCAGTCTACTATATGTCGAATACCTTATTCTCCAAGAAGTTCATTGCTAACCTCACATCCATCATCAGAACCTTCTGGTGGACAGGTATAAGAGAGGAAACCACTCGAAGCCTATGCCTCAGAGCATGGAAAGACATTTGTGCTCCGAAAAAGGAGGACTGGGCATCATGAATTTGCAGGCAGTGAATCAGAGCTTAATCCTTATGTCGGCCTGGCGCATTGCTCACAAACCTCATGATCATCTTCACAAAATCCTTAGGTCTAAATACTTCCCAGATTCATCCATCTGGCGACCTAAGTCCAATGTGCCTAAATCTGCTTTCTGGGCCTCCATTCTTAAAATTCTCCACATTCTAAAGGCCCACTCTTTCTATCAGTTGAGTCAAGGAAACATATCTGTATGATGCACTCCTTGGTGTACTGCTTGGATTTCAGTCTACGACGACCTGATTATACAACCACCCGGTTTTACATATCCTGCTCTTGTCAAAGACCTTTGGCTCCCAAATCAAAAGAGATGGAACGAAGAGCTCATTGACACTATCTTTAGACCAGCTACTGCACACCTAATAAAAACAACCCCTATTATTGACTCAGATGATCCTGACTTTGTTTGTTGGAAACTAACAGAGAATGGCGTTTGCCATGCGAAAAGTGCCTATTATGCTTGTTTGCAGGATCTTTATGAATCGGCGGAAGAAAAACCGCGGTAGTCGTCGCCTGAAATGACTCAACTCCTTAATCAAGTATGGAAAACTAAAAATCTCATTCCCAGGATCCAGACTTTTGCTTGGAGATTTCTCGGGAAGGCCCTACCCACAGGTACAAGAGCTGGTCGGTTTTCCAACCATATAAGTAAAATCTGTTGCAGGTGCGGCTTAGAGGAGGACGACGTGCATCTCTTTTTCACGTGTCCATTTGCCAAAGCAGCTTGGTTCCTTGAGCCCTGGTTCATACGTACAGATTTTATTATTCAAAATTGTACTACTTTGACACAAACAATCCTGAATTTAATAAACATGAACCATCCCCATGCTACTTTATCGAATATTCTTATTTTCATGTGGTGCATTTGGAAATCAAGGAATGACATGTTATTTGACAGGAAAAAGGTCGAACCTCCTGGGCTCTTGCTGCTAATCAGGAATATTTTCAGGTTGCGGAGCACAAGGCAGGCCAGAAAACTACCCACCACATGCCTCCTTCATTTGGGAGACCTGTGCAAGGATCGACAATTGCTACAGACAGAACAGTTAGCGGACCTATAATTTTTGTTGATGCTTCTTGGAAAATGCAGGGACAGAGCGGATCAGGCAACGGGTGTCGGAGTCTTCATTAAAACAGATATTGCGGGCAGAAGGTCTACTATTACGATACAGGCCTCGGCACGGAGATCGTCATCAGTTTTTCAAGCGGAGGCGAAAGCTCTTCTTTTGGTAGCAATCCTTGCGCAAGTCCTACAGATTCAGTGTCCTACCTTTCTTACTGATAACCAGGTCCTGGCTAAAGTGGTGGCGGGCAGAAGACTTGACAATGCGTTGCTTCCATGGGATTCAAGAGAAACAGTAGCAAACTTTTTGCAGGCTACCTTGGCAACTTCCATGCAAATCTTTCATATCAAGAGGGATTTAAATGGTGTGGCTCACAATTGTGCTAAACAGGTCCTTACGAGTTGTCTTGATCGACCTATCTTTAGGTGCTTAAATTCAGCTCATTTACCAGATCGATGTCCTGCAATGTTAGCACTGTCATCTACTCTGTTGCAGGAATTTGTAATAACTGCTCTACACTGTTCTTGAGCTGAATAAAATTAGGCGCTCTTTGCGCCCTTTATTGTTCAAAAAAAAATATGATAGATACTAATTAACTAGATTACGTGGAACACCTGTGGGTGTAACTACACTCGGGTGTAATATGAATTTGCACATGGTTTCTGAAATATTGGATGCATTTTTATTGAGATGTGCTACTGTGTCCTACTATGTTTTGGATGAAATGTTTGAATTATGGGTACAATAGGTGCAAATGCAACCCAGCTTTCAGTTTACAAGGGACTAGTCGCAAATAGTTAAGTTTGACTAAAAGTATTAGAAATTCAATTCGGCTCCCAGGTGCATATGCTCCCCATACCTAAAAAATACATTTTGAAATGTCAAAAATCATGACAAAAAAATTTAAGACAACATAAAGTTTCGTGAAAAACCGACAATTTTTGTGTGCTGCGTAAAAAGACAAACAGATGTCTCGTGAAAAGTCTTATTTTAGCACCGAATTTTCTCTTTTTTACACCTGCCATATAAAAAGTAGATTTTCCACGAAACGGCTTTTGAAACCGATAGAATGTGAAGATGTACGTGTGGATATTTTTCTAGAATTTTTTGACATTAAAAATTACGATTAAAATGTATTTTAATTAATGGTGCATCTACACCTCCCCCTCAAAGTGTGTGATGATACGAGTAATACATACGATTTGTTACATCCAAATATGTGTGATAGTATCCCACCACACATTATTAAAAACATAAAAGTATGTGTGATCTTACACAAGCTCACACGACTGAATCCTCGAAAATCGTGTGCAATGGTGGAGTTATCACACGATTAAACTTGTGAAGTCCTGTGCGAAGGTATCGGCTCATTGCACACGATTTCTAAACCGTGTATACATGAAATAGGATTTCGCCCAGCTATATTAATATAACAACCACCCGGTACAAGATTGAGTCTACTGCTGTGGCAAACAGCACAGGCACACCCAAAAGAAAGAAAAAGAAAATGAGAGAAAACAATGCCGACACCGGCGGATCAACGAAAAACGAAAACGACTCGCCACCGCTGCGTCCTCCGGAGCATTCCCACCACGAGCCTAGCACTCCGAGTCGCCGCGTACCAGGCAGCACCTCTAAGAAGGAAGACGACGACGCTGACGTTGCTGCCCGGACTGGTCCTAGGGTTTCCCTCGGCACGCTACCGGTAGTGGGGAAGGGGTACAGCCGACGCCCTTCAGGAAGGATCGGCGACACACGCAAGCATCACCGCGTCGGTGTCAAAAGATAGGGATTTCTCCCGACCCCAAAAAAACCACAACTCCGGGCACATCGTAGCGCTCCACCAATCTTGCCATCCACCAACGCACGCCACCACGGTCTTGTAGCCACCTCCGTCGTCTCACCATGGCAAAACTAGCAAGGCCGGCTAACCCGAGACGAAACAACCGTAGACAAGGTCCGGCAGTATGACAACCACGCGGGAGAGAACATACTCCACCGCCATAGGCGGTAGCCGACCGGACGCATCGACAAGAGCACACCGGGCCATTGTAGCCGGAGGGCGGCAGCAGCACGGCCACCTGGAGGGCGTCCTCCACCGCCACCTACGGGTGCCGACCGGACATGGTAGCAGGGACACACCAGGCCGAGCAGACCCGGCCGAGCCCCGGGGGGCTCGTAAAGTCCCCGCCGCCATGCTGCTGCACGTAGGACGCCACCGCCGCCGCCCTCTTGATCGGCCCATAGGCCCGGCCGGAGCCAGACAGCCCCGCGAACCTCCCGCCGCGACGCTGCAGCAGGGGCAGTGTCATCACCGCCATCCCCGTCCCAAGCCGTTCACCAGGCCAACCGGAGGCAATGGGTCTGCACCCGCCCTAACCCAGATCGGGCCCACAGGGCCCAGATCTGGGCCTGCAGGGCCAACGCCGTCGCCCCGCCACCAACGGCGGCACCACTACCACCTCGGCCACCCGCGCTGCACCAGGGCATCCCCGCCGCCGCGCCGGACCGTCGCCGCCGAGCTGCACCACCTGCTCCACGGTTGCCCCGCGCCGCCCTAGAAGCAGGAGGGGAAAAGCAGGAGGTCCGCCGCCACCGGGGCCGGCCGGCCAAGGGCCGGCGCAGCACACCGGCGACGGCGGGAGGGAGGAGAAGAAGGGGAGGACTGGGAGGCGGAGGAGTGGGGGCGCGGCCCGGCCGCCGCGGGGCGGCGCGGGTCGTGAGAGAGGAGGAGGTGCGGGAGACTCTTCTTACTCAGTCTTCTAAACCGTGTATGATGTCGCAGCCCATCGTCCACTCATAAATAACCACATTTTCGATAATCGTGTGGATTACTTAATCTGACTAGTATGCGTCCAATGATACTGAGCTTGCTTCGGTCCCTCAAACCCACGGAAAGTTAGCCAGAGTTTGCAGTGGCAGTGGGACTCTTTTGGTCCCAGCTTCCCACCGCTATGGACGGTCGTCCGATCGATGCGATCATGCATTACACGACGAGTGAGAATATTCTGTGGGATACAGCGAACTTGCTTGGAATCTTGGCAATATGACAGGGAAAAGAAGCAGCAGCTCCATGCTGGGGAGGATCTCAGGATCTTGTGTCCATGACTGCTGCAGCTGATCTTAGCTAGGATTGGATCGATCGACCACAAATTCACCAGCAATTGGCATGCCACTATGTCAGACAGGTACATTCATTATTGTGCATATTTGCCTGCCTGCCTGATGCATCTGTAAGATCGACACGCTTAATGCGTTGGGTCTGCTTGGTTAAAAGGATCTTCAGAACTTAGAAATAAGAAAAACATATAAATATGATGTCATGACATGCTAAATCATAAATGAGTTTTTTTTTTAGATGAATCATATATGAGTTGAAAACACATGAGTTCGTAATTAATACATGCCGTTTGGTTGCATCGCGAAATAAACATATTATTTTTTCTGAAAAATGTTGTGCGATACTGTTAGATACAGTTTAATTGCTCATTTGTTCACATGCCATTAATTGCTCATATATTTATTTGCATGCCGAACAATCGCATACTGTTTCTTTTTTCTGAAACATGTGCCATATATCAATCATGTGCATAGAGTTGAAGCATAGCAACTCAGTGAGTACTAAATAAATGTTGTGTGATAGTGTTAGATACAGTTTAATTGCTCATTTTCCTGTCAATTGTTTCATCCCTCCTCCTTTTCCCGTTGTTTCGTCGGCTTCCCGCCTCCCTGTGCTATTCTAAAACTATAAGGAGTGTTGTTGGCTGCCGCACAACAGGGAGCACCGTGTGCGCCGAAAGTGGCATGAGCACACCTAGGCTTGGTATCGCCGCCGTCCCTGCGCGCGTCTCCACCTCCCCCGTGCCTTCCTCCCCCGACTCGTCGTTCGAATGGATTCCCTCGCTCGACGGTACAGAGGAGCAGTCATAAGGCCTTGGGGTCCGGCCAACCATTCGTTGTGAACGATGCCGCCGACAATGAAACCTTCTCTGACGAGAAGAACATTTATTGTATTTAGTTATTAGATGTTTTTTTTGCATTTCGTGTATATGTTGAATGGAGCTCCCCAAATATTAAGTAATATTTATGTTAATTTAGTGTGTAATGTCACTGAGATGTCTGAGCAATTGTATGCCATAATATCTTTCTTATCATATATTCAGTATTACACCTATTCTTGATGTACAAAACGTCCATTCCTAGCCCACCCTGGCCCTTAGGGCTAGAGATGATATCCCACTTGGTAAGCTGATATTTGCATTTATTGTATTCGCACTGCCAAAAAATCTATACCTGTATAAGTCCATTCTTCTTAGTACCTATTTAGGTATTTAAAAAAAAGACAACATGAACATCGACAAACTAGTGAGAACAAAATTAATATAGGGACACATCGATCTCCATATGACAACAAAATTTCTAGCAAACACTTCTACTTTCACTCAAAGCGGTCTTCTCCTGGTTTAAACTCTTTATTCCTAAGCTTTTCGTAATGGATTGGCCCCTAGGTATCTAAAAGGTAGAGTGTTGCAACCAAACAATTGTATATACTGATCCTCAAAATCTTTAGTATTTCTGAAACAGAAGATCTCACTTTTGTGGAATTTGATCTTAATACCGAAAAACTGTTCGAACAAACATTAAATGAGTTTCCTGTTTGTGGGCTTATGAAGATCGTGCCATAAAGATGATTGTATCATCTGTATGCTGAATGATGTGCATGCTGAATGATGGATACACCACCTTCAACAAGATGAGGAATCGTACCACCAACTTGGACTTCTTCTTTTGTTCGTGCAATTAGAATAGCCAACATATATGCAAGTACATTAAAAACATAGGAGATAAATTGTCACTTTGTCGCAAACCCTTTAATATTTTGAAAATTATGGCAAATATCATCATAACCCTTTTATCTATACTCCCGCCTTGCACAAATTGTGCAACGAAAATGATGGCCACTACGGGAATGCCTAGCTACGCCGACGGCATTTTATCGATGTCGTCGGCGTAGAGGCCGAGTTGGACTGCTCAGATTAGCCGTCAGAATAGGTATGCTGGGCTACGCCGACAGCAAAGTCGTCGGCATAGATATGTTTTTTTTCTTCTATTTTTCATTTAATATGGAATAATTCATATCTTTAAACCCGCAAATCAAAATTTAACAAATGAAATGTCTAAATCGATTATAAAAATGAGAGGAATCCAAATATGACATCCATATCATATTTTTCATCATGTATATAAATTTTTCAACATATTTTTGGTACTTACTTAATAGAAAAAGTCTTTTTGGCACTTAAAAGAATGGAAAATGATAATTATAATAATATTTTAAAAATTGTTTTTGGCAAATATGTTTGCCATACCAAGACACACCTATGTGTCAAATATGGACACCTTATCACAAATTATGGCACGGGGTCCATTTTGACCATTTTTTCAAAAAAATAAATAAAAGAAAGTGAAAAAAATACTCAAAAGTGAAATCCTTTGGCATGGAGCCTTTTTATGTGTACTAGTTGCTAGGAAAATGATAAACTTGAGTTTTGACAAAATTTACACAAAACTTCTTCACAAAAAAGTCAATCATCTATAAACATGTATAAGTTTCGAGTCAAATGACGTAGATATGATCATCCCCGTGCCATAGTTTGTGATAATGTGCCCATATTTGACACATAGGTGTGTCTTGTTATGACAAACAATGTTGCAGAACTGAATTTTTTCAAATTATGTTTATAAATATCATTTTTAATTGTAAAAAATGACATTTTTTGTGAAGCAAGTACGACAAATATGGTGCAAAATGGCGCCCATACAATTTTCACACAAAGTAGGCCATATTTTATCGATAATCCATCAATATTAGGAATTTTCTCGGTTTCTGCCGCATTTCTCCTATTTAAATTTCTTTATGCCTATTTTTCGAAAGTAATTCAATTTTGAACTACAAGTGTGTGATAGTTTGCTCTTAAAATTTTACAAAAATCATTTTAAGATACACCAATAGTGGTTATATGACAGAACCATCGATAGTTTTGAAAAATGAGACCCCTTTGGATGAACAGGCACGATGACCATTTTTTGAACAAAATAAAAGAAAGTGAAAAGGTATTCAAAAAGTGAAATCCTTTGGCATGGACTCCATTTATGTGTGCTAGTTGCTAGGAAAAATGATAAACTTGAGTTTTGAGAAAATTTTCACAAAACTTCTTCACAAAAAGGTCAATCATCTATAAACATGTATAAGTTTCAAGTCAAATGACCTAGATATGATCATCTGCGTGCCATAGTTTGTGATAATGTACCCATATGTGATACATAGGTGTGTCTTGTTATGACAAACAATGTTGCATAACTGAATTATTTCAAATTATGTTTATAAATATCATTTTTCATTTTTTAATTGTAAAAAAATGACATTTTTTGTGAAGCAAGTACGACAAATATGGTGCAAAATGGCGTCCATACAATTTTCACACAAAGTAGGCCATATTTTATCGATAATCCATCAATATTAGAAATTTTCTCGGTTTCTACCTCATTTCGCCTATTTAAATGACTTTATGCCTATTTTTCGAAAGTAATTCAATTTTGATCTACAAGTGTGTGATAGTTTGCTCTTAAAATTTTACAAAAATCATTTTAAGATACACCAGTAGTGGTTATATCACAGAACCATCGATAGTTTTGAAAAATGAGACCCCTTTGGATGAACAGGCACGACGACCATTTTGACCTTTTTTGAACAAAATAAAAGAAAGTGAAAAATACTCAAAAAGTGAAATCCTTTGGCATGGACTCCTTTTATGTGTACTAGTTGCTAGGAAAAATGATAAACCTGAGTTTTGACAAAGTTTCCAAAAAACTTCTTCATAAAAGGTCAATCATCTATAGACATGTATAAGTTTCGAGTCAAATGACCTAGATATGATCATCCCCGTGCCATAGTTTGTGATAATGTGCCCATATTTGACACATAGGTGTGTCTTGATATGGCAAACATTGTTGCCAAAAATTATTGTTTAAAATATTTTTATAAATATCATTTCTTTCATTTTTTAAGTGTCAAAAATGACTTTTTTATTAAGCAAGTACTAAAAATATGTTGCAAAAACTCATATACATGATGAAAAATACGATATGGATGTCATATTTGGATTCCTCTCATTTTTCTAATCGATTTAGACATTTCATTTGTTAAATTTCGATTTACGGATTTAAAGATATTAATTATTCCATATTAATGTAAAAAGGAGAAAATAAAGTAAAATAAATTTTATTGTTATTTATTCAAAAAAAATTATTACATAATCATTATTACTTATTCAAATAAATTTTGAAAATTTAAACAGTAAAAGTGTAACATAATGACCCATGGGTTAATATGGTTCATAGGATACTAATATCAGTAAGTTCTAACATCTCATCCGGAAGCTAATTTGGAAGGACTCAAAAGTTAAGCATGCTTGGGTTGGAGCAATTTGAAAATGGGTGACCGAACGGGAAGTTTGATTAACGTAAGTACTTTGACCTGAGACTAAGTGTGTGGCTAAGTGGGAAATTCGAAATTTGAAAAAAAAAAGGTTGGAAAATTCGAAATTTGAAAAAAAAAGTTGGAACAAATAATTTGAAAAAAAGTTGAAAAAAAATAATTTTTATTTTTTTAAATTTTTTTTAGAAAAATTAATTTTGGAAAACAAAATACCGACGGAATCTACGCCGACGGCAAAGCCGCCGGCATAGCCTATGCCGGCGGCCTTGCTCTATACCGACGGCAAAAGGCCTATGCCTACGGGGCAATACGCCGACGGCCGCCGTCGGCACAAGCTATGCCGACGGCAAAAGGCCGTCGGCATAGCCATCCGTTCCTGTAGTGTGGACAGCCCGTGTACAGTGGTTTTCGTAGGTGTATCATCCAGTTGTGTCAACACATTGTTAACTGGTATGCACATCCAAATGAGCATAGTAACAGTGTGCTGACAATTTAATTTCCCTGTTTTTCCAATCTCCACCGCTCATACCGGATATCTTTGATCCTTGCTCTTGAATCGCATAAATATGTATTGTAGTCTGAGATACGTTATAAGAGTTGAACCATGCAAGGTAAAGAAAAACATCCACAATTCCTCGCAACTTTATTTATCTGGATAAATCTAAAATGACACTAGAGTACACACTACACTCTTCACAATGAACTGAAAAATTAATATAAATTAATATAAGGACACATCGATCTCCATATGACAACAAAAATTCTAGCCAACACTTCAACTTTCACTCAAAGCGGTCTTCTCCTGGTTTAAACTCTTTATTCCTAAGCTTTTCGTAATGGATTCGGCCCTAGGTATCTAAAAGGTAGAGTGCCAGATTTGCAACCAAACAATTGTATATACTGATCCTCAAAATCTTTAGTATTTCTGAAACAGAAGATCTCACTTTTGTGTAATTTGATCTTAAAACCGAAAAACTGTTCGAACAAACATTAAATGAGTTTCCTGTTTGTGGGCTTATGAAGATCGTGCCATAAAGATGATTGTATCATCTGTATGCTGAATGATGTGCATGCTGAATGATGGATACACCACCTTCAACAAGATGAGGAATCGTACCACCAACTTGGACTTCTTCTTTTGTTCGTGCAATTAGAATAGTCAACATATATGCAAGTACATTAAAACCATAGGAGATAAATTGTCACTTTGTCGCAAACCCTTTAATATTTTGAAAATTATGGCAAATATCATCATAACCCTTTTATCTATACTCCCGCCTTGCACAAATTGTGCAACGAAAATGATGGACAGCCCGTGTACAGTGGTTTCCGTAGGTGTATCATCCAGTTGTGTCAACACATTGTTAACTGGTATGCACATCCAAATGAGCATAGTAACAGTGTGCTGACAATTTAATTTCCCTGTTTTTCCAATCTCCACCGCTCATACCGGATATCTTTGATCCTTGCTCTTGAATCTAATAAATATGTATTGTAGTCTGAGATACGTTATAAGAGTTGAACCATGCAAGGTAAAAAAAAACATCCACAATTCCTCACAACTTTATTTATCTGGATAAATCTAAAATGACACTAGAGTACACACTACACACTTCACAATGAACTGAAAAATTGTACACACAGCAACGAACATAATTCAAGAAAACCAAGTGATAAGAAAACTAGAGACGAACTCAGCCATCACATATAGCTAGCTTATAGAGCCTTTCGACCAAATACTGCTAGTTGTTGGTCTTCCATTTGTTGCCTATGCCGGGGCTGTTCCCAGGGGCCGTCGCCCGGGAGTCGACCGTGGTCGCCATCGGCATGGCTTTGCCGCCGTCTTGCCCTTCTCGTGTTGCTCTAGAGCTTCTGTCGTCACCTTTCGTGGCGCTTAGCTCGCCGGGTGGCTCCACCTTCTTGGACAGCCTCGCCTCGGCCTGGCTCGAGATGACGATGAAGATCAGAATGTAAGCGCACAAATACTTTGAACTATCCATATGAGAATGCTAACAGTAAGACTGTAAGAGGAAGGCAGTGTAGTTTAGCTGAGTGGAACTAGGAGGCTAGCTCAAAGTCGCTACCGCCGTACTACGATGATGCTTCGGGGCTAATGTGAGATGGGGTGCCTGCACTAGACCGATATATATAGTGGGAGAAGTAGGGGAAATTCACAGTTGCACCCGAGCTCACATGCTCTTTATAATTTCGAAAAAATTAAAAAAATAGTAAAACAATATGAAAAAATCTGAAAAAAATAGGAGACAAGCATATATAGGTTGTTCACATTCGTGCAAAGTTTCGGAACGAAATGACATTTTCTGTGGTCTGTGTAAAAAAGACAAAATCAGTGTTTTCAAAAAGTAGATCTAGATCTCATTTTGACCACTGATTTTGTCTTTTTTGCACAGACCAAATGAAATGTCATTTCATTTCGAAACTTTGCACGAATGTGAACAACCTATATATGTTTGTCTCCAATTTTTTTCAGATTTTTTTAAAATGTTTTACTATTTTTTTATTTTTTTCAAAATATCAGGAGCATGTGAGTTCGGGTGCAAAAACGCCTCCCCCGAGAAATAGAGAGTGAATAGAGTGAACGTGGGGGCATGTGCACCCGTTTAAAAAAATGTATTTTAGACGCCTTTCAAAATGTAAAAAGAAATCTGAAACAAAAATTCCACGGATCTCGTAAAAACATGTGCGTGACACAAAGTGAAAATTTTATGACATACATATACATGTGACATATAAGGCACATATTTTTTCAGAAATTCACAATGGCACCCGAGCTCACATGCTCCTGTTTTTTTCGACAAAATAAAAAAATAGTAAAACATTATGAAAATTTCTGAAAATATTTTGAGGCACACACATATGAGTTGTTCACACGTGAATTTTTTTGAACTGAAAAGACATTTCTTGCGCTCTGTGCAAAAAAGACAAATCAGTGTTTTCAAAAACGTGTTTTTAGATCTATTTTGACCACTCATTTTCTCTTTTTTGTACAAAAGCGCAGGAAATTTCTTTTCATTCCGAAATTTTGCACTAATGTGTAAAATGCATATGTGTGTGCCTCCAATTTTTTTCAGAATTTTTCATAATGTTTTACTATTTTTTTATTTTCGTTGAAAATAAGAGGAGCATGTGAGCTCGGGTGCAAAAACGCCTCTCCCCATATTTTTATTTTTTTACATAGGTCAAATAAAAAGACGTTCTGCGAACTTCTGGAGCGCATATAGAACCTGTAAATATATACATGCACATTTTCTTTGGAATTTTTAAACATTTCAAAAATGTTTTTCGAACACTGGTGACTTTCAACTGGGTATTTTCTGGGAGAAGTATGCGTTACAAGCTCGACGGTTTAATGGGCGAGCAGTCAATATAAATAGATGCTTGCAGTTTTTTCAAAGAAAAACAGACGTGAATCCATAACTGAACCAGTCAGCTGCTGGTCTTACTAAAAAAATCTGTTTTGTAATTTACATATGCTCCAGGAACCAATGGCAACGATCTCATGCACGTTCACTGCCGTTGAAACGCATAATTGTGACTAAAATTTCACTTTTATATGTAAACAAATTTAGTAGAAATTCATGCAAAATAAAATTATTATGCAGGACAAATAAAACAATATGATTTATGTAGGCGCAATCTTAATAATTGGTATATATTAATTTTTAATGGTTTGAATCATTCATTAAAAACCATGAAATAAAGCGCGCCTTATATTTTGGGATGACCGTACTGGCTAGTGTTCAATAAAAAAAACTAGCTACTGGGAATTTTCTGTGTCTTATCAGCCGTACATGTAATTTGACAGAACATACTCATTTAAATTTTTATACCATTCAGAAAAAAGATGATCCGCATCTTTTAGTGAAGAAATGGAATTATTGTACGGTACAATATGGGAATCTCCTTTGTTGGACCACAGGAGTTGCCTTTAATTTTGTATTCAAATTTTACTCGCATGATCTGCTCCATCCATTAAATCATCTTTTGACTGGCCAAAGAAATAGTCCTATATGATTAGGATATCACCGTTTCATCATTGCACAAATCTGCCATTAACGGCAGGGCCTCCTTTCAGTTCCAACATGATGGCTACATAGTTTTGCTGGCCATCCAACAGAAGTGCTAAGATTCCTTCGCCAATTGCCTTTGTCCCCTACTCCCTTAAATTTAAAAATGTCCAGATATCTTTATGGCAAGGACAATCGTACTTGTAGAACCAGATAGTCTGCAAATTTGTCTATTGATAGTCTGCATATTTATCTATTAATAGACGAAGGTGCTTTTGTTGTCGGAAGGAGGATCGGTCCGTCATCATGGTTGGTCTCACTACTCTCCTCTCGCGTAACCCTCATGTCTCCCAACGCCGCCGCCAGGCTCTCCACCACCAATGTACTCTCTCCACCCCATACCTTCCTCTCCCTCTTGGGTCGCCTCGCGCGGGGCGACTCCGGAGGCCCAAACCCTAGCTAATCTCCCCCCCACCCCAACAGCCCACAATCTCCTCCTCACGGCCGCTGCCACCGCCGGCGGCGGCGGCCACGTCCGGCCTGCCCAAGACGAGGGCGAGGGTGGGTGTGCTTCGATGGCCTCCTAAGCTCGAAGGAGGGCCGTTGCCGGGGCAGCACATGTGGAAAGCGGAGGAGTGTTGCGGGGACGGCGGGTGCCTGGCGGTGGAGGCCGGCCTCGTGTCGTCGACCTTCTCATGGCAGAATAGCGGAAACGGCTTGGAGGCAGCTCCCTCCCCCGCGGTTTGGCTCCTTCGGGGCTATGGCGGGTGGATCCCGACGGATCTGGGTGGCGAAGTTCCTGTTCGGTCGGGGCCGCCGATGGCGGTGCCGGTGGACGTCGTTAATTTGTTGAAAGCGTCATCACTGCGATCTCTCGCCCTCTGCCAAGATGTTCCGGGGGAAACCGTAGATCTAGGTCTCTCGGATCGGATGATGGCGACACTCAAATGCATTCTCCCTCTTGGGGGCATCGTTTTGGAACAAGTTTTGCGTGAAGGGGTCTAGTCGTGGTGATGTGTTGCTTCTATTGCATTGGCGTCGGAGAGTCTTGGCGGCATGGTGCAGCGGGGTCTCGGCGGTTGAAGGGGTTTCGCAGCAGAAAACAAAAAATTTCCTAACAACGCGAACCACAAACTAGTCAAGATCTATTACTATGCAGATATAAAGTAACGGAGGGAATCGGTATTCATACCCTTGAAGACCGAAAGCATTACGTTCCGAGAACGTTGGTGATGGAGTCGTACTACGCCGACCTCAAGGTCGTGGAGTTGTACCGGCGACGAGTGCCGCAAGTGCAGCACCTCCGTAGTTCTACACACGTACGGTGTAGACGACGTTCCCCGGCTTCGGCCCAGCGGCCGCAGCGGAAGAAGAACAGCTTGAACCGAAGCACCAGCGACACGACGGTGGTGTGTGGTGGAGAAAACTCTCTACTGTGCGCAGCTCCGAATAGGCGGAACCACGCTCGAGGTGATAGAGAGAGAGGGGGAATTGGGATGCCAAAAAGGAGAGGGGTGCCCCTCCTTATATAGGCTAAGGGAGGAGGCTACCCTCCTTGGCTTAGCCATGTGGGACTAAACCCCACATGGTTGGCCAGCCAAGGGGGGCAGCCGCTGATTGCTACTGATAAGAGTTGGGTGGTGCCCCAAGCGAAGGCGGAGATGTAGCAAGCAGCAGTTTTCCCTCGATAACGAACCGAGGTTTATCGAACCAGTAGGACCTTGAAGTCAACAACAAAGTGAATGTTGAAGATCTCTGGCGCTTAATCTTCAACAGACGTGGACCTGCACACACTCAACCAAAATACTTTGCCCCCAACGGCGGAAAGGTTGTCAATCTTTCCGGTCTCGCAGAAAACAAAGCGGTTAATTGTATAGTGAAATAGATGAATTATGAAAATGGACCAGAGGAGTAATGATGGTGAAAAGTGATGAGTAAAGATTGCAATCAATGTAAAAAGATGGACCGGGGGCCATGGGTTCACTAGTGGAGTCTCTCAAGTAAATAGAACATTCATATGATGGGTAAACAAATTACAGCTGGGCAATTGACAAGATTATAACACAAACTTAATCTAGCTATGATAAAGAGAACATGATAATATTTAAGTAGGCATCACGCAATGAACAAAGACCGTTGAGTCCAACTGCATCTTTGTCTAAAAAGTCCACCGTGGGATCGCTATCCAGCCTGTCACCCATCGGTATTAAGTTGCAAGCAACAGACATTTGTATTAAGTAAAGCGCATGAAGTAAGCAATATTAAATATCAAAATAGACTTTAACACCGCTGTTTTACCCTTAGTAGCAACAACACACCCTCGCCCTTAGACGTTTCTGTCACTCGTGCCCAGGAACAAAAGGGGGGCATCAACCCACTATCTAGCATAAATACTCTCTCTTGGAGATACACACAATCACTTGGCCAAAGTAACTACGCACATCAGAGAGGATGCAAGAACATAAATCAACATATAAGAATCATGCACAATCTGATCATAACATTATAATCCATCGGATCCCAGCAAACACATCATATAGCATTACAATAATCGATATTGATCATGTTAGGCAGCTCACAAGATCATAGGACATGAAGCACAAGAAAGAGAGACTACCATCTAGCTACTGCCATGGACCCAAGGTCCAAGGTGGGACTACTCACAAATCACCCCGGAGGAAGGCATGGCGATGAAGAGCCCTCCGGGATCGATCTCCCCTCCGGCAGAGTGCCGGAATTTGCTTCAGAATCACCCCCCGAATTTGGGTTTGAGGTGACGGCGCCTCGGGATGACTTTTCTGGAAAATAATGGCCGCCCCATCGTTTTTAGGGTTTTTAGGATTTTATAGGCGTCGGAGGGGGCCTAGGCGGTGCCCAGGGGCAGGGGCGGACCCCACCCGCGGGTCTAGGGGGGCCGTGGCAGGCACCCGCCTGTGGCCCCTGGGTGGCCCCCCAGGTCGCCCTTCGGTCTCCGTCTTCGTCTTGGCGTAAAAATAATCTCCATAAATTTTTGTCCAATTCCGAGAATATTTCCAGAAGTAAATTTCTGAAACACAAAAAAACAGCAAAAATAGGGAACTGGCACTGGGCATCTTGTCAATAGGTTAGTCCAACAAAATGCATAAAAATGATGTGATATGATAATATAAACATGTGACAACATCACAAAATTATCATGGATCACTCAAAAATTATAGATCCGTTTGACACGTATCAGTATCCCCAAGCTTAACTCCTACGCGTCCTCGAGTAGGTAAGTGATAACAAAATACTTTTTAATGAGACATGCAACCAACATAATCTTGATCAAGATAGTAATGCAAAGCACATGATGTGAATAAGGTGAACCAAAACAATTGTCTATAGTTGACATTAAGCAAACAATGATTAACAAACGCTAGCTAACAAATGCTAAAAACTTTTCATGAATAAGTGCGTTGGAGACATGGAACCATACATAATGTTTAGAAACAAGAATTGCAAATTATGTTTCCAATGTAAAGTATCAATCAATCTTCAAAGCATCTAATTAGTCATTCATGAAAATAGCCAAACTCAAGTCAACTGTCCTAATCCATCTACTTCACAAATCAACTGTTTCAAAGTCTACTCAACTAGTACAAATAAGAAGTGGCTTTGGCACCAAGATGTTATGGCAAAGAGAACAATGATGGAGTTTTGGAAGGTCAAAAAGAAATGCTCAAACAGTGGAGAATGTAACCACAAGACAGAAGGAAGTCCCGTAGTTAACACTGTATGAGGAGTAGTGATTGCCATGCAATGGATGCACATAGAGCTATAAGTGTATGAAATCTCTCCAATGGAACTAGTGGGGGTGCATCCAACTTGCTTGCTCATGAAGACCTAGAGCTCACTTGAGCTCGAGGAGGCTCAACCTTGGAATATACAAGCCAAGTTCTATAACGTTAGTTCCCCACTTAGTTATACTACTAAAACAACATGAGGACTCTCTACAATGAAGTGTAAGTGCTACTAGCACAAGTGTGGTAAAAAGGATAGTAGTGTTGCTCCCTCTCTCTTTTTCTTTTTTTTTTTTGGATTTTGGGTGGCCTCCTTGGCTCTTTTAAATGCTCTCTCATTTGGCCTCCTTTGGGCTATTTTATTCTTCTCTATGTTTTTATACCTCACTATAGGAGCTACACTCTATATTACAATTGGATCATCACACTTTTTGGTACTCATAACTCATAAGAATAATACATGATGTATAAAAGGAGATATGCATGATCGAGCGTAGTGTGGAAAAAATGTAGAACATGTGGCAAGCCACGCAGCACACTAACTCAATGATCAAGCAAACTATATGGTAATGAAGAACGACATCAAGTCATGTAATGTAATGGTGGATGTTGCATGGCAATGTATCTCGGAACGGCTATGAAAATGTCGTGATAGGTAGGTATGGTGGTTGTTTTGAGGGAGATAGTTGGCTTATGTGTAGGAGAACAGGATGAAGTTCTCCCACGGAGTTGGATGTACTCGCGAAGTATGCACCAATCTCAATGTGAGAGAGGGCATTGCGCAGCACCGAAGAGACTAGCAAAATATGGAAGTGGAAGTGCCAAAAAACCAAAACTCACAATGCATTTCGTATATTGCAAACAACTAGCAGTTTGAATGTTCCACAAATGATTAGAGACACCCCGAGAGGGATCGTGGCGGCGACACAAGTGCCCCGTTGGCTTCCCCGATCGTTGCAGTAACTACCCACTAGGAACTTATTTTCAACTGAGGAGAATTCATGACACATTAGCATTGTTGACTTAGGTTGTTTAGTTCAGAAAAGTATGGCTCCATGCTTTACTAACACATCTCCACTAATCAGCTCTAACACCATTAATCAACACATTTTAACCATTAGTTATTTTAATGTCTCAAAACAATTGAAAAGTATCAAATTATCCACATAGTGATCTACAAGACTATGCAGGTTTTTTTTCTACTTCATACCACTACCACATGCATAGCATTTTACCGATCTAACACATTAACCAAGCAACCAAAACAACTCTCTAACAAATATAAGTGAAGAACAAGAGATTTTAATGTTAACTACTAGCAGCTCTAAATAAGATAAAAGCTAAAAGCGAGAGCTTACTAGTAAACAAACAGTAGCTAAGAATACTCAACAAAATATAAGCGAAACACAGAAGTATTCAAATGAAAAAGCGGAGCGTGTCTCTCTCCCACACAAATAAAGCAAGGATCAAACAAGCATATGACCAACAAAATAACAAAAAAAAAATGAAAGTAAAAAGACGCTCCAAGCATAGCACATAATATGTAAAGTGATAAAATCTTAGTTCAACGAAGACGACCTCATGATAGTCGATGAAGAAGAGGGGATGCCTTGGGCATCCCCAAGATTTGACGCTTGATAGTTCTTGATATTTAGAGGGGGTGCCATGGGGGCATCCCCAAGCTTGAGCTCTGATCCATCTTCAATTTTTTCATTATCCTCTCCTTTGGAACTTAAAAACTTTCTTCACACAAAACTTCTCATAAACTGATTAGAGAGTTAGTGCTCATAAATTAAAATGCACATGTGTTCAACTCAAGACAAATTGAAAACAACTTTATTAGGCATTAACTACTGTTCAATAAGTCTCAATGTGGCACTCCACCTCTAGAGTATCAGATTTAACGATAGTAAAAAGACGAATGCAAAATAAAAAAGAATCTGTCAAAATCTGAACAGTCTGTAAAGATCGAATTTTTCGAGGAAGTTCTGTAGCTCAAATCAGAAAACTCAAAACTAACAAAAGATAGATAAAAGTATCAGGCTTGCTGTCTAACAATTTCAGAAAAAGATAAAATTCAGAGATTTTTTGGATTTTTGAATAGTGAAGGACATAAATTTGTTTCTGGACAGCAAAACAACACCTCGCACTTTCAATGCATTAGAGGCTAAACTTGACACAAAAAACCAAAAGAAAAAGATACAATGAATTTGCTACAGAGGCAACAACTTCAAGACTCAAGAAAAGTAAAAAACAAACTGAAAGTAAAAGATGGGTTGCCTCCCAACAAGCACTTTTCTTTAATGCCTTTTAGCTAGGTGCAATGCCAAATATCAAGTCTTTTCAAAATCCATTACAACTTTTCCTTCAATAAGCACTTCTTTCTCTTTAAGAGGAAAGGAAAACCTGCCCGTAATGGGAAAACGAAAGCGTATGCGGCCCTTTTTAACATCAATAAAAGCTCCCACGGAACGAAGAAAAGATCTTCCAAGCACAATATTAGCTTGAGCTTTTGACTCCAAAACCAAGAAATCAACCAAAGTAGTCTTATTTTTAAAAGTGACAAGGACTTCATTAACTCTTTTATAGATTTTTGAAGAGCTACCATCAGAATGAGAATGACAAAGAGGATAATCAAATAAGTCTCCAAAATTCATAGTATCGAAAACCATTCTAGGCATGGTTGACATCATAGAACCAATATCACAATAAGCAAGGAACCTTCTATCTTTTATTTCAATAGGAATATAAGGTTCCCAATCTCCATCTATTTCAAGTGTTTGATAATTTTTAGAATTCTCCTCTATTCCATTAAAATTTAGATCACACAAAATATTTTCTATTTTATCCAATCTATCAAGTATTCCATCAGTTTTCTCATTCATGGGAAAAACAACCAAACCATTTATAATTCTAAGAGATTCCGATTCATCAATTTCAAGAAAGTCTCCTCCAGTAATAACGTCCAAGGCATGCTTACATGCATCGGATAATCCATAGTAAAAGCATCTCAGTAAAACACACATAGCAAGCATGGGTTGAATCTTTTGATGTAATTCTGAAATTCTATCCCAAGCATGTTTAAAACTTTCTCCACCGTTTTGTTTGAAGGTGAAGAATTCTGCCAAGAGATTCATATCAAGAGTGGTAAAGCTAGACATTATGATAAAGCAAAAAAAATTGCAACAAGAAAAATAAGCTAACGAGAAATAAAACAAGCAAGACAAAAACAAAGTAAAGTGATTGAGAGTGTGAGACTCCCCTTGCTGTAGCTCCAAGATCCCTGGCAACGGCGCCAGAAAAGAGCTTGATTGCTACTGATTAAGAGTTGGGTAGTGCTCCAAGCGAAGGCGTAGATGTAGCAAGCAGCAGTTTTCCCTCGATAACGAACCAAGGTTTATCGGACCAGTAGGACCTTGAAATTAACAACAAAGTGAATGTTGAAGATCTCTGGCTCTTAATCTTCAACATATGTGGACCTGCACACACACAACCAAAATACTTTGCGCCCAACGGCGGAAAGGTTGTCAATCTTTCCGGTCTCGCAGAAAACAAAGCGGTTAATTGCATAGTGAAATAGATGAATTACGAAAATGGACCAGAGGAGTAATGATGGTAAAAAGTGATGAATAAAGGTTGCAATCATTGTAAAAAGATGGATCGGGGGCCATGGGTTCACTAGTGGAGTCTCTCAAGTAAATAGAACATTCATATGATGGGTAAACAAATTACAACTGGGCAATTGACAAGATTATAACACAAACTTAATCTAGCTATGACAAAGAGAACATGATAATATGTAAGTAGGCATCACGACAATGAACAAAGACCGTTGAGTCCAACTGCATCTTTGTCAAAAAAGTCCACCATGGGATCGCTATCCAGCCTGTCACCCATCAGTATTAAGTTGCAAGCAACATACATTTGCATTAAATAAAGCGCATGAAGTAAGCAATATTAAATATCAAAATAGACTTTAAAACCGCTATTTTACCCTTAGTAGCAACAGCAAACCCTCGCCCTTAGACGTTTCTGTCACTTGTGCCCAGGAACAAAAGGGGGCATGAATCCGCTATCTAGCATAAATACTCTCTCTTGGAGATACACATGATCACTTCTCCAAAGTAACTATGCACATCGGAGAGCATGAAAGAACATAAATCAACATATAAGAATCATGCACAATCTGATCATAACTTTATAATCCATCGGATCCCAGCAAACACATCACATAGCATTACAATAATCGATCTTGATCATGTTAGGCAGCTCACAAGATCATAAGACATGAAGCACAAGAGAGAGAGACTACCATCTAGCTACTGCCATGGACCCAAGGTCCAAGGTGGGACTACTCACAAATCATCCCGGAGGAAGGAATGGCGATGAAGAGCCCTCCGGGATCGATCTCCCCTCCGGCAGAGTGTCGGGATTTGCTTCAGAATCACCCCCGAATTAGGGTTTGAGGTGACGGCACCTCGGGATGACTTTTCTAGAAAATAATGGCCGTCCCCTTGTTTTTAGGGTTTTTAGGATTTTATAGGCGTCGGAGGGGGCCGAGGCGGTGTCCAGGGGCAGGGGCGGGCCCCACCCACGAGTCCAGGGGGTCGCGGCAGGCACCCACCTGGGGCCCCCTGTGTGGCCCCCCAGGTCGCCCTTCGGTCTCCGTCTTCATCTTGGCGTAAAAAAATCTCCGTAAATTTTGGTCCAATTCCGAGAATATTTCCAGAAGTAAATTTCTGAAACACAAAAACAGCAAAAATAGGGAACTGGCACTGGTCATCTTGTCGATAGGTTAGTCCAACAAAATGCAAAAAAATGATGTGATATGATAATAGAAACATGTGACAACATCACAAAATTAGCATGGATCACTCAAAAATTATAGATATGTTTCACACGTATCAGCCGCCGGCCCTAGTTGGGCCCCATGTGGGCAGCCCACTAGTGGCTCGGTCGGCCCCCTCCTCTTTGAGGTGCGCCCCCGCTTGGGCTTCCCCTTTCGGGTGAGGCCCATTTAGGTGGGCTGCTCCTTTTAAATTAAATTAAATATTTATTTAATTATTAATTACCTTAATTAATATTAAATACATACCATTTAATTTATCTCGCATCGAAACTCCTTTCGTTGCCCTCCAATCTCCATCGGATATTTCTCCCTTAGTTCCGACACTCCTTCGAAACTCCTCCGATCAGCATCGGATAATTCTCTCTCATTCCGAAACACTTCGAAACCTCTCCGATCATTATCGGATAACTCCCGGGACAATTCCGGAGTTGGTTTCTCATTTCTTTTTTTTTGAATAACATAACAGTAGGAAAGACTCCTACTGCTTTTCCATTACCCAAAAAGCCAGCCAATTACAATATTTACAAAGGGGTGGGGGGAATTGGAACCCCCAATAAAATGAAATCAAAGGTTTATTACATAAGACAAGATAAAAGCATGCATAGAGGACTTAGTCCTATGAACCAATAGGGAAAAATCTTCCTTAAATCTCTCCTTCCAAGACGAAATGGATGGGGGTACACCCTCAAATAACATCCTGTTTCTTTCCTTCCAAATACTCCATGCACCTGTAATTACAATCTCCATAAACATTGGCTGCCTCCAATTATTCTTTGCATCAGCAATTATATCCAGACGACTCCCATCATGTCTCCAGCTTATGCCCAAAATGTTCCAACAGCTCATGGAGAAAGGACATCTAAAGAAAAGGTGTTCCAGGGTTTCCTCTGGAGCAGGATTACACATGAGGCAAGAAAAATTATTTCCAATGTTGTAGTGCCTTCTGCGCAAGATGTTCCGAGTGTTCAATCTATCTGATAGCAATAGCCAGAAAAAGAATTTTAACTTGGGCGTCGACTTGGCCTTCCAAATCCAGAGGAAAGATTTATGGGGTGTAATATTTCTGAAACAGAACTCATAATATTTGCTGGATGAATAGTTACTGGATCCCCAAGTTAGCTCCCAGTCATCTCCATGGACAGAATTATCCATGGTAACATGTTCAGTAATTTCCTGTAAGCTTCTAATCTCATCCATAGCTTGGGGGGAGACAGGCAGGTGAAACAGACTAGCAAGATTATCTGCAGTAAGAAAAGCCTGAACAGAGATATCTTCCTGTAAAGCAAATGAGAAAGCTCTTGGATGTGAAATTGCAAGCTCCTCAGCTATCCAGGCATCTTTCCAAAATAAAACTGTTGATCCAGAGACAATTCCAGCCCTAGTCACTCCTCTGAATAGATCATTAAGCTTGAAAATGTCCTTCCACCAAAAAGATCCGCATGGGGCCAAAGCATGTGGAACTCTCCCCGTGTAATATGTGTTCCATAGAAGATGAACCCACGGAGTGTCAACTCTATTATAAAATTTATGCAGAGATTTTAAGAGCAATGCCTCATTCTGAACTTTGAGGTTAAGAACCCCAAGACCCCCCTTCTTTTTGGGTTTGCAGACCTCCTTCCAAGCAATTAAAGAGTTGCATTTTTCCCCATCATCAGTTTTCTTGTTCCATAAACAATGTCTCCTAATTTTGTCGATATGTTCCAAGATCTTAACAGGCAGTTTGATAGAACACATTGTGTATATGGCCACAGAGGATAACAAAGAATTTATAACAGTAACTCTTCCACTGTAGGCCATCATCATGAAATTAGCTGAAAGCTTCCTTTCAATCCTGTCAACAAGAGGCATCAAGTCCTGGACAGTGGGTTTTGTAGTACCCATAGGGAGACCAAGATAGGTAAAGGGCAGCTGCCCAACCACACAACCCAAAATGCCAGCTAAGTTTTGAGCAGAAGATGTTGACATATTCAGAGGGATCAAAGAGGATTTATGAAAATTAATATGAAGACCAGTGGAAGCAGCATATTTCTGGAGGATATCTTGCATGATGGTTATCTGTTGAGAGCAAGCAGGCATAATAAGAATTGTGTCATCGGCATACTGAACCACAGGATAATCTGCTCCAAAATCAGGGGATAGGGGAGGCTTCAAAATATCATGCCTAAATGCTGAATTAATGGCTAATTGAAGGAGATCAGCAGCCAGAACAAAAATTAGGGGTGATAGAGGGTCCCCTTGTCTCACCCCTCTCTTGCAGTGGAATTGTCTGCCTGGTGTGCCATTAAGCAAGACAGAAGACATTCCAGATTCAAAGATCAATTTGATCCAACTCAACCATCTACTGTCAAACCCCATTTTTTCCATAATTCTGAGCATAGCAGCATGGTCAATGGTATCAAAGGCTTTAGCAAAATCCTAGTTTAAGAACAATTATTTCTTTTCTAGAGGCCTCACATTGATAAATGTATTCAAAAGCCCAAGCAAGACAGTCCTGAATAGTTCTCCCTTTCAGAAACCCATATTGGTTCTTATGAACAATTTTCAAAACCACCTTTTGCAGCCTATTAGCAAGTAGCTTTGTCAGAATTTTGAGGCAGCAATTGAGTAGTGTAATAGGCCTGTAATCATTTACAGTTGCAGGAGATCCAATTTTCGGCACCAAAGTGATGTAACCCATATTAATGCTCTCTAGATTTAGCTTCCCACTATAGAAATCTGAACATAGCTGGTAAATATCATGTTTAATAATATGCCATGATGATTTCAAAAATTGTCCATTAAAGCCATCAGGACCAGGAGCTTTATCAGCTGGCATCAACCGAACTACATTATCAATTTCTTCAGTAGTGAACGGCACAGATAAATCTTCTAGGCCAGGAGTTGGTTGAATGAGACTGTCCAAATCAAAAAGCATAGGAGGGGAATTACAAGTTCCCAGCCTATCTTTAAAGCTATCAAAGATTACTTTCTCCTTATCCAAGTGAGAGATAGCCTCAGTACCATCAGGCAGCACCAGCTTAGAGATAGAATTTCTTCTGTACCTTTCACTAGCCATAGAGTGGAAGAACTTTGTATTTTCATCCCCAAATTTAGTCCATATGACTGTGCATCGTTTTTTCCAGTATGCCTTTTGGTATTCCAACAGCCTAAGTAAGTGCTGCTTAAGGATCTTCCTGAAGTTACTCTCAGGCAGAGTTAAACCCCTTTGATCCTCCAGCTTATCCAGTTCAAAAATGGCCTTGTTGGAGTTATCAATACAGATTTTCAACTTTGAAATTCCCTTACTCCAATGTCTCAAATCATATCTTAGCCGTTTGCACTTAATATTCAGGTTGGCAGCACTATTGCTCTTATAAGTGGGCCTATTCCAACTTTGGGCTACAACCTCAAGGAACCCTGGGTGGGCCGTCCAATAGTTTTCAAACCGAAAAATCTTGGCGCCAGGAATATTGGTTTGGATGGAAACAACACAGGGAGTGTGATCAGAAGTAGGTTTTACTTGGGGATTGACCACTGTGTTCGGGTAGGAGGTTGTCCAGTGTAAAGAGGTGAAAAACCAGTCAAGTTGTTCAAGGAGGGGATCAGCTTGCATATTGCTCCAGGTAAACGATCTACCTTTAATTGGGAGTTCAGTTAAATTCTGTTCCCTGATAAAATCATTGAACAAACACATATCAGCAATGTTGCCCCCTGGTTTATTCCTGTTACTGGCATATCTTATAAAGTTAAAGTCACCAAGTAATAACCAATCCTCATCATCAGGAATATTTAGGTCAAAAAGCCATTTGACATATGTCTCCCTCTGTTCTCCTTGACAGGGCCCATAGATATTAACAAGTGTCCAGGACTGGGCCGACTGAGTCGAAGTAAAATACACAGACAGAGCAAAACTCTCACAATGCATGACCATTCCAGAGAAAATAGAACTATTCCAAATAACAATTAAACCTCCCGAGGCCCCATTGGAGGGGACATAAACAAAATCATCAAACCTTGGAGGGCAACAAGATTTAATAAAGGCAATATCAAATTGTGGCTTTTTTGTTTCCTGTAAACAGATTACAGCACAACCACTAGAATTGATAGCATTCAAAAGAGCAAGCTGCTTGTCTTTTGCATTAAGACCTCTGATGTTCCAACATAATACAAACCACTTTTTCAAAATATTCATTTATAACCAGATAAAACTAAGAGGAAGAAGCTCCTTCATCCTCCTGGAGACTAGCCAGCAATTTCTTAGGGGAGATCTCCTCAGGTGGGATTCCACAAAGCCTGACGCCAATGCTCTGTAACACCTGGATGGGAGTGGGTGGAGGAACCTCTTGATCATGAAGAGTTAGCACCGCACCAAGCTCATCTGGCTGTTCATCCAGGACCATCTCACTGGAGATATCAGGCGTCCTTCTGGCCTTCACCTTTGATTTGTATGGTTTTGAATCAGAAACCGAGGTACATTTAAACCCATCATACTTATTACATCTTGTACTTCTGCGTACCTGGGTAGTAACAGTGGGAGCAGGTACAAATTTCCTAATCCTCCTGGAAGGAGCAGAGGAACTTGGAATAGCAGACATAACACCTTCCTCCACAGGCAGAGAGGGAACACTGCATAAGAAACTGCACACAGCATTATCAGAGGGTGATTGATCAAAGAGTAATTTCCTGGAAACCCTTCTAGCACCCAAGAAATCCAGGGGATGAAATAACTCTGAAGATGCTCTTTTCCCTCTCAACACATGGTTCTGCCAAATTAGAGGTTCAAGCTGAAAGGAAAGCAGAGCATCTGCAAATGGACTAGGCATATAGAAATCTCTCACCACAGCAGCTGCCAGAGAAAACCTTCCCACAGTGGTCTCATGGTCAGAAATAATAACAGGAGCAGATTGCACAACCAAAGCAGAAACAACCAACAGGTTATTCACATCCTGAGCGACATCTCCATCAGTTAAGGAAGAATCCCCAGAAGAAACAGGGGAAATGGAAGCATTCCAAGCCTGGGCTGGGCTATCAGCTAAACTACCATCAGGAGGATGAATTCCAGCCTCAAACCCCACACCTTGCTCAGCTAAGAACGCCTGAAAATTAAACAAGGGTGGATCCACTACTGGCACATTCAGGTCAGGCAACTCCAGGAAGTTCTGGTGTACCACAGGAGCAGGCTCAGGGGCAGGCACAGCTGCTGGCACACCCATAGCCTGTTGAAGAGTTTGCTGCATAGGCACATTGTTAACAGGGTGATTAGCATGGAACCCATTCTGCTGAAGCCAAATCGCAACCTGCTGCTGGAAAAGTTGTTCGGCAGTTAAAATTTCCCCATAGAAAGGATGGGGGTTACCATCCTCAGGTTCAGGATCTTCATCTGGGGGGGGGGGACATCATGGATATGAGCATTCCAATCACTACTACATAGCATATAAACTGGAACTGTCCAACTGCGGCGAGCACCCCCCAATTGACGAATAACAAAGCTCTTGGGCACAAATTTGGGGTGAACTAGCCAAACCTTAAGCAGCACACGAAACCGGTTTCCACGCGGATTATGCCAAGTAGACAACAAACCAAAATCCTCAACTGCTTTGTTCATATAAGTATTGGTTTGGTAGTCTAAAGGAAAGCCCAGGAACATAATCCAGGTTTCACGACCAAAGGAGGTGAGGCGCATATTGCGCGTGGCATCATGCTTAACAAAAGTGACCGTAGTAATCTCATCTAGCTCAAACGTCAGACCAATGACCGTATCCGCAAAAAGAACAGATTGAAAGGTATAGGTGCCAATACCAAACGCAGAATCATCAATACTAACCACATGGTATCCCCCTTCCTCAAGCAGATCCGCAATCGCATTCCTAGCATCTTCCCTCAGATGGATTGGAATATACCTGTTAGTCTCGGCGACCACGATCTTGTCATGTCGAAGCGGAGGGACCGGAGTGACCACCAAATCCGCCCTAATCTTGCGGTCAGCTGGACCAGGATCAATAGTCATACCATCAGGCAAAAAGGGAACTGGGTTCAGAGGGAAGTTCGCCATTGCATCCACCAGATTAGCTCTCACAAGGTTGTCAGGGGAGAGGGTTTTCAGAGGCAAGGGGGCGACGTGCTCGAGAGAAGCAGGGGAAGGGGACGCAGGGGTTTGCCGCTTCGGCACCCAGATTTTTGTCGCTTTATGACGTCCAACCACCCCAGCCAAAATCGGACGGCGCACCAAAACCCCATAAGAAGATCCAACGGCAGCCACAGATCCAGCCGTCCCCTTAGGGTTTTGGGTCCCAGAGTCACCCGACAAATTGAACCTCCCATTTAATAGGCTTCCTTTAACAACCCATTTACGCTGAGGAGGGGAATTAACAGAATCCATAGGATCACGGAGAGACCGTTTAACCATTTTCTTGGAATTCAAACAAAATCTTGCAAAATGACCAATCTGCTTACATGCTTTGCAACGGATACCAACCCAACAGTTAGATGCCAGATGACCATGATCCAAACATTTTGAACACCAACTGAGACGTCGATTTCGAATAAAATTAACCCAAGAGTTCGGTGGAAGGGCAGAAACCCCCAAAGCATTCTGAACATCCGGTTCTGAATAATGTGCAAGCCGAAGATCCTCAATGTGCCCATAAAAATCAGGAGTGAATATATTATCTGATGGAATTGGACCCTTGAAATTTGTACCTTGAAAAAGCCATGCACGCCGAGGACCACCAATAGAGGCTTGGTGTCTAGTAAAGGATAAGGAACCCAGTATAATCTTGGCATCAACCAAAGTCTCCGAACTCACCGAATTTGAATTCAAAACAGGCAGATCCACATAATTCTCATGGGGGGAGATCTTCTTCGGATTGAAAGAAATAGCACCAGAGCACAAAGAAGGATCCTTGAAGATTGGGGCATTTGGATCGCCACGGAATAATTTGAACACCAATTGGAAATCTGGCCAAGAACGCTCCCGTAGGGAGTAAATGAAATGCCCCACATGATTGGAGGCCACAGAAAAACGAAAACTCTTGTCATGCAGATGAAAGACCCTTAGGTAGGCAGCATCACCACCAATACAACTTTGCAACGCCAGGGCCACAGAGTCTACCGTGAGATCAAACGAGGCATGCAAGAAAGTTGCAACCAGAAAAAACTCCTTGGACGGAGAAGAGGGGACATGATGAACCGTAGATCTGAAGAAACGACGAACCTGGGTCGCCACAGCCCTCCCGGGGGAAAAATCCCACGAGAGAAGGTGATCCATTGGAGGGATCAGACGAAGAAGCCGCCATTGCTAGGGTTCGGTGGGGTGGAGAGGGTGGACGTGGGAGGGGAGGGGGGGAGGGGAGCCATCGGAGAAGATTTAGGAGCGAAAGGGTTTCTCATTTCTCTTCGGTATCGAACTATTCCTAAGCGCCGTCTACCCTTAAGTGTGCCACCCTATGGTTCGGGATCACTCTAGACATGATCGAGACCACTCTCCGATCAATGACCAACAGCGGGATCTGGACACCCATGATGTCCCCTGTGCGTTCCATGAAGTTCTTTGTCGCTTGAACCTTATCGTTGTTCACCATTCCTTTTGTCACACGATATCAAGTTTGTCCGAGATCCCCATCTCGTTTGCCGACAAACTTATTTACTCGGATCCATGATATTACATCTCTGTGACTAGGTCACAAGCTTGCAAGACTTGATGTAATATCACCGAGTGGGTCCAGTGATATCTGTCCGTCACGCGGATGGACAAATCCCACTCTTGATGCATACGCCTCAACGTATTCATTTAGGAAACCTGATAGACACCTTTATGATCACCCTGTTACGGTGTGACGGTTGATGCAGTCAAAGCCTCCCTCCGGACTAGTGATTAAATATGATCTCACGATCTAAGGACTTGGTTACTACTACATATCTTTTAAGTTATTGCAATGCCGATATACGTGACATATCTCATTGCGTCTAACTTACTTTGGGTGGATGTCCATCACGTCATTCTCCAATGACATGACTCCATTGTCAATTGACATAAATGCCCATGATCAGGAAACCTTGATCATCCGTTGACCAATGGACTAGTCAATGTAGAGGCTAATAGGGACCTGGTTGTTTATATACCACACCTGTATTAATGCTTCCACTTAATATAGTTATAGCATGGCATAAAACTTATTAGGAACATATATGAGTTTTGCTAATAAAACTCCTTTATTATTTGCCTCTAGGGCATAACTCCTACAGTCTTCCACTTGCAGTAGAGTTCAAATAATCTAGTTTGCACTTGATCTAACATCATTAGCCTCCTGTTGCTTAGATTACGCATTGCTCGTGGAGACCGTTTAGTCAACAGATCAGACCCATTGAGATCTGTATGTACTTTGCAAAACTTTATGTCACCTAGTTTGACATCTTTCCGTATCTTATGATAACGGCGAAATATATGTTTCGGCGATGGAGTGAGACTCGAATCTTCGCGTAGCATGGGCCTTAAAAGTCTAAGAGATCTATTAAGGGAAACCATACATGCTTGGAAAAACCCGCTCAGTCCAATCACTATTGCTACTTCTGAAGCAGCCATATACTCCTATACCTATGTAGATTTGTGTGACAGTTCAATCATATGCGACTTCGCAAACTAACCATGTTCTATCTTAAACAACAGACTTCTCCTGTATGAGATTTCTAGTCGTAGTGTCATAACTTGCATCATCGTAACTCTTTACGGCATTGTAACTCCTTACGGCAAGTTATCGTTACTCTCACCACAGACCAGAAAACATATCTTCAGTTTTCTCCAGAAACTGAAGGATATACTTAACATTTGTTTATCGATCCATCTAGGGATCGCTCTAGAACCTGTTCTTCAACCAAGAACTAGGGTCACACTAGATCGAGCATTCAGCACAATAAACATGGCAAACTCTATGCCTAAGGCATAGATGATGTCAGACACCCCTTTTTCATGTAGTTATTGCTGACATGCCGAGATAAACTCAATATTTTGCCTAGTCACACAAGCAAGAACTCCTTCTTCGCTTGTTCCATTCTGAACACCTTCAGAATTTATTCTAGGAAAATATTCCGACCTAATGTTATTAGGATCTTCTTGATCTATATACACTATAGATCCAATGGCTAATACTCTTAACTTCATTCATATAGAATTTATTCACTCAAATAATCATTTATACTTTACTAGAGGATCTGTATCATTCCCAATATGTCACCACATATAAAACTATGAATGATACCAAACTCCCACTCAAATATGCCATCCGCATATAAGACGAGGGAATTTTCCTTAGCTCCCACTCAAATATGCCATTCACATATGAGTTCAAAAAGATACTTAACTCCCACTCACTTTCTTGTTAATACAGGTCTTTTCAACTATTTTGGACACCTCCAAAATCTTTTGATCACACTATCAAATTGAAGATTCCAGTTTCGATATGCTTTCTTCAGCCCATGAATGGACAACTGAAGTTTGCATACATGTCTAGCATCCTTTAGGAAAAAACTACTTGTTGTACAGTCACAACTCTTCCTTGATGTTGCCATTAGGGAGCACGGTTTCTTCCATCTATCAATTTCCCAACTTGAAATTGTAGTAGTTGCTAAGACAATCCTAAATAGACTTAAGTTTTGCCACCTGAGACAGAATCTCGTTGTGGTCAACTCTTTGAATTTGTCGAAACCATTTCGTGAAAAATCAAACTTTATAGAACGGCTGTCATTCCGTTAACGTCTATTTTTTAGTATGCATTGGCTCTTCGACGACATGCAGGCAATCCAGAAGATTTTCCCAAGTCACCACTTGGTAAACATACATGGATTCTATATCGGATTATGTATGGCTCATAGCCATTTCTCGGACTTGGGTCCACCATCGCTTCTTTGTAGTCCGTAGGTTTTGTCATGTTTCACCAACATGACAATCATAACAAGATTGCCGGAACGCATTCTTGTACACCTACGATCTTAGCATGAGCTTAGATCAGAGCTTCATGATCATTATCACTAGCTTCTTCCAGAGGACGGTTCCAAAACAACTTCCATTGCGCCACTCCGATGTCCGGAAGGGAAGTTTATTAACTTCGTCTTGCTCTACTTTTTCTCTCACTTATACCCCTATCAAGATACAACTTCTTGAGTAAGGTACGATCCAGCAATAAATTGCCTTTGTCGTGAAAGATGTATCCAATCAAATCCTTGGATACTCTACAAAGATGAATCTATCCGCTTTAGGTTCGAACTTATCGAAACACTAAATTTCAGAAACGACAATCTGGGCCCAAAGCCATGCCACAACTCATATGGTATTGTCTCCACGCATTTAGATGGTTTCCCTAAAGTGAATGTTTTGATTCTAACACATAACTCAAATGATAACAATAATTTGATAAGAGATATTATTCATCATACACTATCAAAATAGAGTATGACTATGACGCGCAAACACACCATAGCACTGTGATGTTCCATGCGGCGTAATTCGTGAAACTCTTTTCACAAGTCTTCCAATGATATGCCAAAAGCCATAACTCAAATCCTTTTCTCCTCGATCGGTATCGCAGGAAATTGATTTTCTTGTTAAGTCTATTTTCTACTTCACTCTGAATTTGTTTGGACTCATCAAACTTTTTAGACTAGCATTTTCATTGAGTGGATATACACATATCTACTCAAATCATTGGTGAAGTTTACGAAATAATGATTTCCACTATTCGTTGAAGTACTCATTGATCCATATACATCAACATGTATGGTTGTCAACAAGTTAAATGCCCGCTTCCTTAAACCGAAGATGGAGTCTCAGTTATCTTTATCCATGAAGGACTGTTTGCATGTGTCACAAGATCAAAATCTAAAGACTCGGAGATCCATCAGAATGGAGCTTTTTCATGCATATAACATTGACATGACTTCAAACGATAGTGCCACACAAATGTGGTGTCATTACTAAGTTTGTATCCTTTGGCATTAATATTATGAATGCATGATCTACCACCGTCTAGATAAGAACAATCCATTTATAATCAACGTATGACCATTAAATATATTACTCATAAACATAGGGCAACAACTTGTCACTAGCATATATGAATAATCATCTCGCCAGAGGCAAGACACACTTATAATGATCAAGCTAACAAGTGATTATAAAATAACTTATCAAATGGTAGATGTAGAGGGAGAGTGTCGATGGACACCACAACATATTGTTTGCCATCACCGACACACATTGTCCTATCATCCTTTCAAGCAACTCAAGCAGAAAATCGTGTCTCATCAAACATGACCAGTGTCATAACTCAGTCATTGTTGCGAGTACTTGCTTAGGTAAAACATCCATAACGTGCATATCAAATATACCATCATCATTGATGACTTCCCGGTGATCTGCTTCATCCCCTTGGTTTTTCCAATAAAATCAAGGATTCATGAAGGTGAATGATTTCCCTTTCATGGCATAGTCTATGACAATCTATTTGCAGTTGAGGTGGGTAGCAAGTGCAGCACCTCTTCACGAGGAAAGATGTATGTCATCCAGTAATCGAGCTGAGCGTGGTATTCCAGTGTCATCAAGCATGACTGCCACACGCTCTTTTAATGCTGAAAAACCTCATCAACCTAAATTGCAGTGCATACAGTGCATCGAGTTCAGCGAACATTCCGAATGATCGCGATCTATCAACGCGCACTCACAAGGGAGAGATCATAGCATACTGGACTATGATGGAATTATCCGTACGAAATTGATAATCCAAATTATCTCTTCATTAGCAGAATCTCTGGCTTTATCTCCTAATGGGTTTTGTATCATATAGAGCTGAAAGTTTGAAACAAGGAGTATCCTCAAGCTATGGTACAAATCTATGAAGTTGGACCCACCTTTTAAGTTTATCAACTGCAGGATTGTGTCTAAGTTTAAAGAGGGCTAAGGGGCAACAGCCGGCCCCTTAGGAGGGCTAACGAACAGGTTATTATCTACAATGGTTTTTGCAAAGTAATTTGGACTATGTTCATAATAGGAGTTCATGTATATATAACTATAAGAACTCCCACTCAAAATGACATCCCTCATCGTCCTTTTAGTGATCACATGATCCCCATCCACCATACTACCCCCGATCGTCACGGCCGATAGCATAGCTTCAGAGGTAGACCTCTCCATGTCAATCACATCTCCATGTGACTCATGCTCGACCTTTCGGTCTCTTGTGTTCCGAGGCCATGTCTGTACATGCTAGGTTCGCCAATCTAACCTTAGTATATTGCAGTGCATACATGGCTTACACCCATCGTATGCGAACGCAGATATGTTTGACACCCGATCGTCACGGCCTGCCTCCATAACGGCGAACTTTCTTGGTGGTGCATACTAAGGAAGAACACGACATTGGTATTACTTTTGAGGGATCACCTATATTGTTACCGCCGTATATAACTAATACACACAATATAGGTAGCACACAACACCTATTAACATCTAATGCAAGGTGTGTGACATGATATGGTCTCTCGCGCCATGATCTCCATCGTGCGCTCCGGCGCCGCACCGGGTCACTGTGCCTCCATGCCAGCAATAAATATTTCGCTAAATACTTACCGTTACCATATCATATCATTCACCCCTGCAAAATAAAGTTAGACGCCTCTACTTTATCTTTTGCAAGTTTTACATGGTTGATGGGCTTTCGCAAAAAGAACCGCCTTCTAACTTACGAACCTGCAACCACAACACCGATAAAATAATTGTCTCTATTACACCCCTTTCGGGGCCCTCCGTTGAAAATGCCATACCACCATTGCTAGAGAGACAGACACCCGCCAGCCGCATATATGGTACAAGCTATATGTTAATTGCAGAACCAGTCTCGCGTAAGAGTACGCGTAAGGTCGGTCCGGGCCGCTTCATCAAACAATCCAACAGTATGAACAAATGCACGTGAGAGGGTAACAATTATATGATTGAGTGCCCACATATTTCAATGTGTTCAAACCGTACTCTACATCTACGCATAGATCGGCTCTGATACCACTGAAGGGGTTCCGCAGCAGAAAACAATTTTTTTCCTAACAACGCGAACCACAAACTAGCCAAGATCTATTACTATGCAGATATAAAGTAACGGAGGGAATCGGTATTCATACCCTTGAAGACCGAAAGCGTTACGTTCCAAGAACGTTGGTGATGGAGTCGTACGACGCCGACCTCAAGGTCGTGGAGTCGTACCGGCGACGAGTGCCGCAAGTGCAGCACCTCCGTAGTTCTACACACGTACGGTGTAGACGACGTTCCCCCGGCTCCGGACCAGCGGCAGCAGCGGAAGAAGAACAGCTTGAACCGAAGCACCAACGACATGACGGTGGTATGTGGTGGAGAAAACTCTCTACTGTGCGCAGCTGCGAATAGGCGGAACCACGCTCGAGGTGATAGAGAGAGAGTGAGAGGGAATTGGGATGCCAAAAAGGAGAGGGGTGCCCCTCCTTATATAGGCTAAGGGAGGAGGCTACCCTCCTTGGCTTAGCCATGTGGGACTAAACCCCACATGGTTGGCCGGCCAAGGGGGGCAGCCGCCGGCCCTAGGGCCCCATGTGGGCAGCCCACTAGTGGCTCGGCCGGCCCCCTCCTCTTTGGGGTGCGCCCCCACTTGGGCCTCCCCTTTCGGGTGAGGCCCATTTAGGTGGGCTGCTCCTTTTAAATTAAATTAAATATTTATTTAATTATTAATTACCTTAATTAATATTAAATGCATACCATTTAATTTATCTCGCATCGAAACTCCTTTCGTTGCCCTCCGATCTCCATCGGATATTTCTCCCTTAGTTCCGACACTCCTTCGAAACTCCTCCGATCAGCATCGGATAATTCTCTCTCATTCCGAAACACTTCGAAACCTCTCCGATCATTATCGGATAACTCCCGGGACAATTCCGGAGTTGGTTTCTCATTTCTCTTCGGTATCGAACTATTCCTAAGCGTCGTCTACCCTTAAGTGTGCCACCCTACGGTTCGGGATCACTCCAGACATGATCGAGACCCCTCTCCGATCAATGACCAACAGCGGGATCTGGACACCCATGATGGCCCCTGTGCGTTCCATGAAGTTCTTTGTCGCTTGAACCTTATCGTTGTTCACCATTCCTTTTGTCACACGATATCAAGTTTGTCCGAGATCCCCATCTCGTTTGCCGACAAACTTATTTACTCGGATCCATGATATTACATCTCTGTGACTAGGTCACAAGCTTGCAAGACTTGATGTAATATCACCGAGTGGGTCCAGTGATATCTGTCCGTCACGCGGATGGACAAATCCCGCTCTTGATGCATACGCCTCAACGTATTCCTTTAGGAAACCTGATAGACACCTTTATGATCACCCTGTTACGGTGTGACGGTTGATGCAGTCAAAGCCTCCCTCCGGACTAGTGATTAAATATGATCTCACGGTCTAAGGACTTGGTTACTACTACGTGTCTTTTAAGTTATCGCAATGCCGATATTCGTGACAGATCTCATTGCGTCTAACTTACTTTGGGTGGATGTCCATCACGTCATTCTCCAATGACATGACTCCATTGTCAATTGACATAAATGCCCATGATCAGGAAACCTTGATCATCCGTTGACCAATGGACTAGTCAATGTAGAGGCTACTAGGGACCTGGTTGTTTATATACCACACCTGTATTAATGTTTCCGCTTAATACAGCTATAGCATGGTATAAAACTTATTATGAACATATATGAGTTATGCTAATAAAACTCCTTTATTATTTGCCTCTAGGGCATAACTCCTACAGCGGTGGACGTGTGTTGTTGGACACGCACATGGTGGTGGAACTGTCCGGCACCGTGGCGGTGTCGCTGGCAGGCCTGACAAGGCTAATGCTTTGGTCCCTGTCCTGAAGATGAGGATGGGTTAGAGGAAGACGACAACGACGACTTCTGTAGCATGTGCATCGGTGCTACTGAGGGTCTATTGGACTGGTTGTGCCGCTTGCTCGCTAACAGGCGGCTTGGTGTGGTCTTCGATTTTTTATGATGCGCATTGGTGTGTTGTCAAGGCATACGACCCTATTTTCGGCAACCCCTTCATCAGTGTTGTAGGTGCAGCGAGCTGTCACTAGGTTGGCGGCTTCGTTTCGGGTTGATATTTGTATTCATATTGTAAGGTTTTGTTGAATAATCTAATAAAAATGGCTGGGTGCATCCTTTGAATGCAGCGGCTGGGGGTACACCCTCTATTTCGAAAAATTCCATAATGGTAAGGATCGGAATCAAATTTAGTTCAGAATCTTCTAAGTTCCATGGATTCGTTAATGAGTGGTAATAAATACTCATTGTTAAAAATTCGGAAGATGGGGCTCTCATTGATACTTCTTCCGTTACAGAAACCGAAGTTTATCTGCAAAAACTGTAAGCTTAACTGAAAAGTCTGCTGCTATTCAGAGTCCGCGCGAACTAGAATCGGCAGCAGCGGTGCGTTCTTCTTCTTGGACATCTATGACTTGAAGCTTTAGATTAACTGAAGGTAATAAAGATCATGGCCACACGTAGTTTATTTCTTCAGTTTATGAGTCTGTGGGACGCACTATTTCTGACTTTGTATGTGCCTGTTACCTCAGTTTTGTGTTTGCATAAACTGAACCTGACACATGCCTAGTTCACGTGGAGGTGCGTCTAATTTCAGACCGAGCCGTGATCTCAATCGTGGGATGACACGAAGTGGATCATGACACAAATGTTAAGCATCGCAAAACTATGTCTCTTGTTCTCTATGTTTGAGTGTGTTAGAAGGGAAGTTTCAAGCGACGAATTTCGATATCGTAAATCCACGTGATCGTGCTGTGTATCTTGGCCTCAGATCCAATATTTGGTATCAGAGCCCATAGGTTCTTGGAGGTGATCGCGGCGGTGGTGTTGTTGGCGTGGAGGCGGCAATGATCTGAGATGGGCGACACTTCTCCGAAGAATGACAGTGGCAGAGGAAAGTAGACACAGCCATTAAAGTGACAGGACGGCGACGGAGCCGTCGTGGTTCGTACCATGGCGAGAGGAAGAAGCATTCTTGTTCATTACATGCAGCTCGCCGACATAGAGCATGGTCGAGGGAATGCCACTATTGATGTAGGTGGAGCAGATTTGTGATGAATGCATGCTGGCAAAGCTACGTTGTTTAACGTTCCCATCTGAATCATTTTATAGAGCAACAAAACAATTTTAGCTAGTCCATGACAATCTTTGTGGTCCCATCACTCCCGAGACACCAGGAGGGAAGTGGTACTTACTTCTAGTTGTCAATGAGTACTCACAATATATTTGAGTGGATATTCTTCGCATGAAGGATGAAGCATTTGGAGCCTTGCAAAAAAACCAAAAGCTTGTAGAGGGCATAGAACATACTCTAACTGAAAGCACTTAGAACAAACCATGGGGGTGAATTCACTTTGGCATCATTTGCTAGCTATTGTGATGATCACAGGATCAAGCTCTTCCTCACTGCCGCTTGCACACCACAGCAAAACGGGGTGGTAGAGAGAATAAATCATAGAGTGGTGAGGATGTCAAGAAGTTTGTTCAAAAGCATGGGAGTGCCACATAAGTTTTGGGGAGAGGCAAGAACCACAACAGTTTATCTTCTGTCAACTGGTCCCTACAAAAAGAGTGTGAAGGGGATGACGCCCTATCGAGATTGGCATGAGAGGAAGCCATCAGTCTAGCACTTGTGCACCTTTGGGTGCATAGCACACGTGAAATGTGTGGGGCCTGGTCTGACGAAACTCCCGGCGGAAAATGCTCAAATGGTGTTCATTGGGTATGCGTCTGGCTCAAAATCCTACCGTATGCATGACCCAAAAAGGAGGAAGCTTGTGGTGGATCAAGATGGATTGTTTGACGAGGATATGTGCTGGGATTGGCACTCTAGTTCCCCAACTGAAAGCAGCTTGGAGCCTGAACTTACTATTCACTATCTGGCACAGGCGGCAGAAAACATAGACAAAACCTCTGCCGCGGCAGAGAAATCCTAGATTTCGGATGCCATAGAAGGGAAATGCTCCAAGTTTTTTGCCCCAACAACACACCAACTAGCAGGTAAGACCCCTCGTATAGCTGACGACACCACAATTCCACTGAATCGGTTGCCTCCATCCGTGGCACCGGTTAGGCAGGGGACACCGAGCCCATCTCAAGGCGAAGGAACATGGTCTGAAACATCACATAGGCCCCATGGTAAATGCCTATTGGAGTGTGTATACGAGAAAACGATAAAATTAATGCTATTACTTGGGCCTCTATTTCTTCGGGATGGATGAGCCAAGCACATTCATTGAGGCAGAGAAGGAAGTTGAATGGAAGCAAGCAATGCAGGAAGAGATTGAGTCCATCGAGAATAACTGAACATTGGATCTGGTGAAACCTCCAAAATGCTCGAAAGAAATTGCTCTGAAATGGGTTTTTGAGTTGAAGAAAATCAAAGGGAGATGTTGTGAAACACAAGACTAGACTGGTAGCGGAAGTCTATGTTATAAGGTTGGGGGTAGACTTTGATGAAGTGTTTACACCTTAGCAAGGATTCAGACCGTGCGACTTCTGCTTGCATTAGCAGAACATATGGGTTGGAAAATTAATCACATGGACGTAAAGCGTGCATTTCTAAATGGAGGATTAGAAGAGGAGGTCTATTTGTCACAACCCCCTAGGACGGTTGTATGGTTCTTTTGCATAAAAGCCAATTTTGTTTGCAATAATATAATAATTTTGATAAATCATAGTTTAGACGAAAACGATGTTTTGTGTTCAATGTAGTATTTCTCATTAAAGTGAGTGTCCTCGACACCTCATGTTCTCCATAGGATTTAAGGATAGATGCAAAGAGGGAAGTAGCAGAAAAGGTTCTTGTATGTCAAGAAAGATTCATGTGTCGTCCATGATCGTGGACACGGCTATTCGAATAGTTTTACGCTCGGAAGAGGTGGTACACTTCCCCCACACGACACAATCTTGTGTTGTTGCCCACCAATGGCTGCCGGTTTAGTACTCACCAATTGAAGTACCGACAGAGGGACCATGACGAGGTCTTTTGGCTAGATCCCCCAAAGACGTGACATGCCCACCGGGTCTGGCGCCGAAACTGAGAGTATGTCCCCAAACCGGTCCCCCATCTGTGCCGAAGGTTCTCCTGTAGGCAGACACCTCATTTGCGGTATAGTGACATCGACACGTAAGGCTGACTAACTTACTTAACCAAGCCAATGCCCATATAGCATGTGGTTATACTGTGATGACAATCTTCAAATCCAAGACTTATTAGGCCCTTATGCGGCACAGACGACGGATTGCCCCCTTCAGCTTACGAAGGGCAGCCAATCGCTCCTTCCTTAATTGATCGAGGTGTCTCCCGCGCCAATGTTTAGATGGTAAGTTTCACTCAGAGTAGAAGAGAGAGCAGAGGAAGCAACAATGGCTAATCAGCCTAGCTCAACGAGCTCAACAAGTTCAAAAGGTGTTTATGACCCAAGGGTCAACCAATTCCTCCCAAGAGGCAATATAAAGATATCCTAGTGAATATTGAGCATGGCTAAGCAGTTCTACTCTAACATGATTACTATATAATCTCTACTTAGGGTATCAAGTATAAGGCGACAAGAGGATCAGGCTGGTGTGTCAATCGACACACCAGTAACTTGAATAAAATAGCATGCATAATTGTAAAACAATAAATAATACCCCTTTTAAAACTTAGGATAAGACATGAGAGGGGGCATGCCTTCATTGTTGAACTCCTTCTCTTCACCTTCTTGGTCCTGATCGTATCCCTCTCCACTCCCTAATCGTCGTATCAAAGAAGTTGCAATCCAAATGAACAAAAGCAATATGACAAAATAAAGAATCAAATGAACGAATGTCAAAAAAGATCGAAGAGGGGCTAGCATGGTTTAGAAGGTTGGTGTTGTACTGGCTGGTCCACCCTTTCCCATCCGAATAATGTATTTAGAACTATAGTATTTATTTAGTATAGCCACTATAGGTGCTATAGTATTACGATGCAATGCACAACCATTTTACCAGAAGGTCTACAACTCTTCTCATGCGATATCAAAGTATTGCAACGACTATCCTATGCTCTCGCCAAATAAACAACCAATAAGAATAAAGCATGCATGGTCACAACATAAACAATACCAACCTATTATATAACAATACCAAACATGGATTAAAATATGGAAACACACTACCTTAGTCTAAGCATGCATAGCTAACAACAAAAATAACTAGAAACAAAACACGGATGAATCTAATGTGCCAACCGAACATATATTAAAAATAACATATAAGGGGGGTAACAAAGCATGCTAGAAACTATTGGATCACAAGTACGAACAATAAACTTTATAAGCAACAAAACAATAACTAATATTTAAATAAAAAATTCTAGCAACAATAATTCAAACTACTACTTACACATAACCAACAGGTCCAAGATAATTATAGAAAACATTAAACAGTACTAGTGTTACATACAAAAATTACCGAATTTTTGTAACAAGTACAAGTCATGCAAATAATTCAAAGACGTCTAAAAACAAGATATATTACACTAGCACAAAAAAGCTTACTCGTGGCGCACCGAAAATGCTTAGCCGTGGCGCAGCCCCCTACACCACGGATTGCCACACCATGCCCCCCAGTGATCACGATAGTTATCCACTAAACATGCTCTGAAAATTCTACCAAAAATGTGGAGGGTTTATAACTTCTATCAAAACACAGGAAAAATAAATACTCAAGAAATATATGCATACAATTTGAATAAGTTTGAAAATAGGCCATATTTGACCATATTTGAATGTACTTTAAATCTACCCACTAAATATGGAATCTACAGGTTCCCATGGGTTCTAGGAGTCAAGGGCAGAAAGAGCTATGTTGGTGTCGAAGATTGATCCTGGCCGGAAGTTGCTCTACGGCGGCGATGTCAGCGATCCGGAAGATGGCATCGATCGTGTAGACTTTCTGTTTATCTTTTGGACATTCCGGAAGATGCTTGTTTTGGAGAGACCGGGGAAACTGGACATGGGGTTATGCGGAAAAAGAAATCGTGCTTTGGTGGCAAAATATCGGGCCACGCCAACGAAAATTTTGGGCCGCGTCGACGAAAATTTTGGCCAAAATTTTTGGGCCCCAAGCGAGAGGTTTAGCCGCTAGACGGAGTCGGCGCTTTTAGCCGTTATTCCCCTTTAGACTAAAAATCACGTAGATGTAGCGAGAGGTCTGCCAGAAGGCTATAGGACGGTTATAGCTGCAGCGATTTAAAACTTTGGATGTTACAGAAACAAAAGGTGGTTGCGCTCTCTTCTTGTGAAGCCGAATACATTGCAGGCTTGCAGCTAGGTCGGGAACTTTGGATCTCACAGAAACAAAAGGTGATTACGCTCTCTTTCAGGATTTGATTTGGGAACAGAACCTGAAAAGGTGTTGCGAGTTGATAATCAGTAAGCCATTACACTAAGCAAGAACCCAGTTTTCCAGGGGAAGACTTGGGTGAGATCTCACCTTTAGGTGAGATCGTGAGATCAGCAAAAAAAAACATATTTGCGAATTGCTAAAAATCTGAAAAAAATTGACAACATACATCTCGGTACTTTGCACAATGTCAAAAATTTCAGCTCAAAATTCGACCTACAGCGTGAGAAACAAAAAAGAGAAATCATGCTGTGAATAGTGTCAGATTTGAGTACACAGTGTTTTGCACTATTCACACCGAAATTTCTCTTTTTGTTTCTCACGCTGTAGGTCGAATTTTGAGCTGAAATTTTTTGACGTTGTGCAAAGTACCGAGATGCATGTTGTCAATTTTTTTCAGATTTTTTAGCAATTCGCAAATATGTTTTTTTTTTGCTGATCTCACGATCTCACCTAAAGGTGAGATCTCACCCAAGTCTCCCCCCAGTTTTCCATGAGAGGAGTAAACTCATTGACGTACGGTATGCCTTCGTGCGAGCAACTGTGGAGGCTGGAAAGATTGACATTAAGTATGTCAGTACCGGAAATCAGTTGGCCGACATCTTAAATAAATCATTAGGGACAGTTGAATTTCAGGATATGAGAAGCTGATTGGAGTCCAGGCGGCAAGTGAGCCACAACAAACTTGAGGGAGAGAATGAAAGGTAGTTAAGCTCATCGCCACATCGTAGTTTATTTCTTCAGTTTATGAGTCCGTGGGCCTGACACTATTTCTGAATTTTAGTTTACAACGACCTTCGTCCATGTGAAAAGTAAAAAATCAGATGAACTTGGGACGTTCTTTTCCAAAGTAGGAGTAATTTGCAATTCTTGTACCGAAGCGTCAGCGCTATAAAACTAGTGAAGAGAAAAGAATTCATAATTATACTGCAAAGAAACTCTTGTGTCCAATCCAACAAGTATAGTATCATCATCTGTATGACACGACTATCCTCCCACAATCCTGATACATCATCCACGCCTAAAACAATGGCGATTCCCTTCAATACGTACAACAAAGACAAAACAACACGAACACAGTTCTGAATTCTGAACCCGAAATGTAATGTAAATTGAGAAAGCAGCATCCATCAGCGACGAAGCTGCAGTTATTTTCCGACGACGATGTGGAGGCCGGCGACGGCGAGTCAACGGTTGATGAACTCGCTGATGACCTTGTCCTGCGCGACGGCCTCGTCGCAGAGAGGCTCGAGGAGGTGGAACGTGTGCCCCTTGCCCGGCGCCTGCCATATCTCCGCCTCCCCGCTCCACCCGCTCGCCCTGAGCCGGTCGTAGTAAGCGTGGCCGCGGTCGCGGAGCACGTCGCACTCGCCGATGCACACGAGCACGCGCCCGCACGCCAGGGCCTGGAGGTCCGGCGCGCCGTCCACGAAGGGGTTGATGAGCGGGTCGTCCTCCCCGGTGGTCGCCGGGCACATGACGCGCCACAGGCTCCCGAGACTCTCCCGCGCCGTCGGGTCAAGGTCGTCGGATCCCACCTTGTTGCTCCCCAGGAAGTAGGGGTGGATCATGACGAGGCCGTGGATCTTGGCGCCGTGGGCCAGCCCCTCCGCGCCCACCCGCATCGCCATGTGGTGCGCGATGTTGGCGCCGGCGCTCTCGCCGCCGAGGTAGAGGCGGGAGAAGTCGGCGTGGTCAGCGATCCACGGCTCGTCACCGGCGCCGGCGACGTGGGAGACGACCCAGGCCAGGGCGTCCCATGAGTCAGCATAAACGGCGGGGACGGGGTGCTCGGGCGCGAGGCGGTACTCGACGGAGACGACGAGGACGTTGGCGAGCGCGGCGAAGCTGTTGAAGTAGGCGTGGAAGGTGGGGTTGAAGGCGGAGCCGAGGCAGAACCCGCCGCCGTGGTAGTAGACGAGGACCGGGAGCTTGGCCGCCGGTGCGTCGACGTCGAGGCGGGGGAGGTAGAGGCGCGCGGAGACTTCAGGGGAGATGGTGCGGTCCCGGGAGGCGACGCCGGTGGCGGAGTCGGTGGAGGCGGCGACGAACTCGGAGCCGAAGTAGCGCTCCACGCGGTTCTTGTAGATGCGGATGCAGGGCATCGACTCGTAGACGATCTCATCGTCGGCCGCGGCCGGCGGGGGCGTGGTTGGTGCGGCGGCCGCCATCGATCGCGCGGTGGAGATCTGGGCGTGCGATGGTGGTTGGGGTTGGGGATGTGTAGACTTTGCGTTGGTCAAGAAATGGCTCTGCTTGCTGCAACTATACTTAACTTGAGGCAGAATGATCAGAACATGGGAGCTCTGAATTATGATCTGCTTGCCCAAATTTGATTGGTTCAACTGTTTAATTAATCTGTTAAACTTTGGAAATGTCAAACTTAGCTTCAATGACCAGGATTTGGCCGACAGGAAGTTTTACTTCTTGTGCGGTGAAAGATTCTCTTACGTATGCTCTCAAGTCACGATATATATATATATACTCCCTCCGTCCAAAAATAAGTGTCTCAAGTTTGTCAAAATGTGGATGTATCTAGACATGTTTTTATGATTAGATACATCCATATTTTGACAAACTTAACACACTTATTTTCGAACGGAGGGAGTATATATATATATATATATATATATATATATATATATATATATTACTGTATGAGTCAAACAAGAATACCTTGCCTAATTAAACTCCAGAGCCTAATATGGCTGGAACGTGCACAGCACTGCAAATAACCCAGCTGATCGACTTCACAAGACTTTTTTTTTTTAGAGTATGCCAGTACGGCTAGGCGTACCATAATACAGTAGAAGATAAGAGTTTTAATTACAAGAAGCTGACATAGCCTTTTATTCTTAGCAAAAAAACTGACATACTAGCCTTGTTCATAAGGGTGTCATCTCAACATCACACACCCACACTGATCTAACAGCTCGCTACAGGATTGCACCTAACACATCTCCACCCTGATTCACAACTTGAACTTGTGGACGAATCGATTAACTAGCTTCAGGACCAAGTACTGCTGATTGATGTTATTGAACACTTTGCTTCGCCTCCACAGAGTCCAGTCCAGCTCGTGATCACCAGAGTGTCAAAATTCTTCTTCTCCTTCTGAAAACGCTTCATTGCTTTAAGCCATCAAGACTCGAGCGTATCATTAGGATCAGGTGGCTATATGTGAATTCCAGCAGGCAGCAGCAATGAAGCATCGATGCCAAGTCTCCCAGGCAAAAACACTTTGAACTAAGATGTGTTAAGTTGTGTCCTCCTCCTGCAAGCAGGTATAGCGGGCCACCGCACCCTCCTAAAGACTGTGCCTAGCTCTTCGATCAAAAGTCCAAACTCTATGGTACAGCCTTACAGGTCTAGCCAGATGAATATTCTATATTTTGTAGGCGCCGATGTATTCAAGACACATTTTAGAACTATAGGGGCAATATCACCGAGTGACAGTCCATTGATCCAGCGATCCTACCAGAAAAACCGTCTCCTACCTCGAACTTCACCAAACTCTGTAGAACAGCAATAGCTCTCTCATCCTGAAGAAGTGGCAATCCTTGCCATGGTCTAGTCAGGCATGTGCGTTTTAACAACTCCAACATGACAAGAAGTGCCAGCCCCCTATAACCGGGCCGCCAAAATAATAGGCAGGTTGACTTTGGTACGGGCCACCAACCAATTGTCTCAGTTAACTTTTTCTTCTTCATTTCTAGCCCAAAGAGGCCCTCATCCACTTTTCTAACTCCTTTGTCAGCTAAGCTGGGCTTCATCTACCAACATGTAGTGCATCGGCTTCGCAACAATGATAGCCTCAACAAGCACCGATCTGCTAGCTCTCTTGATTAATTCCCTCTGCCTCGGGGGGGAATGAATGTGATCGCATTGTCGACCATTGGGTATCACTTAGGCTTAGTGAGAGGTCGCAAGCCGTGGACTTAGATATTGTATGCGAAAGCAACCAAGCTTGCAACGAACCACCCTATTCACCCATAGAGCATCTCCACCGGGGTGTCTAAACTGTGTCCGGTACATCCTAAGCGGAACCTTTTTTGGGATGCCGGATGCTTGTCCGGCGTATTTTTTCTACCTCCCACACGCACCCCTAAACGAAATGCGGGTAAAAAAAGACGAAAATACGAAAACGGTTTCAATTTCATTCAAATTTCGTTATGTTTAACAAGATTTGAAGGAAATTTAACTAAACCTAACCCTAACTCTAGTTGGAGGCGCCGGACCAGTCGAAGTTGTCGTCGCTATCGTCGTCGTCGAGGAGGATGAGGGTGGAGAAGGAGCCGGCACGGGAGGTGGAGACGCTGTCCTGGTGTGTACGGGAGGTGGAGGCGCCTGCGCCGGCGGAGGTGGAGGTCGAGGCTGCCATCGCCGAGCGCTGGACGGTCTCCATGAAGCCGGGGGAGTCTGCCTTGATCTCGGCGGCGGAAGCCACCAGAGCCCAGCTCATGCCGGAAAACTCATCGTCATGCGCCTCCTCCTGCAGCGCCGGTGGCACCTCGTACCCCGTCGGAATCACCGGGGGCTTCACGTCCTCCGGCTCCTCCTTCACCTCCACCTTCACCCGCCGCATCGGTGTGTCGCCGCGGCGAGGCAGGCGGAGACTCCCGCGTGGTGGCGACCGGCGATGATGGACATCGCGGATCACCACCCCGCCGCCTCTGCTCCGTCCTCCTCTACTGATGTCGCACCGCCGACGCGAGAGCAAAGGGAGAATCAGACGCTGCGTCGCTGACGCTTCGGTGGCGGGGGTGGCGGCCGCTGGACTGGCATCAGCCTCAACGAGGTCGGGTTCCCCATGAAGGCCTAGCGGCAGGCGGCCTCGATGGTGCTGGCCACTGTGTGGCCACTGGCTCCCCACTAGCGGTCGCAGGCGGGGGCGTTCTAGCGTGGTGGCGTCGGCTGGTCGTAGGCTGCCACCACGGTGTCGCGCTCCTGCGTGAGCCGCTCCTACCAGGCGGCGTCATTGTTGGTCGTGTTCTCTGAGCGGTTGCCGTCCGCTTTCATCATCCTGTCCCGTCGCTCGAGGATGGCGTGGCGAAAAGCCTCCACGGTGGCGCGGAGCGGTGGCACGGCGAGGCCGCCCCAGCTGATCACCCACCCCTTGGGTAGGCGGAAGTCCGGCGGCACGAGGAGGCCGTACTGGTAGAACTGTCGCGCCTCATCGGTCGTAAGGGTGCGGCCTCCCAGGTACGAACCGCTAGAGATTCCGCCGGCCCCCAAAGTTGGAGCCCCGGTTGAAAGTGCCAGACAGTATTCTGGTCGGACGAGAGCTTTGGGAGCCCCCGGTTTGGCCGATTTTTCTGTCCGGCACCCCAACTAGCCTTTAGAGGCTCCTTTAGGACCCCGGTGGAGATGCTCTTAGTTCCTCCTGCTCAGAACGATGAATCAAGCCCATATACCCACTCAAAAAGATGCAATATTTCTTTGACTGCAACATGGTTTTTCCGAAGAGGTCTGACAAACATCACCACACCTTTAGCGTAAACTGGCATCCTATGCAAAGCACTGACTCCCAACAAAGGACTGAAAATATGCTCATCAACAACCTGAGAAATTAGGGCCATCGGTATCTCCATCGTGGTGACGAAAAGGATGGGTGGACTTGGATCCCCTTGCTTGAGCCCATGGGCGTGATTTTTTTTTGCCCAACACGTCATTGATAGTCAACTTTGTGCAGCAGTGTATAACAGGATGACTACCCAACAAAAAAACATCAAGCCAATAACCCATATTGCACACAACCACAAAGATAAAGAAAAAAAAGACCCCGTGACAGTGATAAACCACTTGCAGCAGCCGAACCCAAACCCCACCACCAATGATAGCACCCATACTGTAAAACTAGTATTCCGATATCAACACCTCCAGTAAGAGAGTTGTGCACAAGCGCCATCGTCGCCCAGTCAACACTGGATAAAATTTGACTTCTCTAAACAATGCCTACACCATGGAGGGAGGAAAGTCATGGGCACGCTATTTACGTTTGTCACCTCGAAGGTTTGAGACGAGCAGAATGCAAGGGTTTTCACTAATTTGAGTACCATTCCCATAATCGTTTTCACTAGGGAGCAAGTGATCCCGGTGAAACCGGCAACACCCCGGAGTAGGATCTTGACCCTCTCCACCTCCCACCACACTTGTATACATATGGTATGGCTTGTCGTGTGTGTGAAACTCCTCGGCAGTATGAATAAAATGGAATTTTCTCTTTGTATTATTTTATTTTATTTTCGAAATGGGGAGCTCAGCCCCAGCCTCTGCATCGAAGTGATGCATACAACCGTTTTATTGCAAAGTTTTAGAAGTCAAGTTTACATCATGGATCACACAGCATGGCAACATGAATCAGCCAGCGGAAAAATAAACATAAAATGCCTCTATGCATCTTTTAATCTATTAGAAAGCTGCCAGCCACCCTGTTTGTAGATAGCTCGAACGACCGCCATCAGCCGAGTGCATCCGGTATCCATAGACCCTCACTGGTCCACGGGAAGAAGGAAGTGTTAGAACTAGTATAGAACTCCTATACCGTGTTGTAACAGGACTCAGAGTCCATATCACATGTAATAGCTTGTACCAGCATTGTGCCTAATATAAATATAGAACCATGGGGCTCGGGATTGCATCCGAGTAGAATCCCCTACCTGATCATACATGTTCGGTTTTACATGGTATCAGGCCGGCCTCTTCGTCGACGAAACTGATCGCCTGAACCCTAGCTCCAACCCCCGCCACCGCCGACTTCCGCTCTGGTCTTGCACGCTCAGCAACATGTCGACTTCGGCAACTGCCCAGGTCATCAACCTCTGCGCGCCGCACTCCGATAAGCTGACGTGCACCAACTTCTTTCTGTGGCGGGCATAGGTCCTGCCACCGATCCGCGACGCTCGGCTTGTTGGTCTCCTTGATGATACCGATGCAGAGCCGCCCATGATGCTGCCTGTTGAAACTGCGGACAAAGCTGCCGCAGACAAAGAGAAGACAGCACCGAATCCCGCGTACGACGCCTGTATATCTCGGGATCAGATTGTCCTTGGATATCTCCTCCAATCGCTCCCCGTCGAGGTTCTACCTCATGTCCATCGGATCGAGCACTCTGCCGGAGTCTAGAAGGCCATTGAAGAGATGTTTGCCTCTCAAAGCCAGGCCAAAGTCACCAATCTTCGGATCGCCTTGGCCAAAACAAAGAAGAAGCAAGACACGACGCCGGTGTTCCTCACCAAGATGCAAACAATTGTCGATGAACTTGCTGCTGCTGGCTGCCCCATCACTCCGCAGGAACATATCTCCTTTATCCTCGCCGGACTGGACATCAGCTACAACTCCCTGGTGACTGCCGTTGGCATGGTTTCCTCTATCTCCTTGAGTGCCCTCTATGCCCAGCTGGATGCCTACGATCAGCGCCAAGCGATGCTTCAGGAGTCCGTTACCGCCGGGTTCGAGACCTCGGCAAATTCTGCTTTGCGCCAGCAACGTCCCAACTTCAGCAACAGAGGACGTGGTGACTATGGTGACCGCGGTGACCGTGGCGCTCGCCGTGATGATAGGCGTGATGATCACCAGCCTCACCGTGACGATCGGCGTGGTGGACGGGGCCCTCCAGGAGGGGGCCGAGGACGTGGTCGTGGTCGCCGCCGTACCACGCCGTGGGTCGACGTCACTTGTCAGATCTTCAACAAGGAAGGTCATGCCGCCAAAGACTGCTGGAGGCGTTTTGATGATGATGATTCTGCCTCGTACGGTGATAAAGAGGTGCATGCAGCTTATGGTGTGGACACAAACTGGTACCAGGATACCGGTGCCACACATCATATCACCGGTGACCTTCACAACATGACGGTTCACGACAAGTACATGGGCTACGACAAGGTCAACACAACCAATGGGCAAGGTATGAATATTTCCCATGTTGGTCATTCAATTGTTCGTAACCCTGGTCAAAATTTTCAACTTCGCAATGTCTTGCATGTTCCAAATGCTTCCAAAAATTTGCTCTCTGTTCATCGATTCACCCTTGATAACCGCGTCTTTATAGAATTGATCAAGGATCAGGTCACGCGGAAAATACTTCATAGAGGATGATGTGTTGGTGGCCTTTATCCACTTATTTCATCATTGGTCACCTCGTTCTCATCCCAGAAGCATGCTTTCAGCGTCAGCAAGCCGTCCCAAGCAGCGTGGCATAGTCGTCTCGGTCATCCTTCCATAGCTATTGTTAGGAAAATTATTAGTAAAAATAAACTATCGTGTGCTTATGATTCTCGCATAGATTCAGTTTGTGATCCCTGTCAGCATGCTAAAAGTCATCAGCTTCCATACCCTATATCCACTAGTGTATCTACAGCTCCTCTTCAATTAGTTTTCACTGATGTGTGGGGTCCTGCACCTACTTCTGTTGGTCGTCATGATTACTATGTAAGCTTTATTGATGATTATAGCAAGTTTACTTGGATATATTTGCTCAAGAAAAAATCTGATGTGTTTTCTGCTTTTTGAACTTTCAACAACTTGTTGAACCCAAGCTTGATCGAAAAATTCTTACGGTTCAGTCTGATTGGGGAGGAGAGTATGTCAAACTAAACTCTTTCTTTCAAACTCAAGGAATATCACATCATGTCTCTTATCCTCATGCACATCAGCAAAATGGTTCTGCTAAACGAAAACATTGCCACATAGTTGAGGTTGGGTTAGCTCTTGTTGCTCAAGCACACATGCCATTAAAATTTTGGGATGAATCTTTTCTCACAGCCACACATCTTATTAATATGCTTCCCAGTAAAGTTATTCGACATGACACTCATGTTCATCGTCTCTTCGGGACACGACCATCTTATTCCTCTACGTGTGTTTGGTTGAGCATGTTGGCCAAATCTCCGTCCTTATAATCAACGGAAACTTGCCTTTCGATCCACCCAGTGTGTTTTTCTAGGGTATAGTCCTCGTCATAAGAGTGTTAAATGCCTTGAAGTATCCAAAGGACATGTTTATATCTCACGAGATGTCGTTTTTGATGAGGCTGTGTTCCCCTTTGCATCCCTTCATCCCAATGTCGGCGCCCTGCTTAGGAAAGAAATTTTGCTTCTTGATCAGTCTCTTCGTCCCTTTGACTAGGGGGTCGAATTTATTGATGATTCTAATATGGTTAATACTCATGCTACTAATCCCCTTGCTAGCACTCCTTGCAATGTTCCACACGTTGCAGCACAACAAACTGGAGCAAATTCGGGTCAAAACAGTACTCAAAACAGCTCAAACAGTTCATCCACACAATTCACAGAAAATGACGAAAGTTCGGGACACGAGGAGGATTTCCCTGATTATTCTTCTCCGGGATCAGCGCCCTCGGATCCTGCACCCGATCCGCCGTCCCCGCCAGTCTCCTCCGCGCCAGAGCGCAGCAGTGCCACACGCGGGAGGTCGCCTACTGCCGCGAGATTTTCCGCGGCATCCCGCTCTGTGGCTACTTCCTCAGCCCCGCACTCGCCCACACAGACGGCCACAGGATCCTCTACAACGGCCATGCAGTCCCCGTCTGCAGCATCTCCGACCGCACCTAGCTCCCCTGTTGGATCCTCTGCGCATGCCAGGGGAGGGCCGGGGATCCTCTGCTCCAAAGCCTCGTGTAGCTACTCGCGCATCTAAAGGTATTCATCAGCCCAAACAATACACAGATGGGACTGTACGCTGGTGTCTCTCGGCAGGTGTGTCTGATGAGCCTGCAAATTTGAAAGATGCTATGGCAAATTCACATTGGAAGAATGCCATGGATGAGGAGTATGGTGCTCTCATTAAAAATAATACCTGGAGACTGGTTTCACCACCACACGGTAAAAACATTATTGACTGTCGTTGGATTTACAAGGTCAAGCGAAGAGCTGATGGTTCGGTTGACATATATAAGGCTCGTCTTGTAGCCAAAGGGTTTAAGCAACGCTATGGTATTGACTGTGAGGATACCTTTAGTCCAGTTGTAAAGATTGCTATTGTTCGCCTTGTTTTGGCACTTTCAGTTTCTCGGGGGTGGAGTTTGCGACAGTTGGATGTCAAGAACGCGTTTCTTCATGGCGTTCTGGAAGAGAAGGTTTACATGCGTCAACCACCAGGGTATGAGAACAAGTTTAACTCACGGTATGTTTGCAAACTTGACAAGGCAATCTATGGACTTAAACAAGCACCTCATGCATGGTATTCTCGGCTGAGCTCCCAACTACTTCGGTTTGGTTTTGTTGCTTCCAAATCTGACACGTCCTTGTTCATCTATCACAAGGGCAATGTCACCGTCTATATGCTCATTTATGTGGATGATATTATTGTAGCTAGTTCCTCGCAAGCTGCAACTGATGCTCTCTTGAAAGATTTGCGTACAGAGTTTGCGTTAAAAGATCTTGGCGATCTCCACTATTTTCTTGGAATTGAAGTTCAGAAAGTTCCAGATGGTCTAGTGCTCACTCAAAAGAAGTATGATCAAGATATTCCACGGGCTGGCATGCAGAGTTGCACAGGAGTGGCGACTCCGCTGTCCTCTTCTGAGAAGATCACAGCGAGGGAGGGAGAATTATTGGGTCCTGACGACAACACTAAATACCGAAGCATGGTAGGTGCTCTACAGTATCTCACTCTTACACGATCTGATATCTCCTATGCAGTCAACAAGGTATGCCAGTATTTACATGCTCCTACTACCGTACACTGGACTGCTGCTAAGCGTATTCTGAGATATATAAAGCATACCGTTGGCATTGGGTTGACCTTCTTGAGATCGAATTCTACTTTGGTGAGTGCCTTTTCTGATGCAGACTAGGCAGGTTGTGTAGATGATCGACAGTCAACTGGTGGGTTTGTTGTTTTCTTCGGACCTAATCTTATTTCCTGGAGTGCGAAAAAGCAAGCTACGGTATCTCGATCTAGCACCGAAGCAGAGTACAAGTCCTTAGCAAATGCCACAGCTGAAGTGATATGGGTGCAATCATTACTGAAGGAACTTGGTGTCAAGTTAAATCAAGTACCATGTTTATGGTGTGATAATTTGGGAGCAACATATTTGTCAGCCAATCCTGTGTTTCATGCAAGAGCAAAGCACATTGAGATAGACTTTCATTTTGTTAGAGAGAGCGAGTTCTCAGGAAACAGTTGGAAGTTCGATTTGTTCCTTCAAAGGACCAAGTAGCCGATGGCTTCACAAAACCACTTCCAGTGCGTAACTTTGAGGAGTTCAGACATAATCTCAACATGAGTAAGTTGTGATTAAGGGAGGGTGTTAGAACTAGTATAGAACTCCTATACCGTGTTGTAACAGGACTCAGAGTCCATATCACATGTAATAGCTTGTACCGGCATTGTGCCTAATATAAATATAGAACCATGGGCTCAGGATTGCATCCGAGTAGAATCCCCTACCTGATCATACCTGTTCGGTTTTACAGGAAGGACCACTGATTGATCCAATAAGCCGCCCTATGCATAACCTATAGAAAATTGGCATTGATAGATTTGTTAAAGACGACATCATTCCAACAATTCCAAATTGCCCAAAGAATAGCACACACTCCAATCCGAATATGCGCTTTAGTCTTTTTCGGCACCCCGTTAAGCCAGTTTCCAAACAAATTGGTTATGTTGGCTGGTGCCGAAATATTAAAAGTGAAATGAACAACTCTCCAAACAAGGCGAGCTAATTTACAAGTGATAAAAATATGGTCAATAGACTCCGGCAAATCACAGAAAACACACTTAGTGCACCCTGTCCAGTGTCCACCTCCTTTTCACGAGGTTATCTTTAGTTAAAATAACTTTTCTGTATAGGAACCACATAAAAATCTTTATTTTCAATGGTACTTTTAATTTCCATAGATATTTCCGTAGGAAAGGCGTATGACCATTAATTAAATCATCATACATAGATTTAACCGTGAACAGCCCGCTATGCATTAAGCTCCATGAGAATTTATCCGGCACATCCTCCCGGACTACCCCCATAAGTCTCTCGACCAAGTTCAACCATGCTGATCGTTTATCTCCTGCCAGAGCTCATCTAAAACTAATATTTAACGGAGCATTTGACAGAACATGCGACACAGTAACATTTTTATGTTGCATGATGTTATAGAGAAGTGGATATTGAGAAGACAAGGGCCTCGTACCCAGCCAAGAATCTTCCCAAAAACGAGTACTACTCCCATCACCGATGATGAAAGAGCCCCTACTAAAAAACTCATCATTGACCCCCATTATTCCTTTCCAGAAAGGAGAATCAATCAGTGGGTTTGGACTGTACTTGAGAAAGCGTATTGCTATGAAGATACTTGTTATGTAACAGCTCCTGCCACACACCTTCTTTATTTAAAAGTTTAAATAGCCATTTGCTGAGTAAGCATTTATTCTTAACCTCAAGTACCTCGATCCTAAGACCCCCTTGATCTTTAGGACGACGGATCACATTCCATTTTGACAATCTGTATTTCTTTTTTTAATTATCACTTTGCCAAAAAAAAAAGCGAGACCGATAAACATCTAGCCTTTTCCGTACCCCTTTGGGTATTTAAAAAAAGGATAACAGAAACATTGGTAGGCTCGTTAGAACGGGATTAATTAGAACCAAGCAATCCCCATAGGATAACATTTTTCCAATCCAACAGCCCAACTTTCTCTCAAGGCGGTCCTCAACTGGTTTCCATTCTTTATTCAGCAATTTCCTATAATGAATCGGTATACCCAGATACTTCAACGGTAAAGACCCAGCTTCACATCCAAAGATATTCCTGTAACCCCCCCCTCCGATTCTTTAGCCTTACCAAAACAGAAAATCTCGCTCTTGTGAAAGTTAATTTTGAGCCCGAGAGTTGTTCAAAAAGATAAAGAATTAATTTCATGTTCACGACTTTCGCTAAGTCATGCTCCATGAATAAAATAGTATCATCGGCGTATTGCAGAACCGATACTCCACCTTCAACAAGTTGAGGAATCAGACCGCCTACTTGCCCATCCTCCTTTGCTCTTGCAATAAGGATAGCAAGCATATCCACGACAATGTTAAAAAGCATGGGAGATAAAGGGTCCCCCTGCCTTAACCCTTTTAACGTTTGGAAATAATGACCAATATCATCATTTACCCAAATACCCACACTACCACCTTGCACAAACCCTGCCACCCACTCACACCACAACGTTGGGAAGCCCTTCATGCGCAAGGATTGTTGCAAAAAAGACCACTTGACTTTATCATACGCTTTCTCGAAATCAATCTTAAAAAGTACACCATCCAACTTCTTTCTATGTAACTCATTAATAATTTCATGGAGAATAACAACCCCTTCTAGGATGTTCCTTCCCGGAATAAAGGCAGACTGAGTTGGCGTAATCACAGTTTCGGCCAACCCCGTGACTCTGTAAGTCCCTACCTTCGTAAAAGTTTTAAAACTAACATTCAATAAACAGATGGGTTTGTACTGCTCAATACTACTCGCATCCTCCTTTTTGGGTAACAACGTTATGACCCCAAACTTAAGCTTGAAGAGCGGAAAATTGCCAGATTGAAGCTGCTCAAACATAGCCATCAAATCTGATTTCAAAACCTCCCAGAATTTCTGATAAAACTCTGCGGGGAACCCATCTGGACCAGGGGCCTTGTTGTGCTCCATTTGAGCAACAGTGTCAAAGACTTCCTTCTCGGAGAAGTTAGCCGTCAGTATACCCTTTTCCTGGTCGGAAAGTTGAGGAATATCATTCACCTGGTCCTCGACCAAGGAGAATTTTTTTGGTTCCGGCGCCCCAAATAATTTCTTATAATATTCTGTGATGAAGACTTTCAAGTTGGCCTCTCCAACTATTGTCCCCTCATCTTGTTCAAGCTGGAAAATCTGTTTCTTCCTATGCTTATCGTTCGCAATAAGTTGAAAATATTTCGTTTTATTTCAACCTTCACGAACATGCTTAACTTTTGCGTGAAGAGCCCACTTGGTTTCCTCATCGCGTCGTAGTTTAGCAAGGTAATCATCAGCAGCCTTCTTGGCTGCCCTCTCTTCTGAACTCAATGGCACAACTTCGGCCTTAATGTCCCGCTCATTAATGAGAAGGATCTTATCTCTTTCTTTTTTGTAAATCCCGCTCATATTTTTCGCCCACCCCCTAAGAAATTGGCGAAGATGTCTTATCTTATTCTGCCATATTTCTATAGGAGTGTTTCCGGTAACAATCGGGTTCCATTGATCACTCACCATCTCGTAGAAACCCTCTTGACGCATCCAAGAGAGTATGAATGAAAACAATGATTTGTTATCGAGATGAGCAGCTGAATCTACCAACAAAGGTGTATGATCTGACCCCGTGCGGGTCAAAGCACGCACTGTAACCAGCGGAAATTTTTCTTCCCACTCCAAGCTAGCTAGAACTCTATCCAACATTTCATACGTGGGTGTATCTCTTCTGCTGGCCCAAGTAAATTGCCGAACGGAAAGACTCGATTATCACATTAAAAACAAAAGGCCATCTCGCATTAAAATTCGAATTATTATTTTTCTTCTTGGCACCTAATGATGTTGAAGTCCCCTCCCACCGGGAAGGTTCTCCGAATTACAGACCCTAACAAGCTCCGCAAGAAAAGAAGACTTGTGTTCATCTTGGGCGGCTCCATAAACCGCCGCCAAAGCCCACTCAAAACCATCCTGACAACAAAAAATTGAATGTGATCACATTTTAGTGTCATTTAATGTGATCCCGGTGAAGCATGTCATATTTATATTTATTAGAAATACATAAAGAAAATTGAATTTATTTGAAAAAGATAACATAAAATTATTATTTTTAAATGAAATTTGGTCTCTACCGTGTGTAGCACAAGCCAAAGACCTGACAAGTGGACCTGCTTCTAAAACAGGATGTAGGCTGTGTCCAGCACACGGTAAAGATTAAATCGTTGTCGTTTACAGAACACGTCAAAGACATGACGTAATTGCGTCGTTTTCCCTACCGTTTGGGTGGACACGTCTGAAGCGTCTTTGCCATGCGTCGGTCTTTACCGTGTGTTATTTGTTGTATTTATTGTGTGCCAAACGTTGTCGTGCGTTATATGTGCTATTACACAGTGCGTTATTATTTGCACCGCACAACAGACTTTCAGTATCCTCCAACTCCACCCAAAAGAACTCAGAACCGAAAGATTGAGAAAACACAACGAGTAGGAGAACACAAAGAAGATGGACCAGAATCCATCTGAATCAAAACCCTTTTTTAGCTCATATAGTGTGTTTCCCCGGTGATCCTCTACGTTGTTGCTATGCAATTGCAAGTTGCAACTGACAGGCATAGGCAGTCCACATGTGCAATTGGGGTATGTGGGCCAAAGAAGATATAGCATACGGGACCAGACCGGAAACTTGTCGTGAGCTACAGTGCAAGGGCTTACTTCGACGAAAATTAAGTACACTAGCTAGACTATGCCAATAGCATAGCTATGCCACCAGCCAATGCCATCCGACAGCCACGTCGTCTTGTCAAGTTGTTTGTCATCTTGATCTTGTGCTGTACGTACTGGTGAAAGTCACGTCGCACTCATCTTGATCTTGGTACATGTGGAAGGCAGATTCTGCCCAATAAGCGCCGACGCCATTGGTATGGGAATAGTAGAAATCAACGGAGAAACCGAGGCGGGCGGCCGTTTTCTGACGGAACTAAACTGCGCCCAGTTCAAAACCGAACACGGCAACTGCTTGCTGTCTCGCCAAGTAGCTGCCCCTATTTGTCTCTCTCTCTCTCTCTCTCTACAATGCTGAGGTCGGTATCCGGTTCAACCTCCTCGAGGGGCATCGCCGCCGTGGTCGGCGTCGGCCCCATGCTCGGCTCGGCGGTGGCTCGCAAGTTCGCCTCCGAGGGCTACACCGTTGCCATCCTCTCCCGCGACCTCGGTATCAGCTGTCGTCGGCGGCGTTCTCAGTCGTCCATTCTTTATCGATCCCGCCGTTCTTGCATGACGACGAGCGATAAGCATGATCTTGTCCGTGCGCAGATAAGCTGTCTCAGCTGGCGGAGGAGATCGCGCAGGAGGCCAAGGCGCAGGTGTTCGCGCTCCGCGTGGACTGCGCCGACGCGCGCTCCGTGCGGGAGGCCTTCGAAGGCGTGCTCTCCCTCGGCCCCGTCGAGGTGCTCGTCTACAACGCCTGCGGCGACGCCGACGACGGCGGAGATGCCGCGGCCGGTCCCAAGCCATTCCTCTCCATCTCCCCGGACGCCTTCCACCGCGTTATCTCCGTCTGCGCCGCCGGGGCCTTCCATTGCGCGCAGCAAGTGCGTACACACACCTACTGTACCTACCCCCTTCTATTCTTCCACCTCGATCCATCCCCTTCGGTCGACCCTGCCTGGCCTCAGCTTCAGTCTAGCGCATGATATCGGTCTCTGCATGCCACTGGTCACTCACAGGTCATCCCGGGAATGGTAGAGAGGGGCAGGGGCACCATCATCTTCACAGGCTCGTCGGCGTCGGTCACCGGATTCGCCGGTTATCCTGATCTAAGTAAGTCTCGTTCGCAATTATATACGCACTACCATATTTGAACACATCCGCATCTGTCAATAAGACCTAGATCTTGAAAGCTGTTGTCTGAAACGCATGCAGGCTGCGGCAAGTTTGCTCTGAGGGGGTTGTCTCAGTCTCTCGCCAAGGAATTCCAGCCGGCCGGCGTCCACATTGCGCACATCATCATCGACGGCGTCATCGGAGAGCGGAGGTTAGTGAAAACCAATCACGTCACATCGTTCATGAATTCCTCTTCTCGGCTACATATGTGGTTCACTCTTGGTCTTCTCCCCGAGATTTTTGTGTTTTGAACACTTTCTCTCCAAGATGGGGACTTTGATTTCCCTAATGCGTCAATGTGGTGCTGCGTCAAGTACGTCGTTTTACCATTAATTAAATTTGTGTACCAATGTACTCGTGACAGCCCCGCCCCCTTTAAAGTCCTCTGCTGTCCCCACCTCTAGTATGTATATCTGATACATCCATATGACATAGACCATTTTTGGGAAGACAACGCAATGTTTTAGATGCTAGAATCCAGTCCCTAATGGTGGCATGGATATGTACACGAGTGTGCTCTCTTTTGGCCACCCTTTGCATCAGACGTTTGTTGGACTGTCGCTATAACATAGCTATCTAACTATTCTAAGAAAAAATTGAGAAATGTTATGTTATACCGTTCACAACAAATTCTTAATAAAGCTACTCCTTCAATTTTAGTTTGTCCTAAGTTAAACTTCTACAAGTTTGATCACTTATAGAAAAAATGTGAAATAACATTTTTTTGAAAGGTGGTGTGCATTCATAACAATTTTTGGATTACAAATCTTTCAAAAACAATCATGACATGCAGGTTGAAACCGCACTTTTTAGAACATCCCCACACTACTCCCTACGACCTAATTGGCATATTTCACTACTAGAATTTTGCAAATAGCCCTAAGCCCGGATATCTTAATAAAACTCTAGGGGAAAAGGTTTTCCTAGTGCATACTCTAGGAAACTACCCTAGCCCCTAGGGTCCCACTCGTTTCCCTAGTGAGCAACGGAATTGCAAACCCTACTAATCTTCAATAGGACAACTTGGCGATCCAGAGCTTTCTTCAACTTGAACTCTTTCACAATCAAACAGACTTTTGTTCAATCATTGATATCCTCTTTAAAGGACTCGGGATAACGAAATACATTTTACGATGAATCTCATGAAACTAATTTCGCATTATAGATGTTAATAATTTTGTATGTAATCTTCATCAAACTTAAAGTAGTTTAACTTAGGAAATACTCGAATGCCAATTAATTTGGAATGCAAATCTAGGAGTAAAAACTAATTTGGTGTAATTGTTATCAACGGGTAAGATCGACTACATTTGACAACAAATAGTTGACTTAATTGTACAATGAGAAAATCACAAGCATAGTTAGTAATATTTCAGCTCTTTACCGGTAGTCTAATGCATGAGAAAAGATTGATGATTTGTTTTTTTAGGAAACACCGCACAAACGTCTCACAACTCTCAATTTTCCTATTAATTAGAGGTACTCCACATCTGATCTTCGGAAAAATATTCCGCTTACAGAGCCTCGGTGGCTCGCCAGGAGAGAGGACCTAACACATACCGCCTTTTATATTCTAGCACCGCGTGTATGTAAATTGCGATTCTTTTAGGAGAAAGCACGACATTTTTGCCCTTTTTGGCATCCTCCAACTTTTTTATTTGAGAATCATCGCTGCATTTGTATTAGATCACAGAAACATCCAGTACAAGTCGGTTTACAATATACTCCGGTGGTGAACCCACCCAGGTGTTACAAACTTTATTTCCGCAGCCTTCCTTTGCAAGACGATGAGCAACTTCGTTCGCTGTTCTCCGCACAGCTTGCACCGAGAAGTCACCAAAGCCATCAAGCATGGACAGGGGCGAAGCCAGCCCAGAAGGGTATTGGGGTCATCCCCATTACGTCGGGGTCATTTTCTGCTTATGAACAATGTTTGTCATTCATTTACCAAGGATTTTATTTAGATCATCGGGGTCAACTGACCCCATTAATTACACCTAGCTCCACCCCTGAGCATGGATTTTATTTCAGCGACCAACGGGCCATAGAAAGATCTATCTTGTCCCTCTCTTGTCAACTTCGATGCAACCTCGACACTGTCCGTCTCCAACACAATTTTCGTTATCCCCATCTCCTGGGCAAGGCGTAACGCTCTTCGGCATCCTCCAACTTGATCGGAGGCTTTTGCACCTTGCTCGCCCCAACCCAAAGTGGTCAGCAAGGCTTTTGCTGTGATGATTGGAATGGACCTGCACTCTCATTTTCGCTCGACTCGACACGCGCTTGTGAATCCTGGTTTGTGCCGTAGCTGGGCTGGCGCCATATGTTGGCTGTTGGCGTTCAATTTGTATTGTTCAAACAAGATTGGGGATTCACCAGCGAGTTGTAGGTTTCGCAAGCTTTAGATGTGAACCATCCTTGATCCACCTATAGGTCGTGGACGCGCCTAGTTCCACCTAACGCAAAAAGGTGAATGATCCTTATCGGTGGCGGTGTCGGCCGTCGTCGGGTGATCTGGTCTCGCTGCAGTCACCAACTCACCGTCGCATAATGTACATACTTTGGGTTGTTCTTGTTGTTTTAAGTTGCTGGAAAAAAAAACCCTGTATATTTTGCTACCGTTTGTAGACCTGAAACGCCAGATTTCGTTCAGCTTTATCAATGGAACTTGTGGTGTGCCCCTGATGATCTAAACACCGCACCTCAGCAGGAGTACTTATTCTGCACGTCAAGAGTGCGGCAAAACTGATGGAATGGGGTGGAGTTTTGGCACGCGAGAGCACCCGGTTTTTTAAACGCATTTTGAGCAAACTTTAAAACGCCAAAAAATTTGGATAAAAAGTTTTCGCTTGTACATCTCGATACATATTCTATATGGTCACGAAGTTGTTTCACATAAGACCGACGTTTTTATGTCGTGTTTTTTTTGTCTTTTTTACACAAGTCACAAAAAATATCGGTTTTTCACGAAACTTCTCGTGCACACATTAAATGTCAGGATGTACGTGTTAATTTTTTGTTTGAAATTTTTTACATCTTAAAATGTTTTTTACGGTGACAGAAGCATATGCTTCCATGTGGCAAATTGATTTTCTCTAGAACCTTGCTCTATCTTGTTGTCAATGATCAGGTCACAGAGGGGCAAGCCCGGCGCGGCCGACACGGCCGGGGCGGACCCGGACGCGGTGGCGCAGAGCTACTGGCACGTCCACGCCCAGGACAGGAGCGCGTGGACACACGAGATGGACATCCGGTCACCGTCGATCATGTAGCCGGACGAGGTGCTCATCAGCCGTAGATGCCGCGACTGGCCGCCGGTGCTGTGGAATCTCTGGTGTCTCCGGTCAGTCAGGGAAGATCCGTTTGGGTCGTCAGAGTGCGCGCGCGCGCGGCTGTGGATCGGGAATCGTGTCCCCGTTCTGCGCCGCATGTCTAGCTCTGCTGCGCTTTGATGCGACGGCTTATCTATTTGGCGTTGTTGCTGCCGGAAGCGATCTCGTCGCCGGCTACGGCGACCTGTAAAATTCATGTGATTTCTACGACTTTTACTCAGTTTTATGCATGTGCGGATGTGCCTGTGGTTGATGCTTGCTACTGGAACGAGTAACTGGACGAGACACACGTCGTCTCCTTCACAAAAGATACATTGAGGGCTAACATTTTTTATCTGACAGAGAAGGCGGCCCCGAATTATGTGACCGGTGATGGCCACGAATTATGTGAACGGTGATAGCCTGCATTTCAGTTTTCAAGTGGTTAGCTAGTACGGTGCAATCATGGTGCATTCCACTTTTATGTGAAAGAGAAAGGTCGATCGACGAGTTACTAGCCTCCAGTTAGTAGCTCTGACCATCTAAAAAAATCAGTTGCTCTGAATGATTTCTGTGTCCCCAGCAGGTGCCCATCCCTACTTAGTCTCTTCCATGTGACAAGATGCAACTAGGTAGAGCAAGAATAAAAACTGAAATTAGGTCGAACTCATTTAGCTCGAACTCGTGAGATTAATGAGCTGAGCTGCACTTTTCATGTTAAAGTTAACACAAGCCTAACAAAGTAACTACTGAGCTGCTCGCGAGGCTCGGCAGCCCGTGAAATTATCACACAAGCCAGGGACATATATATAGTGGAGAATTTTTGTTTTATTTTTTCATCACTCGTTCTATTACAGCTAAAACATGACCACACGATTGTATGCTCTTTACATGTAGAGCTGCTGTGACTACGATGCTCTTAGCCTGTTAGGCAGAAGACTTGTCGCCACCGAATGCATTTTCCAGAACGCCGGTGGCCTGAAGGTGACTAATATCTCCACACATCTTGATAATGCAACGACCAGTCTCGCCAGAAACAAGCATAACAGTTACTGAGGTGTTGTGTATTTTAGTATGAAGCGGCCTAGTTGGACTGGCATGCCTGTAGAGTTCTCTGATGGTTCCACCATGAGAGACCAAGATAACTCGCTCCCCTGTCAATGGAGGAACACAAGTTCAGAAATATTCAGAAGATCATAGGCAAGTCCCATGCAGCTGTGAGTTGGTGAGTGGTACTTTTATCAGAAATATTGTTCGTTAACGGTTATCCAAACATTAACACAGTATATCTCCAGCATAATTCTCAACAAGAAAAAGGGGTGCCAATAAGCCAAACCCTTCTTCAAATGGTATTATTGCTAGGTACAGGGCAAAAACTCATGTTTACAAGATAATCGTCCGCCAGTTATAAGTCCAAAAAATGAAGCTCACAGTTTTCATTGTTTTCTGCATGGAAGAGTTTGAAACTCAGGCCTAGTTTGGCAGCGCAGTTTTTCTAAAACCGAAGTATTGGAATACCAAAGTATTTAGTCGCCAGGCAAATGAATACTTCATTTTGGACAATACTTCATTTTAGAAAAAAAAAACAGGTCGGGACTGAAGTTTCCAATACAACAAAAAAATGAAGTTTTGGACAATACTTCAGTTTTTAAAACCAAAGTATTCACTGGATCCAAACATGTCAAAGTATTTAATACTGAAGTATTTTTAGAAAACGTAGTATTGGTTGAATACTTCAAAAATACTTTGTTGCCAAACTAGGCCTCAGAGTTTACCTTTATGTTTTTCGACTATGTTATACAAGCACGAGACACATCGCTCTGATAGTTGATCAAGGCTCTCTCCACCACCCTGAAACAAGCTCCCAAAAATTCAGAAAATATATCTTTCAAAAAAAGCTAATGCATGCAGGTATGTCTGAGAAAAATAACTGCAATTGTTAGTACCAACGAACTGATACTGGCATATAGCTGGTTAGAGTAAATCAATCCATGTTTGACATGTTCAAACCTATAAAATGGTTGGCTTGTAGCATATTTGCACATCTAGTTACAACATCTTAAGGTTAAGATTATAACCCACCATGTATTTGGAGTGTTGCTAAGTAGTACAATACTTGAACAGTGAACTAATATCAACTGATAAACATTTCCTCAAAAGTAAGAAGACCTGGATGCTTACAGGAATTTGTTTGTTTCTCTTGTGGGACAAAAAAGCTTTGTAGGCCTCGGGCCTTTCTCTGACACCATCTTGAAGCGTCAAGCCCTGCAGATCTCCTATGTGCCTTTCTCTAAGTGCAGGATCGAACACAACCTACAATGCAGATTGCTTGCTCACTAATATTATATTAAACAATTCTTCTTGTACAAATTATGGTGAAGCAACGTGATGTATGCCTGAGATATATTCAAATAACAGAAAGGATCAAGGTGGATGAACATACATCTGGTAAATTGCAATTTTTTGCTATTATTCTTGCAGTCTCTGCCGCCCGCTTCAGATCAGATGAGTATATGGCAGCTGGCTTGGTTTCTTTAGACAGACGATGACCAACCTTGGCAATAAAATAAGATAATGTCCACATAAAAAGACTGCACCAGATGTCATGTAGTAATCTAAGTAAACCATACTATACCGCAGCAGCTTGCTGCCTCCCAATCTCATTCAGCTCGACATCCAAGTGCCCCTAATACAGGAGTATGACACTATATCAGATCGAAGGAACTTTTGGAGTAGATATTATTGTATATAAGAGAGTTAGGTAACGTGCAAAACATAGAGTAAAGGTGAAATTTATGTCATGCCGTGAAATGTATTGTTCCTTGCTCTGAACTATTTATTGAGATTATAAAAGCAGATAAAGCAAATTAGCCCTAGGACACTACTCCTAGTATTACGCGTTTGCATTTACTTAAGACACACTATTCAACTGCCAATTGGCTCAGTACCATCACAAAACATGATCATTTACTAGAACAAACCGCAAGTATTAAAACATTAATAAGAGATAGGAGTTTTCAGAATGACACATCAGATAATGTCAGGTAAATGTGTGTTTATGGCTATGGACAATCTAAATCTATCTCGGGAAATAGATTGACTTTCGCATTCATCTCGTTCTGGAAACAATTATGATGTAGAGGTGAAAAGTAACAGCAGTATAACGTTACTGTCTATCATCTCTTAAGCCTTTTGGTTTTTGCATTGGATGAATCCTGCCCCCAGGAGAGTAGGCACGCACACCCAAAGTAGAAAGAAGGACATACCCAATGCACGAGGCTCCCACACAAGGTGGGGTCTGGGGAGGGATTATAGGAACCTAGTCTTACCCCTGCAAAGTGCACTGCAGAGAGGCTGGTTCGAACCCAGGACCTCTTGGCACAAGTGGGGAGGACCTCACCACTGCACCAAGGCCTGCCCTCACTGAGTGCCAAAGAAGGTATGGAAATAATTCTCCAGTGTCAATACCTCGTATACTTTTCTGCGGTCATGAAGGAGGTATTGTTGCTCCAGTTCATTCACTAAAAATGGCCTTCGTAAAGCCGCATAAAAAAAACGAAGGAGGCACACAGATAAAAGCTCAGATCATGTAAAAGAGACATGAGGTGAAGACGTCTAAGTATTTTAGTTTTCTATAAATAGCATAAGTAAACATGCATTACATCAGAAGTGTTTCGTTTCATTAATATGACTACCTAATTGGGGATGTGAACCAAAACATCCTCTTACTAAAGTTGGCTTCGAAACAAGATGCTTGACTACTAACAGTGTAACGTTACCACATATTGACACCAGTATTCAGTCAATAGTCCTCTCCCACAAATTTATCCTTTAACCTTTTCTACAACAAGACCTAGCAAGCTACAAATCCATTGACTAGAAAGAGGCGGCGGTGTTAAGCAATCGCGATGACCTGTATGATGCGCGATGAGTTCCAGGAAGTCTCGCCGTGCCGCACCACCACGACCTCGGTGAATTCGCCAGCCTCGCCCTCGGCCGTGGAAGAGGACGACATCCCCCGTACTTCGTTGCTGGAGATCTCCGGATCGAGGGCGGGTCCGGTACGGAGGGAGACCGAGGCGACGGCTGACCGTGGCGCAGCGAGAAACGCTGCGCTGGCGGGGGAAGGAGAGGAGAACGAGAAGCGCGATGAGCGCGCCGCCGGCGGTGATTGAGGTCCACTTTGAGGCGTGACGGTGGTGGGATGGGGAGACATACGCCGATCCGCCATGACAGCTGTCACATAAAAGGAGAAGAGAAACCGGGGCGACTACGGTATACCGTTTACGGGCCGCTATCCAGTCTTGATGGGCCAACATAACTAGCTTAGAGCAACTCCAACAGACGCTGGAAACGGGCCGCGGGCTAAAAAAACGGCCTGTTTACAGCGCCAAGTCCCGCGCGGCGAGCACCAGCAGCAGGCGCACAATCCTCCTGCGCGCGGGAAAAACTTTGCCAATTCTTATTTGCCGCCCGTTGCGGCAAAACTAAGGGTGTGTTTGGTTGAGATTCCTGAGCTAGATTCACGTCCACACAGCTGAATCCGAACCAAACGAGTTTGGACAGTGCAGCAGATTCTCGAACGCACCGGATTTTGCTAGTGTAAAATGGAATCACCCCTCCCCCCAGATTTGCCTGCGTTGCGTCCAGCCGAAAAGTGAAAATTTACCCGCGATGCCACCGAGAAGTCAAAAACTGGACGGTTCGCGGAGGCTTTTCTATCGAGCACCACTCCCACGCGCCTCCCTGCCCGCACCCGACCCGCATCAGCTAGCTCGCTAGGGTTCCTCCGCCCCGCCGCCAAACTCCGGCGGGCGGCCGGCCGACTCCAGCGCCGCCTTGCTCCAGCGAAGTCCATCCTCACATCCTCCGCATCCCGTTTTTCCTCCCTCCCGTCCCTAGCCCCGCGAGAAGCTGTCGCCTGCACCCAGCCCGTCGCGCCGCCCCCCTCCAGGAACTCGCGCGCCGCCGGCCCGCGCCCGATTGGCGCGCCGCCGCATCGATTCTCTGCGCCGCCGGAAGTCCAGCCCCTTCCTCGTCCTCCCTTCTCCCTCCTCTTCCCTCTTCCCTCCTCCCAGCTCTCATCTCCCGTCCCCTGCATCTGATGCTTTTTTTTCTGATTTATTCTGTAAATTTCTTCTTGCAATTCGTCGGTGCATGTTGGTCAGATCCTTGAAGCGATTATTGTCTGTAAGAACTTCGGTTCCTAAAAAGCGATGGTGTGGAGATTGCTTGCAAGGTGTTCCTAAAAATGCTTGTACGATTTGTAACATGTAAAGTTTTGATGCTATGATTTCTAGCAGGTCGTGATGTAATATTTTGCAGCATATGATTTCAGCGTGCACCTCAAGGGATTTTCAAGATATTCAATTTTCAGCTTGCAACATTGATGCATATAAATAATCGTAATAAAAAATCCGTACCAAAATATCTGTGTGTCTATCGGTGTATAAATCGCGGTTTTACAATTAATCAAAATATAAATAGGCTTTTAGGGGCTCGGGGGCATTACAGACATTTTCCATTGAATCCACAATTTGACAGTTGTTCCAACCAAACAACTTCCAGATTCCGCACAGTTGTCAGCTCACAGCTGATTTCCCACAGCTGATTTCCCACAGCTGATTTTCAGGAATCTGCAGCTCAACCAAACACACACCTAAGCTTTGCCGCGCACCCCTTAGCCGCAACGGCCGGCCCACTTATGGTTTTTCTTTTCTGTTTTTTTTTGGTTGGCCCATTGATGATTTTTCCTTTTTTTATTCTTTTTTATTGCTTTTTTTCTTTTCTTTTCTTTTCTTTCCTTTTTCTTTTCTGTTTTATTTCTTTTTCTTCTCTTTTTTTTCATATTTCTTATTCATTTGTTTTTTTTACTTTCATATGATTTCGAAAATATTTTGGAAATGTTTAAAACAAAAAATTCTTTAGATTTTGGAAATGTTCAAAAGTAAAAAATATTCATTTTTTAAAATGTTCAAGTTTAAAAAATATTCATTTTTTAAAAATTGTATATGATTTTGAAAATACTTTTTGAAAAAAATGTTTAGATTTTTAAAAATTTCAAATTCAATAATTGTTCAGATTTGAAAATGTTCAAATTCAAAAACCGTTCATATCCGGAAATTTTTTAAATCAAAAAATATGTTTTGAAATATTTAAATTCTAAATCATGTTTTTTTAAACCTTGTTTAAAATAAAAATGTTCAAATTTTAAAAATGTTCATGTTTAATTTCTTTTTTATTCTATTTTGGTTTCTTTTTTATTTTCGTCACTTGTTATTTTTCTTTTTTGGTTTCTTTTTATTATTATTTTTTGTTTTTATTTTTAATTTTAAAAATTATACATGATTTGAAAATACTCATTTTTTTATGTTCAGATCGAAAAAATGTTCAAATTGAAAAATTGTTTAGATTTGAAAATGTTCAAATTTAAAAACTATTCATATGTGAAAATTTTAAAATTCAAAAACTGTTCAGATTTGAAAATGTTCAAATTTAAAAACTGTTCAGATTTGAAAAGGTTTCAAATTCAAAAATTATTTTGATTTCGAAACTTTTAATAAATTGTATATACTTTTGAAAATATTCATTTTTAATAAATGTTCAGATTTAAAAAATGTTCAAATTGAAAAACTGTTCAGATTAAGAATGTTCAAATCCTGAAAATTCTTTAAATTTAAAAAACATTTAAAAATTGTATATACTTTTGAAAATATTCACTTAAGAAAACGTTCGTATTTAAAAAAAATCAAATTTGAAAACTGTTCAGATTTGAAAATGTTCAAATTAAAAAACTGTTCAGATTAAAAACTCATATTTGAAAATTATTTTATATTAGAAAAGTAGATTCTGAAAATAAATAATTATAATTTTTTATTTTTTAAAAAGTGTTCAAAAAAATGTTCATGTTTAAAATAGAAAATGTTCATGTTTAAAATGTTTATTTTTGAAAATATTCAGTTTTATAAAATACTTAGATTTTTTTAAAACATTTCAGATTTTAGAAACAGAAAAAAGAAAGAAAAAAATGAGAGAAAACGAAAATACCTACCTTATGCCCTGATGGGCCGCGGCCCAGCAGAGCAGCCCAAGCGCGCGGGGTGCGCGGTGAAACAACGTTTTGCCGCTGAAGGCGGCAAAAAGCACCACCCAAAAACTTTGCTGCGCGCGCCTGCGTGCCCTTTCTTTGCCGCACCGACGAGTGCGCGCGGCATAAAACGCGCGCGTGCGCTAAAGTCCAACCGCCACCGCTTCACTCGCGCCACGCCATCTTATCCCTTTCCTCCATCGCTTTCACCGCACCAGCGCAGCCCACGCCACCACACCGCGCCACGCCATGCCGCCGCGCCGCTCCTCCTCTGGCTAACGCGGCGTCCGCGCGCGCCCGAATGGGATGTTCTACGCCGAGATACGAACCAGCATCGAGCGCATCGGCCTCGGCACGTTCGAGACGGCGCACGAGGCGGCGCGTGCGTACGACGCCGTGGCGTGGCGGCTCGGGCGCCCGCGCAGCCAGATGAACTTCCACGGCGTGCGGACACGCCAGCAAACCGAGGAGCTCGCGCCGCCGCCGCGCCTCGTCACCGCAAAGGAGCGCCGCCGCTGGGTGGAGACCGAGAGGCGCCTCCTCATCGCGGAGCGCAACGAGCGTGCGTTGGAGGAGGGGAAACACCGCTTCCCCCAGGACGTCGAGGCGCAGGCGCGGCACGACGCCGAGCGCGCGGCGACCAAGGCGGCGGTGAGGGCCTCCAAGCACGACGACCGTGTCCGGCGTCGTGCCAGCAAGGCGGAGCGCCGTGCGTTCCTCAAGGCGCAGCAGGCGGGCCCGCAGACGATCTACGACAACGACGACCGTTGGATGGACCTGCGGTCGTCGTCGCCGGTGTCCGACACGACACCGGCAACGTCGAACGAGGACTTTAACTTGGATAGCGACTAGTTCCCTAATAGTATTTTCTACTAGTTTCTAGTATTTTCTGCAATATGAACTATGTCTAGTCTTTTTTGTGTCTATGTAATATATTTTAGCCTAATTTCTAGATCTTGTGAATGCCAGTTTCTTGTCAAAAAGGTGTTTGCGCGCTGTGGATTTTACCGCGTTTGCTGGGGGCTTTTTTTCCACTTTTTAGCGCGCGGCGTTTTATCGCGTTCGGTGGAGTAGATTCGGGCGCGACGCGGTAAACACGTATCGCACGCGCTGCAATGATAGTTTTAGCGCGCCGAATTTTTGGGCGACTGCTGGAGTTGCTCTTAATGGCAAGGATAAAGTATAGATTTCACCCCAAATGTAGCACATTGGACACAATTCACCCTAATGAAAAAAAAGGAGACTTCCAACCCTCAAATGTGCAACACCGGTTAAATCACACCCTGCTAGCGTTTTTTTGTGAATTTGGGCGGTTTTAATTAGAATTTGGACGGTTTTGGACATTGAAGTGATCATTGACGTGATGATGATGTGGCGACTCAGCTAACACCGTTACTGACAGGTGGGCCCCACCGGCCTTGGACGTCATAAAGGCCGCCCCAGCCAGACGCCGTTACTGTGTTCTACCTAGCAGGTTTCTAATCGATTGGAAGTATTGAATATGTAGATGAGGCAGCAAGTTTGGCTCACGTTAACCTGCCCATCCCATGCAGATGCGATGTCCCATTTGTTGTACACAAAACAGAAAAGAGCAGCGACAAGCCAACGTGGTATGGACTGTGGCATGTCGCCGAGTCTCCGGCGTTTACGGCTTTACGCCCGTATGGCCGTATTTTATACGTCTGACAGTTGGTTAGGATTATTCGCGTCAACCTCCGTCCTCCGGCACACCGCCGACGAGGTGCTACCTCCGGCCTTCGGCCTCCTCTACGGCAGCCTTGACGAGCTCAAGGAATTGAAGAGGGGCGCCGTGAATCCAATGCGCGCCGTCTGTTTCTTCCCCGCCTCCGGCCGACCAACCGCCGCGACATTGCCTGGAGTTCGAGCTCGTCGCCGTCAGTTGAAGCATCCCCGAGAAGATCAAAGACCACCATCATCTCCGCCTTGTCGTCGTCTACCTCCCCGTCCAAGGAATCGAAGAGGGGCGCCGTGAATCGACCGCGTCGTCCGTTTCTTCTCCGCCCCCGGTCGACCATCCGCCGTGCCATTGCCTGGTGTTCGAGCTCGTCGCCGTCAATTGAAGCATCCCCGAGCAGATCGAATACCACCATCATCTCCGCCTCGTCGTCGTCTACTTCCCCGTCCAAGGAATCAAAGAGGGGCGCGGTGAATCGACCCCGCCGTCCGTTTCTTCCCTGCCTCCGCCTGACCAACCGCCTCGCCATTGCCGCCGTCCTCGACCTCCTCTGCCCCGCCGAGTCGTCTCACACGTCTAGGATGAGCTCTCCATCCCCCGGGACCCCTCCTTTCCCTCTCTATCGCTGTATTTTGTCGTCACGCTGGCAAATCGTGGTCGTCGGAGCTACGGCGATGGAGAACTGAAGAGAACAGACAACACACAGCTCCGTTATGTCTAACTGACGGCTCACACCACGTCAACGCCATGTCATCGCCACATCAACCATCAAAATCACTCAAACCGTTCAAAACCAGGCTAGGGTGTGATTTATCCGGTATTGCATATTTGAGGGTTGGAAGTATTCCATTTTTTTGTTCAGGGTGAATTGTGTCCAATGTGCTACATTTGATGGTGAAATCTATACTTTTTCCTAATGGCAATCCATCTTATTGGGCCAACGTTTTGTAGTCTGATGGGCCAACATAACCAGCTTAATGGCAATCCAGTCCCATTGGGCCAACATTAGACTCTGTTTACTTTCTGTGTATTTGAAGTGAGAACAGCTAGAAAAAGGCAGACGTCGAGAAGGTCTTCCTCGCGCACTTTCATCCTGTAAGTGTTGCTTTCTCTCTTCGCGTGACGCCGTGGCCCCCTGCAAGTGTTTGCATACTCGCCAAATGTTGTACTCCCTCCGTTTCATATTAGATGATTCTCAAATGGACGTATCTAGACATAAAATGCATCTAGATACATCTATTTGAAAGTCATCTAAAATGGAACGGAGGGAGTAGCAGAATAAAAATGGGATGATGATGAGAGAGAAGGGGCACAGGAGCGTGGAAGATACATTTTTTCCCCTTCATTTGTCAAACCGATTTTTCAAAAAATATATCTTGAAAATCATTTATCCAAATTACGAATCATTTTCACTTTTCATCTTATCACATCGATATCTTCAAAACTAGATTTCGTGTTAATAGGTTTTGACAAACTTTTTATTTTAAAACTAATACGGTCGTACTCCGGGTTGCAGTATAAGTAGATGTCGATGTTTCGTAACCGGCTAGTAAATTTGTATGTATGTAATGCTGTGATCATGGCCGGATGGGCTAACAGGCTCAAGCACACCAAGATGTATACAGGTTTGGACCCCGGGTTCGTCGCAAGTAACAACCCGACTTCTGTGTGGTCGGATGTATTTTGATGTATGAGATGCTCAAAGTACAAGGGGAGACCGGCTGGCGGTGCGGCCCGCTAGGCTGATCTCTAGGGGGAGGAGATGTGCTCATGTATGTGCGTGGAAATGTGGATGAGTAGTAAAGATTCTGTCCCCCTCTTGGAGGGTGGCGTACTACTTATAAATGGTCGCGCCATGGCCTTCTATAGAGGCTGACATGTCATTACATAACTGGGTACATGCTATGATGGGTAGGAGGCTACTCTTGGTATCTGTATCCTATGCGCGGCCAAACAGCTCGTACGTCGGTACGGGTCGGGTCTGTGTGGTGGGATGTGGAACATCTCAATTCATGGTCGTATGCAAAAGTTACAACACTTTTTATGAAGACCGTGCGTTTTTGCAAAAGTTTATTCGATGGTAGATCCAATCTATTAGTTCTGTGCCTATTATTTATTTAATAGTGGTGTTTGTGTTAATGGGCACGACACTAGTAACTGGGCCTTTTTTCAATTCCAAATAAATAGGTACGGTTACTAATAATGTGTGGCACTTTAATGACACACCGCTTGCAATGTTATAGTAGTAGTGGAATGTCCACAATCCCCCACGCCACTAATAAGTGATGTCGGTTTTAACAGTTGGGCTCCACATGCATACTAGTGGTGTGTTTCCTCCTAAACCACACCGCTGGTAATGACTTACTCGTGAAGTGTGAACCTTTTACACGGCACTGGTACCAGTGGCGTGTTACTATGGTTGAACACTACCAATATTGTGGCGTCTATAAAGATTTTCCTATTAGTGGCCGAAGGACTGGTTCGCGGATGAGCCCTCCCTAGAGGACTCTCCTCCGATGTCGCAAACTCCGACGGAATGTATCTGTGACAGTGGGGTGACGTGGTGGCCCGTCCATGGAGAAGGACGGGGAGTAGACTCTGGCTCGGAGGGGGCACTCCAAACGCCCGCACAGAAGGTGTGACCACCACCGCAGGCTGCGACCATATCGGCCGCGCTGGTGATTGTCATTGTGTCCGACAATGAAGACTAGGGATAAAACGGGACGAAAACCCGCACACGAAATGGGGCTGGCGTTTGAGTTGCCCTGGTGCCTCCGACGACTTGACGCGCAAAGCAGAGGCATCTGTAAGGCAAAACGTTGGAGACTTTTTTGTTCATGCACGTTCCTGTGCATTGATCGAGCACTTTTTGGGTCCATTGAACATTCATATAGGGCAGATGACTGAGCTGTAAAGCGAACCCAAACCAGTAGTAGCAAATAGCTCGGCGGCACAACCGAAACATTGAACATTTTTTCAAGTACAAAAAGGAGGGGGGAAATAAGAAAAGGATGTCATCACGGCGATTTCTTTGCGTCCATGATGTGGCGTACCGTGCAACAGCGATGGTACGTGCCACTGCCAGAGCTAAAATGCAGTGAAGGTGAAAGACCTCTGTTCTCTGCTCCTGGTTAAATTTTGCGATGTGCTGTAATGCAATGCACATCTGATGATATGATCCCAAATGGTTCCATAACACTACATAATCAAACGACCTCCCAACCTCTACGTCCACCTCCTTAAATAACGACGTAACCCCCTCCGCTTCCTTCTTAATTTAGGTGGCTCCATCACGCAGAATTGCAGCTGCCAATTCACCCCAATGCCATCACTTATCGACGGCCCGGCCTCGCTGCGGTCACTCCTCCGGCCGGTCACCGATGACCGCCGCCGGACGAAGCAAGGCGGCGGCGGCGGCACTGTTGTGGGGCTGTTCAAGATGTTCAAGCTCGTGCCGATGCTCACCACCGGCAGCAAGATGGTTGCGCTGCTCGGGCGGCACAACAACAGAGCCGCCCTCCTCGCCGACCACGCGCCGGCGGTAACCCTGTTCGGGCACCGGCGAGGGCGGCTGAGCCTCGCCATCCACGAGGACACGCGCGCGCCCCCGGCATTCCTCATCGAGCTCCCCATGCTGGCGGCCGCCCTGCACAGGGAGATGGCCACGGGCACCGTGAAGTTGGCGCTGGAGAGCGACACGCGCAGCGCGCGGCGCCGGCTGCTTGAGGAGTACGTGTGGGCCGTGTACTGCAACGGGCGCAAGGCCGGGTACGCCATCCGACGCAAGGACGCTTCCGACGACGAGAGGCACGTCCTCCGGCTGCTGCGCGGCGTCTCCATGGGCGCCGGGGTGCTGCCGCCGCCGCCCGCAGAGAGGGAGGGCGCCACCCCGTCCAACGGCCCCGACGGCGAGCTCACCTACATGCGCGCCCGCGTCGAGCGCGTGGTTGGGTCGAAGGACTCCGAGGCGTTCTACATGATCAACCCGGACGACGGCAGCGACAACGGCGGTCGGGGAGGCGATAGTGCCGCGGAGCTGAGCATTTTCCTAGTGAGGAAGAAGTGAAAAAACTACGGTAGCTAGTGGTACGTAGTGCAGTATCACGCTCTACTATTACAATGCAAACACTGTTCTCTTGTGAAGTTGTGAATACGAGCATACAAATAGTGATATATTGTGTGAAGAGAGCCTATATCATGTCTCAACTACCTCGCAAAAAAAAAAACTCAAATTGTCTCAACTTGCCATCAAAATTTATGTCTCTTCAAGAACTAGACGACTGTCCATTTTCGATGAAACGCGTGAGGGTAGGCGGGATGACATTTTCGAAGATCTTCACAGAGGAAAAATGGATAGATGCATGCAAAATGGAGCGCATAGGTTGAAGAACATGTGCACTACTATGCATACACAGTCATCTCGTTCTCGCGAGTTTTTTACATAAACATATCACAATTGGGGCTCTGACAACGGGTTAGTACCATTTTTGGTGATTTTTTCAAGTCAGTACCAACAGTGGGGCTAATGACAACAGATTGCACAAATTCTGTTCTAATTGCATTTTGATACCTGCGCTGACTAGCGGGACCCATTTGTAAGGCCTTGGTGGCAGCACACGTGGATGCAGAGCTGATGTGGACATGGGGCCCACCCGTCAGGCCTCGCTCGCATCGCCCGCTGATCTTGGGTGGCCGAGGGGAGCTGCGCAGCCCCGCTCCGCCATGGCCACTCGTCGACGGCGCCCCCATCTGGTTCGAGCAGCTGCGCATCTCCGCTTGGTCCGACCTCCCTCGTCGTCCAGCGTCGCCCATTAGCCGTGCTCCATGATTCGTGGGGAGGTCCAGCCACGCCAAGCACGGCCGCCAGCAGCAGTGCGCGTGCGCGTCGGCGTGGCCAAATCCCGCTGTGCGTGTCGCCGCCAAATCCTGCCAAGCTCGAGGTGCCGCGCCCGGCGGTACTGCCGAACAGGCCGCACCACGAGCCGCACCATCGCCATCGCTGCAGCTCGCCCGCGCGCCGTCGCTGCCGTGAAAAAGCTAGCTAGCGTTGTCTCTTTGCTAGCCACCGCAGATTGGTCGCGGTGTGTGCACTAGCACACACGTCCCGTGAGAAAAGCTAGCTAGCTCTCTCTTTGCTGCTCGTGCCTGCCGCTGCCTCTCGGCCGTGCTGCTGGCCCTTATCCCGTGAGCGCTGCTGCTTTCTGCTCGCTGCTCCTGGCATGCCGCGCTGCCACTGCTTGTTGTTCCTCACGCGCGCTGCCGCCGCCGCTGCTCGGGCGCAGCCGCCGCACCGCCGCTGCTTGCTCTCGCCGCCGCCGCTGCTCGCCGCCTTGCCCTCGCGCGTGTCGCGCGCCATTGCTTGCTGCTTGCTAGAGCGCGCCGCCGTCGCTGCTCGCCCTCGAGCGCGCCACGCTGCTGTTTGCGACGCCGCCGCTGCTCGCCCTCGTGCGCCGCGCCGCCGCAGCGAGCAGGTCGGGGATAGAGACGACACGTCGACACGGCGTAGGTGCGGTCTGTTGGGAGGGATGAGATTCTGACGGGTGGGCCCCATGTCCACATCAGCTCTGCGTCCACGTGTGCTGCCACCAAGGCCTTACAAATGGGTCCCACTAGTCAGCGCGGGTATCAAAATGCAATTAGAATAGAATTTGTGCAATCTGTTGTCATTAGCCCCATTGTTGGTACTGACTTGAAAAAATCACCAAAAGGTACTAACCCATTGTCAAAGCCCCAATTGTGATATGTTTATGTAAAAAACTCCGTTCTCGCCGTCGCTAGCGGGACCAAATTAATGGAGTAAATTAAGCTGGCTAGAGCGAAGGTATGTGCACCAGTTTCTTGTTCCCTGGCCGGCCCCATGCATCTTTCTCCAATGATGAGCACGAGTCCTTGTTTAGCAAAGCTAGGTAGGCCCTGCGAAAGGACGTACGACGACATCCGAACCAATGTGCATGCATTGATGCAATACGTAGCTGAGCTCCCATGTGCACCGGTAACACCACCCAGTCGTACCGTCTAAAAGTCTTCTCCCTCCGCTTCATTTTATTCTACTCCCTCCGTTCTAAAAAGGATGTCACAACTTTTTCCATCCATCAGTATATCTAGACATGTTTTACATATAGATACATTCATAAATGGAAAAAATCTGTGACATCCTTTTCGGAACGGAGGAGCTACATGAAAAATTCAGACAATTTAGTATTGTATTATTAGTACTACTCTCTCCATCTCGATTTATTAGGCACTTTTAAAGTTTCTCTGCTACCTAGACAAGCGAGGATTGACCGAGTTAATTACTCCTAAATGAGACAACTAATTAGGAATGACCAATAAGAGCAAGATTAATAATATAGCCAATTGTTGGCTATAAGGAAGTGCCATGTCATTTATAGCCAACATATAGCCAATATGTACAATAGTTGGCTATAAAATCCTATTATTTTATTACTATTTGGTCCACCTTTCACTCTCACAAAGTGCATAGGAGCACGTGCTAGAGCTGGCTCTTGCATGAGAGTCCGCTTACCTTCTCTCTCCTCTTCTCACTTCTCCAACTAAGCACACATATAATATTTTAAATCTTAGAGCCTGCTAAATAGGATCTATTGTACTTGCTCTAAGGTCTATCGGAAGCGCATGCATTGGCCTAATTAAATAAATCATTGGTTAAATCGCATATAGATTGGAGAGAGGAAGTGGTCGGGAGAGCCTTTCTAGGAGATCATTAATGCTAATTGGGCCTAACTCTTGATAAAATCAGATTTTAGTATTGTGTCTTATAAACCGAGATGGAGCGAGTACTTAGTCTTGAACTTTAAGCAATATCACGGGGACAATGCATTTTCTTCTTACCCAAAACTTAATTAAATGCTACCATGCAATTTGATTGGACATGAGTGGTTGAGTTTTAATGTTGAGCTATTACTGAGGGGATATATTAATGGAAAGCGTGTTTCCTACAATAGAATATAGACTAAATTAGAACAAATATTTGGTCCAGAATGTAGACTAAACTGGAAAGGAGGGAGTATGTGCGTACATGTTGCAACACTTCACATCATACTTGCATAATGATACATCCAACACACAAGAATCTAGTACTCCTCTGATTGTTGTTCTATATCAGCGACACTTAATATGGATTGGAGGGAGTTTGCCAACACACTCTTAGCCGCAAAAGATTATCAATGGAGCGATGTGCCGAGCCGGTATGACCGTTCTCCACGGACGGAATCGAATTATGTGTTTGAAAGCTCCACGCTCTGATAGTCTGGTGGTTTCTATGGTTCAATTCTCTTAAGGTAGTGTTTGGATGTAGGAATTCAGGCTCAGAATCAAGGAATCTGGAATTCGGGCCTCAATTCCGATGTTTGGGGTGCGCACGGAATCCGGCCTGGGAATTGGAAACCAATTCCGAGCGGGCCTCCCATCCCTCGCGAAACAACACTTACTGATTCGGAGGTGGGAACCTCGGAATCGCAAGGAATTGAGCGAGGGGTTTCGGCGTACCCCTTCAAGCGTACAGAGCGAGGCTCTCGTCTCGAAAGGAGACCAGTTCGCGACCAAGTATGGCGGCGGCGCGGCACGCCATACTCTCTCTCCCTCCTCTCCCTCATCCCTCCTCTCCATACTCTCTCTCTATCCCTCCTCTTCTGATTTCCGGTCATCGGGAGGTGTACGGCGGCGCGACCAGACGTCGGCCTCTTAACCCTAGATCGGGCGCCGGAAGGGGGAGGGCGACGGGATTGAACGCCGGCGGGAATCCGGACGTGGCTGCCCTCTCCCGTTTGTCTTTGGTCGTGGCTGGCCTCTGTAGAGCTGTTAATTTCAGTCTTTGGTCGTGGCTGCCCACTCCCGAGCTGTTTATTTTAATCCTTGCCATGGCTGCCTTTGTTCCAGGCCATTTTGTTTTGATCTGTTTCATTTTTGTACGAATTTGAGTACTAGCAGCAGGAATTTGAGTACTGTGGGAATTTGAGTACTACCAGCAGGAATTTTGGATGTGTTTTCCAAAATTATTCCTACTTGTATTGTTCTTGTGACTTTATTCGGTATATTTTTATGTTATTTTGTGTGAAAAATAATATATAAACATTCAAATATCAAACATACTATTTTTCATACATGTAGACAAGTTTATGTTGTCCAAACTCAACAAAACAACAAATTCCATGGTTTATACATCCAAACAGAAATTGGAATTGGATGCCACCCTTTAATTCCAACCTTAAATACCATGCACAACCAAACAACAGAATTGGAATTGGAGCCCATTTCCTTTCCTTCTTGGAATTGGAATTCTCAGTCCAATTTAATTCCGAGCAGTTTTTCCTACATCCAAACACAGCCTAAAAGAATTTTGATTAGATCTATGTTTGTTGGTGAAAGAAATGTTAGATGACCTTTTATACGGCAGGTTGAATCATGAGAGTGAAGAGGTTTTGAACGGCGACTATCGCTTCCCGCTCTGTTGGCTTCCCTCCCCCTAGTCCACGGTTGTTGTTCTATCCACGACGTCCACCCTAGACCTCTCTCCTGGCTTTACCGCCTTCAGGCTTGTAGGCCCCAGTCGTGACGTCTCACCGACTAATCGTTGGACCTGGTTTCGTCGACCCACCCGGTCACTGCCTTCAGCTCAGAGCAACTCCAGCCGTTGGCCCCCCCAGGCCGAATTGCCGGCATTTTTTGGGCCTGCTGGGGGCGCCGGCGGAAAAAAATGGCCTGGGGGCGGGCCGATTCCCAGCCGCGGCCCCCAGGCCGATCGATAGAATTATTTACAGAAAAATTTGTTCGACGAACTTACGCGAAATTTGTTCAAACATAGACGATATTTGTTCAAACTTAATGATATTTGTTCGAACAAGATTACAAAAAAACATAAAAAAAATAAAAAACGGCGGCGCGGCGTCTACATGCCGAAGTGGCGGTAGAACCGCGTGTAGTCCCCGCCGTCGGAGTCGTCGGAGTCGCCACCGGTCGGAGGAGGAGCAGGAGCACTGCACCCAGCGCCGTCGCCGCCGGTGCCGGGCTCCTCCTTCGGCGTCAGCAGGCGGGAGGAGCTCCCGCCGGTGCCGGTGCCGTCCTCGTCGCTGTCGTCCAGCACGACGTAATCCGCCCCGGCGCGACGACGGCGGCGGCGCTCGTAGCGCGCGAGGAGCTCCTTCTCCTCGGCCTCAATGCGCCGTTGGCGCTTCTCCTCCTCCCGCTCGTGCTCGCGGGCCGACCATTCCAGCGCGAAGTCCACCGGCGCCGAAGGGACGTCGTTGAGGCTGGCCACCATGGCGGTCCGCACGGCCTCCTCCTCGTCATAGGCCTCCTCCTTCACGACGGCCTTTTTCTTGAAGGCCTTCTTGAGGGCGCGGCCGCCGGTGCCGGGCTCCTTCTTCGGCATCAGCAGGCGGGAGGAGCTCCCGCCGATGCCGGGCTCCCTGATGACGATGCCGCGGGAGCCGCTCCTTCGCGGCGGCTCGTCCGCCGGCTCCTCCTTGACGCGGGCGAACGACATCGAGCGGGCGGCGTCCGAAGAGGAGCGTGCGGCGTCGGAAGACGAGGACGACAAGAAGGACATCCTCCTCGACGTCCATCCTTGGCGCGCCGACGAGCCCTGAAGGCGCGGCTCGTTGCCGTCCTCGATGTAATCGAGGACGTACGCCAGCGAGCGGCTGGGCATGCCCCACCACTTCTTCCGCCCGTCGTTGTTGTTGCGCTTGGGCGCGTGGGCCGCCGGGCCGGGGTAGTCGTTGAGCTGGCGCGCGCGGCGGTCGGAGAAGAACGTGTTCCAGGTCACGTTGTTCTCCGGATCCCAGACGGGATCCGCCTGCTCCTCCTCCGTCAGCCGCTCGCGGGCGGCGTAGATCTCCGCCAGCCGCTCATCGCCGGTGGGGGTGGGGGGGACCGGGAACCCCATCTGGCTGAGCCGCCAGGTTCCGGGGAGCTTCATGCCGGGCGGGCATGGGTAGCCCGCCTCGTGCAGCAGGCGCGCCTCCCGGTCCTGGAGCCAGTTCCGGCCGAAGCCGTTGGCCGCCGCGCCGCTTGCTGGATCCATTCCGGTGTGTGTGCGAGGGGTTTGGGTGTTCGTGCTCGGCGAGGATGTGTTCGTGCTCGGCGGGGGTGTGCTCGCTGTGAGAGGAGGGGCAGTAAATAAATACCGGCGGGGAGAGGGCGGGGCAGTAACTGCGGCGCGCCTAACTCCGCCGCGTGGCCGATTTGACTCGACGGCGGTTCGCCTGACCGGCGGCAGAGCAGTAATGCGACGCGGAAGGCGAGGCGATGAGGACGACGAAGCGGTTGTGCCGCTGACAGGGCGGGCCCGCCGGAGCTTTCGCGCGGTTTCCCTCGGTTCCGCGCCGTTTCGCGCCATTTTCCCTTTTGCCGGCGTCCCCAGGCCGAACCCGGCGCGCTGGGTTCGGCCTGGGATGCCGGATAAAAATTGGGCCAAATCCGGGGAAAAAAGAGGCCTTGGGGGGCGCTGGGGGGGCGACTACGGGAAAAATGGACCGCCGGCGTAAAAAAGGGGGTCCTGGGAGTTATTTACAAAAACATACCACATTTGGGGCTCTGACAACGCATCAGTACCCACTTTGGTAATTTTTTCAGTTCAGTACCATCTCTCGGGATGCTCCACCGCCCGCGCTGATGGCTTGTTTAAACGCGTTTGACCAACTTGGCGGCCGACGTGGAGGAAACAGCCGTTAACGCCGTTGTCTCTGGATCCTCGATCGATTCAGGAGTGTAGGTCCCCTCTCATCTTCTTCCTCCTTTTTCTCTCTCCAGAGAACCCGACTGATCCCAGCGCCGCCATGCTCGATCCCCTCTCCCCCTCCGTTCTGGCTCACCCGAGGCCACCCGGCGCAGTGCTGCTCTTGCCTCGCGTCGCCGGCAGACATGACCTCCACCGTGAAGCCCGGAATCGAGAGCCGCCCCGGCGCCGCGAGGGAGCTGCACACGGGGAGCAGCCTTTTCCGCAAAATCGCCGGTCATGAACAGGCAATAGCTAGCATGCACGCACGCGCAATACCCTAGCAGCAGCAAGGCCCGCAAACACGCACTAGCTAGGCACCTAGCAGCAGCACACATGGGTACGCGCGCACTAGCTAGCAGAAGCACGCACGCGCTAGCGCCTGCATGCGTGCGAGGGCAGGGGCGCGGCCGAGGCACGGAGACGCCTGAACAGCATGCTAGCACGGCTGAGCTGACCGAACGGGACGGTCAGACACACGGCGAACCGAGCACGACTGTCGACCGTGACGCGGTAAGCCGAGATGACGGCCGGCGAGAAGGCGCATCGGATGACTAGCTCGGGACGGCACGACAAGCTGTGCCGCGGGGGCGCGGACCAGCTCGCGGTCACCGTGCGCCGGTCGCGTCGCCGCGCTCGCTGCGTCCCCGCACTCGCCGGCCGCGTCGTCGCACTGGGCGGCCACGTCCCCGTGCTCGCCAGCCGGGTCGTGTCGCCGCGCTCGCCGGCCGCTTCCCGTGCTCTCGTCCACGTCGGACGTTTGACTCAGGTGGGACCAGCAGCCACGGCGTTAACGGCCGTTTCCTCCACGTCGGCCGCCAAGTTGGTCAAACGTGTTTAAACAAGCCATCAGCGCGGGCTGTGGAGCATCCCCGAGAGATGGTACTGAACTGAAAAAATTACCAAAGTGGGTACTGATGCGTTGTCAGATCCCCCCAAATGTGGTATGTTTTTGTAAATAACTCGGGTCCTGGGGGGCTCTCGGGAGACGGCTGGAGTTGCTCTCAGGTACATGTGTCCCAGAGTCTCCTATTGCCTGACAGGCTATTGGCGCCACCAAGCATGTCTGGTTCGTAGTGACACCCTCTACCTCTAGCTCCCCCACCACCCCACCCCACCCCCACCAACCGCATTAATGGGAGTCCGAGCTACTACATTACACAGCCACGAGGTACTCGACTGGCGCCATGCGGAGACGCTATATGCTCCCGAGTTATCGACAGCTGGTGTCGCGCGGCGCCCCACTCCTCGACTAGTCTCCGATGATGGCAGATTGCAGACGATGAGCCCACCCTTCTAGTGGCGTACTCTACCCGAGCATCAATCGCCTTCAAGCCGCCTCAATATCAGCACTGGCGCCTATGCGTCTTCAATGACCAATGATCGGTGGGTCGGGCAGCAAATTAAAACCTTCTAAGAGACTAAGACCATCAAGAATGTCGGAAATCACGTCGTACAAATACAGAACATGTACGATGGTTTTTAAACACACACGATTGAGTTTCAACAAAACGTTTGCGATAAGTAACATAAGCACACGACCAATTACGCTTAAGCATGTGCGATTATGCCCATACACACATGGGTCCAGTTGTGGAAACGTGTCTGATGGATCTATCATAGCATACGGTTATTTAATAATTTTCGTTTGCGAAGTTATAAACCATGTGGCATTGCGCACCTGATCGCTAATCATATGCGATGGATAAGATCAATCATCTGCGATTGCCTGATTTGTACTACTGTCCATACGTATGTGACTTGACGACCGAGATCGCTAGTTGTATTATTTGTCCTAGTTCGTTGCAAAATTTTCAATCACTTCTATTTCATGGAACTAGCAAAGTGGCCCGCGCACATGCGCGGGCAACACCTTGATTTGGTATTAGTCAGTCTTAGATCTTAGAGAAAAAAAATACTTAGATCTTAGAGAAAAATATTTAAGTCGTTTTGTTTTATTTGGCTTTTTTAAACTTAAATTCGTCATAGTACACAATTATTATTACCGATAATACTTCTTCCCAATAAAGGGGAAACAATCCCACACAACCCAATAAAACTTCGACGTATATATTTAAGCAACATCGATGTAACATTTAAGAAAAAGTTTAATTTTATATAAGTCACTTAGGAAAATGTTTTTTATTTGGATTTTATTAAAAAAACATTTTTTATGTGTCAAAAGACTACTTTAATTGCCTTCAATGAGTTTTATATTTCTGATATATGTGGTGTTAACTTTTACAACTAACCATTTGAATTAGCTGATTTCATTATGTGTATTATATTTACTCCATATTTTATTAAATGTTTTGTGTTTATATCTATATGTTCATCCCTTTCTCCAAATTGCATGTTATATGTTTGAGCCGCACATTATGTATCTTCTCGGTTTGCACCATAAGATCAATAAAGTGCAATGATTGCTAAATTTGCAATTTGGCCGTACTTGCAATTTCTCATAATTTTATTTGACGACCCACATCCTCTTAATTTAGTTTTCGGAGTATTGTGTTTGCCAAACTGACTATGTCTTCAAGAAATGATTTTAGCCAAATACATCCATAAGCCATTGCAAGTGCTTTTGAACACGCATTCACTTATTTCCCCCGTTGCCCCATGCCAAATATGCAAGAATATATATCACTCTTTTTTGAAGAAATCCGCCGACCCTTTGTAGAACAATTTCTCTCACCCATGCAAGAGACAATTTACACCCATGTTCTAATATAATTACGTTAGTCCATAATCATTCATAAGATTTAATAGGATTGACGATAAATCTAGCAGCACGTATTTGTTCTCGTTATCATCTGAATAAATATGTACATCCTATCCAAGTAAGGACTATCATATTCTCTACTTTCGTGTATGCATAGAAAAGTGTTAGCAGATGGAACGATCTATGCGTCATTGATCGATTCGCACCACCAGGAAAAGGCCCTTCTGTAGCACCAGCAGCACCTCATCAAACTTTACTATGAAACTACGGGCCTGGGTATGATAAAATAAAGTGAGTCTCTTTTGGGAAGGTAACTACCTCAGATAATAACCTCTATATAAGCATCAATATATGTTAAACATATCCGTAAAATGGATGCATGGAGATTTTCAACTCAAGAAAAAAAACAGTACTAATTGTGGTTGTGTGACTGTTAGAAAATACTGTACCTTGACAACTTATTAGCGTATTAGCTCCAGTCACCAAGTAAGTCAATGTAATGGCCTTAAAAGTAAGGTTTTCTTTAGTCTGTCTAAGCTAAACGCAAAGCAGAAAATAGTTAGCATTACTTTTAGTAATGTATGCATAAACTGCAGCCAAACACAGTATCCGATCCACTGATAAATGTACAATAAGATGGTACACATAGAAAGCAGGAAAACAAATGAAGACCATGATATATCATATATTGCACCCATAAAACGAAATCGGGGAAGATAATGGTCTTACTTGGGTTCTATATGTATATGCTGTAGGTTTCATTTCCTACCTGACCTTTCATCCACCAAATAATCCAGAACTTTCACAAATTCTAGGTGGCAGACATTATGAGGAACAACGGTATGCTACAAAAGAGAGAGGCATAACATTGATTGAAACTCCTGACTTTTATTCAAACATAAAAAATTAAGAGAACACTAAAGGTGATAGATCAGTTCATAGGATCTCTAAGAATTTGGGAGTATGATTGCTTGTGGCCTCATGGATGCAGAAGAACCATTTTCCAGCTAACATAATCTACCGAGACAGTGTTAGATGTATATTGGTTAGCCTTGGTGGTCTTCGATATGCAGGTACAGAATGCAAACGAATTATATAAGACATGTAACGAAATTTGAATAATTTATGTTTAATGTCTCAAGACCTAAGCTGACACATTTTTATGCCTACTTCCTTAAGTGCACCTAACCGTTAAATAACGGGTGAATAGCTCCTGTGCGACGTTTTTCATCGCTATTGGATTTTGTAGCGCCCCGACCCCAGAACTATATAGTGGAACGTTGTGTAACCGGTCATGCTACACAATTGAGGGTTACTGGGTTTACCAATCCCAGGCCAATACTCCTTGGCAGGTGTGCTCGGAATGGATCATCGGCACACAACACCTCAATCATGCCATAAGCTCAGACATCGCTTCCATGTATAGTAAAGAGACCGAGACTTGTAGAACGAACTGGCACATCACAGACTCTACGACACAAAGATATCATAGTTCAACTCATATAATTGAGAAAGATAGCAAATGACACATCAGAGGTCACTGACCCATCATTACAACAAGCGGAAGCAAATTAAAGTTGTCTAAACAACAAGATCCAAATTATGGCCTAAGAGGCCTACAGATAAACATCCCGTGCCAGCCTGTTCCATGACGTCCCAAGCTGCCACCTGGGAACCCCAGACTACTCGTCGAAGTCAACGTAGAACCCACCTTCCAGTTCGGTGGCGTCCTCCTCTGAAACAAATAATAAGCAACAAAGCAAGGCTGAGTACGACGTACTCGCAAGAATTAGTAGGGCGATATAGGCCCGATGATGACGGAGGCTGCAAAGCTATATAAGTGGTTGTTTTGCATAAAGCTAGTTTTGTTTCCTTCCGAAGACTAGGACTCATGGCATCGTCTAATCAGAAGGTTTTCATAAGGGGGTAAGAGGGTAACACTTTTCTCTTCGGTTCACGGGGAACCTACTGTATTCAGAAGCACTACTTATCTCCACCAAGGCACTCCCTCGAATCACCCTCGAGGAAATGAACCTTTATCACACGTTGATTATGCAACCTCTAGCTGCCATTTGATTAAAGATTCAGGTTCTCTATGATCTGGTGGTAGCCTGACCGCAGATCCATCTTGGAGAACACAGTTGCACCCGCCAACTGATTGAAGAGATCATTCATTCGAGGGATAGGATATTTGTTTTTGATGGTCACCGCATTCAGAGGGCGGTAATCAACAACCAGACGAGGAACGTTGGTATCCCTCTTCTTGACAAAGATGACCGGGCAACCCCAGGGGGAACTACTAGGCCGAATGAAGTCCTTCTCCAACAGTTCATCTAGTTGCTTTTTCAGTTCAGTCAACTCTTCTGTCGGCATTCGGTACGGCCTCTTGGAAATCGGGGCAGTCCCGGGAACCAGCTCGATGACAAACTCGACGCTTCGATCTGGCGGCATGCCAGGCAATTCCTCAGGAAAAACATCAGGAAAGTCACACACCACACCTATCTCATGCATTTCTGGCGGGTTGATGCCTTCCATAAAGTAAAGGCTGATCTCCGGAGAGAGAGGAGCGGTAGCGGTTGGAATTTTGGAGTAAGGGGACAGGTAGGTCACCGGTCCGAAGGTTGGATGGACCACAGTGACAGACTTGGCAGCACAATTCAAATTGGCCTGGTACCTGACTAGCCAGTCCATACCCAGAATAACATCTATCCAACTGACTTCAGGGCAATCAGCTGGAAAGGAAAAGGACATCTGCCTAAGCATATCTGGACTTCCGGAGTAATCCAGTCAGTTAACCAACTAGAACCCGGTGTTTTAACCTTTAGAGGGGATTGCATGTTCTGGAACTCTATTTGGCGGCTAACTGCGAAAGCTATGGATATGAATGAATGCGATGCACCAGAATCAAACAAGACCGTAGCTGGATATCCATTGATTCGGAGCTCACCCATGAGAACACCGGGGTCCTCTTCAGCGGCTTCAGCAGAGACGTGGGTCAGACGACCACGGCTAACAGTAGCAGCTTTGGCAGCTGGTGTAGGAGGTGCTGGTGCAGGTGTAGAGCCTCTGGCCTTCTGAGGACACTCACTGGAGTAGTGACCTGGCTGACCACAGGCGTAGCAAGTGAGCCCTGGCGGTGCAGGCGGACGAGGACGGAACCCACTTCCAGCCGCACCCACAGTCGATGTAGCTGGGCGAGGCGGAGGTGGCTTGTGTCCTGTAGGCTTGGGCACGAAAGGAGCACGGGGCACCGAGCTGAATGGCACGAATACCCTGCGCTTCTTGGCTTCGGAGGATGAGGAGCCTTGGTTGTCCACTGGAGCTGACTTCCTGGAAGCTTCTAGCTCCTTCTTGCCTTGCTCCAGAGTTAGAGCCTGATTGTACAGCTCCTGAAAGGACGGGAACTTGAAAGGTAACAGCTCATAACGAAGCTGCGGATTCAGACCCTTGCGGAACAGATACTGTCGGTCCTCATCATTGGTCACGTCCCGAGGGGCGTAACGAGACAGGTGATTGAACTCCCGCCCGTAAGCTTGGAGATCCATCCGACCCTGGTTCAGATTCAGGAACTCCCTTCTCTTCAAGTCCATGACGGGCTTAGGGATGTAAGCCGCACGGAATGCAGTGCGGAATTCCTCCCAGGTGAACACATGACCAGCGGCAGACATTGCCACATGGCTTTCCCACCAAGAGCCAGCGGCTCCCATCAGAAGGTAGGTTGCAAAGTTCACTTGCTCAGCAGCTGGAACATGCAGCGCGGCGAACTTGCGCTCCAGGGCACGCAGCCAATCATCAGCATCCAACGGCTCCTTAGCGAAAGCGAAGGTGGGAGGCTGGGACCGCAGAAAGTCATTGAGGTTGTTACATTCAGTGTTCCTCCTGTCACCCTGCTGCACCAACTGAGCAAGCAGGTTCTCATTGCGCACTCGACCCTGCTCAATGATCATCAAAACCTCCGCCATAGTGGGTGGCTGTGGTGGCTCAGGATTGCTGTTTCACCACGACGGGTAGGAGCCATTCTGAAGATTTGGAACAAGGACACAATTAGAAGCCACTTAGGCGAAAACACCCATGGATTGCAACAATTTAGCAGGAGTGATCAAGGAAGAACATGTATCATCGCATCAACATGGCAGGAAAATAATTGAACTGATCAGACATTAGCCAGTCGGAATAAAACCCATTAAGTAATTCAAGTACAAGCTCACAAGCTTTTAGTATGCATTACACGAATGGGGAAACAGATGATACAAGTCATTAGATTCGAATACAACAAGTCCAACTTGAAAGGAAACCACTACAGATAGTGGGTATCTCGCCCATCACGCAGGAAGGCATAGATACGATACAAGGTACCCGCAGATACCAGTCGCCTAGAAGTACTGAACGTATTCCGGGAGACGCACAGAGCGAGTGCGGAAACGGCGTGCACTTGCGGGCTGGTTGACATAAGGCGGCGTGTGCACGTCACCACCGGCCTCTCGAGCAGGTCCACGCGGTGGAATGGTGCCACCCACACTCGGGCTGCTCATAAAGTGGGGCAGCGCCATCGGCATAGGCGAAAGGAGCTCCGGGGGAAGCACCCCGCCGTGGACGTATTGCTCCAAGGTCGTCAGCGTGTGACGGTGACTGTCACGAGCGGCCACTGCGTAGAGGTACCACTGACGAGCTCGAAGGTCCAACGCTCTCACCATCTCGACAAGAGCTCGGTGACTCTGTTCCGGCTCAGTTGAGGGGTCCGAGTATCTCGCAACATAACATCCCTCCTGACCGTCATCAGCTGCCGGAAAGTGATAGAAGTCTGATATCGGGTTGGCTAAGTACTCATTATATCCTCGGTACACTGAGAGACCGTTGAAGGCAGCCTCCTGAACAGCCTGCTCCACGGTCATTCCCAAACCGGCATGCTGGTGCTGGATTCTATCTCCATCCTCGTTGAGGACACGGACCTGACAGTAGAACTGGCCCTGCCCATACGGCATGTGCTGTTCATACACCACGTACTCTGGGTACCAAGGGCAACCCACGCTGGCTAAGGCAGCAGCAAACAAGGCGGGAAACCCACGGACACCCTCACAGCGAGTAAGACAGACAACAAGACCCGTAGGCGGCATCTGTAACAACAACAGAACAGATCAACAGTTAGGAACGGAAGGAGACTCACAAATTTATCTAGACGGTAAGAACCCAACCCCGAGATCCTAACTTGATTCAACTGTAAAACAAATTGAGGTAAGGTGACTCAGAATTAGAGCGAGTTGGGTAAGGAGTAAAAAGAATTCCTAAGATGGTTTTCACAACTCATTTTATTTCATAAATAATAATTTTACCAACTCTAGACTCAACTTCGACCAATAGAACGGGCTTCCTACAGGCAGTACTGCTCTGATACCAATTTGTAGCGCCCCGACCCCAGAACTATACAGTGGAACGTTGTGTAACCGGTCATGCTACACAATTGAGGGCTACTGGGTTTACCAATCCCAGGCCAATACTCCTTGGCAGGTGTGCTCGGAATGGATCATCGGCACACAACACCTCAATCATGCCATAAGCTCAGACATCGCTTCCATGTATAGTAAAGAGACCGAGACTTGTAGAACGAACTGGCACATCACAGACTCTACGACACAAAGATATCATAGTTCAACTCATATAATTGAGAAAGATAGCAAATGACACATCAGAGGTCACTGACCCATCATTACAACAAGCGGAAGCAAATTAAAGTTGTCTAAACAACAAGATCCAAATTATGGCCTAAGAGGCCTACAGATAAACATCCCGTGCCAGCCTGTTCCATGACGTCCCAAGCTGCCACCTGGGAACCCCAGACTACTCGTCGAAGTCAACGTAGAACCCACCTTCCAGTTCGGTGGCGTCCTCCTCTGAAACAAATAATAAGCAACAAAGCAAGGCTGAGTACGACGTACTCGCAAGAATTAGTAGGGCGATATAGGCCCGATGCTGACGGAGGCTGCAAAGCTATATAAGTGGTTGTTTTGCATAAAGCTAGTTTTGTTTCCTTCCGAAGACTAGGACTCATGGCATCGTCTAATCAGAAGGTTTTCATAAGGGGATAAGAGGGTAACACTTTTCTCTTCGGTTCACGGGGAACCTACTGTATTCAGAAGCACTACTTATCTCCACCAAGGCACTCCCTCGAATCACCCTCGAGGAAATGAACCTTTATCACACGTTGATTAAGCAACCTCTAGCTGCCATTTGATTAAAGATTCAGGTTCTCTATGATCTCACCTATCTCACCAAGATTTGTCCATAACCGTGGACACGGCTTTTCGAAAAGATTAAACCCTGCAGGGGTGTACTGTTTTTAGCCACCGGTACCGTCCGACCCCTTGCCTAGCTATTAGCTCTCTTCCGGGGAAAGCCGGCAGGGCGGGCGCGGTTAAACCTTTACAAAGCATGGGACTATCCAAGGGTCATCGTGACGACGGGACAAGTTCAGCGCCTATTTCAACACCCTGCCCCATCGCCACTCCTATCACCATCATCATCATCTTTTTCATCACCAGCCACACACTCGCAAATGGAAAGCGCAAACTAGAGAACCCTTGGATACGCCCGCACAAATTATTCGGTTAAAGGGGATTCCATATGTCCCCACCGTTGGAAGCACGCTCAGTTCTTGGATCGGTCGATAAGAACTCACACCTAGGGGCCAGAATGAGACAAAACACCAACGACCTTGTTGGCAACTCATCCAAGCCTTTTATCAAATTAATTATTGACACAAGTATCCACCATTGTCCGAGCACTCCATTCAATTCACAAGTATGGAAATAATCAACGGACAACTCTAGCATTCGACTAAGCATGGCTAAGCATATCTAAGCATGACATACAACAGATATGATTTATCTCAGGCCAACACTTCAACCTATGGCTCATAGGTGGGGAAACAGGTAATGGTTCAGGGAACATGCAATGATAGGATATTATATACACTGACCAAAACTTGTCACCAGAATCGAATGCAATAATAGTATGGTGGATAAAATACTTGGGGAATATGAGATATGCCAAGAAGGTTAGGTTAGCTCTTGCCTTGTTGAGAACGATGGTCGCAATAGTTGTCGAGGTATTGTGGTGGAACCTCGACTCCGGAATCTAACGGAACACAAACAATAACAAAGGACGAAATAAATAACAAGAATACAAGGTGCAATGCACAATCATGATGATATGGTCATATTATGCATTGGAAAGGTATTGGGCATCTCCCACAAGTTAAATGGAACCCCTAAAATAAATATTGCAATTAACGGGTTAAAACTCCATCTTTAACTTAGTGAATTAGGTGAATATCCAAAATGTCCAGTACTGAATTATGAGGTAAATATGCATGAAAATGACATTATTTGATAGATATTAACCCACTGATCGTTTTGGTACCTTGTTTGCATTTTTCCGATTAACGGTGAGGAAATAGTGATTGAAACGGTTAAGCAATTGATATTATTTTAACCAATTCGAAAAAGACATCAAAGTAAAAGTTAGTTGCATGCTGTGATATTAACATAGGTAGATAGCATTTGCTTTGCTGGTCATTTTGGTATATCATTTGCAATTTTTGAAGTATTATTCATCAAGTTATGATATTCCCAATAAATGATTTAAATCTGCCATTTTAGTAATTTTTGGTAAACAGCACTAAATTTAATTATCCAACTCTCTCAAATGGCATCAAGTGATAGCTCATTGTCCACTGATCATTTTGAGCTATTGAACACAATTTTTGGACATATAGAACTCAAGTTATGGAAATAACAAATTCGATATTATTTCTGCCATTTTAGCATTCAGCAATTAAAGGCAATTTATTTTGACCAATTAAATTAACCAATGGTACCAATAGGTAGACATTTTGTTGCTGAGCATTTTGACATATTATTTGCAATTTTTGGACAAGTGGTTCAAAAGATATTCAAATTCAAAGTTCAACATCATTTTCTGTTATTTGAATTTAATTCCAGAATTTGGCCGAAACCGTTTTGCACCCGGGTGGAGCTAGCCGCAGAGACAGACAAGCGGGGCCGGGCCACGTTGGCGTCCACGTCGGTGCGCAGGCCCAGTGGCAGGTTTGACCGGCGCCGGGCGGCCAGGACCGGCGCGAGCGCGCGGTCACCGACGGCGACGTCGTGGACGGATCCGTCACTGGGCGCCGATCTAGCCCTAACGGCGGCTACCCAAACGATCTACGCGTGGAGACGACCTAGGTGGCGGCGGGGTGTGACCAAAAGGTCACCGGAGGGGCGCCGGCGACGAGCTATGGCGGCGGCGCGGCTCGGGCTAGCTAGATACAGCGATGCAGAGAGGAAGGAGCGACGGGGAGATGTCCAGAAGGACCGTGAGCTCACCCCGAGCACGTAGGGATGCTCGTCGGTGAAGGGGGAGGGCTGGTGCGGCGGCGATTGAGCTCGGCGGCCGTCGGTCGGGGGCGAAGGAGACGGAGATGCTCGCGTCGATCCCGGGCTCCCGAGCTCGATTGACTGGAGGAGGAGGAAGAAGACGACGAGGCGGTTCTCCTGGTGCAGCTCGATCTACTCCTGGCGGCCGGAGTCGACGGCGATTTGCGGCGGCGCTCGGCTCAGTCCACTGTCATGGCGCCGTCGCCTTAGGGTTTCGCTGCACGGGGGGGAAAAGAGGGGGGAGGAGGAGCAAGTGGTCGAGGACGCGCATCTTAAGCCTCCAGGGGGGCCAGGGGAGCGAGGGAGCCGCGACAGTGGCGACGAGGTCCGTCGGCAACGGCGACTGTCGAGGAGGCGGTCGCTACAGCGTGAGGACGACGGCAACTTTGCAGAAACCCCCCTGCCTACCTTTTCCCCCTTTTTGTTTTATTTCCTTTAAAAGAACAGCAGCCTTTTCTATTTAATTGAGGCTCTTAAATAATTTTAAAAATTCTGCAAAAATTCACAGAGCCCACATATTTTATTTAGAACCTGTGGTAAAAGTTTCAGACCATTTGGAAAATATTTCATGTGGTAACATTTCAATAATTGCCCTCTTGCATTTTAGGGTTTCATTTAAATATTTGCAATTGCCATTGCATTAAATTTGGCAACAATTATATTTGTTGTTGTAAGAACTTCCTGGACAAATATGAGAATTTGATTTGAGGTTTTATTCACCATTCACATTATCATAATTGGTTTCTCAGTTGTTGCTCCCTTATTATTTTATGTGAAGCAGATAGGAATGAGGTTGCCATGATGCAAATGAGATGCAAAAAGTGAAAATTTTACTCATATTTTCTGGGTCCAAAAGTGGGGCTGTTACAGATTTGAAGCGACGTTTTTCCTGGAAATAGCTCTCATGCGACGCTGTTTTGGTTGGAAATAGCTCAGGGCCACAATAGCCATATAACGGCCGTTAAGGAGACAGTTAGGTTAGATGAGACAGTTGATTAAAACATGATGGTCCTAATTAGTATCAGGTGCTAACCCAGACAAACCAACCGCTTTCCGACCCAGCGCGTGCGTGACCTTCTCTGGAGGCGGCGGCGGCGGAGCTCACCTTTCCTTCTCGACGGCGGCAGTAGCGGAACTTTTTCAGAGGGCGGCGGCGCTTTCGTTCTACGGCGGACGTGGTGAGTGTCATTCGAGCGCTTCCGACCGAGCGCGCGCGTGGCCTTCTCTGTCGGCACCGGCGGCGGCGGGGAAACATTCTTGACGGTGGGGGCGGCAGCGGAACTTTTTCAGAGGGCGGCGGCGCTTTCGTTCTACGGCAGACGTGGTGAGTGCCATTCGAAACCCTAATTCCTCTCCCATCATTCTCACATTAGATCTGAGGACTGAGGGCGCCCTTTTGAGCGTAGATTGTGGACGGCGGCGAGATGGAACCGGGAGAGGGGACAAGTAATGGGTAATTTCCCGAGGCTTGAAACTTAATTTCAACTCTATTTGCTTACTACCTCGACTTCTAGCTCACCTTGGTCGCCAAAAAACAGGGGACATGGTAAATTCAAATTTTCGATCAAATTCTTTCCCTCCAAGGCAGTGTTGCTTGATGGCAGCATGCGGATGATTGAGAGAGACCCGATGGTTGAATGGGATATACCTTTTAAAGAATTTGATCCCCAAGACCTAGAATTGAGGGTAGAGGAGGCCGTGAGGAATGTGGTGGAAAAAATTGTGGAGAGTGTGATTTGGGGGCCAGAACAAGAAGTTTCTTTGTTACGGTTCGATGATTGGAAACAGGAGTATGTTAGGATTGAGACAGGGGAAGAAATGGTAGAAGAAATCGATCGGCGAGACGGCTGGACAAGCAAAAGTGTTCTTTTTTTTGGCAGAGCTCGTAGCTCTGAACCCTGCATCTAGGGTTGGATATGTGGCTAAATTCAAATATTTGCCGAAATTCAAATATGATGCTAAATTCAAATTTGTACCTTTTCTATGTTTGTTTGAGCTTCCTACGCTGCCTGTAATGTACACCACCTCCCATGGTTGCCCTGATCTCTTTTGTGAGACACAACTCATCGTCGTCGAAAACGTGTTAGAAATGGCCTCCAAAGCTAGGGGAAATGACCCCATTTCTATCAATTTTTTTCGACATTGTCCAAATCACCTAGATATTATTCCATAGATAGTATGTGACATTATAAGACAATGTGCACTGGTTTTCCATTTTTTTGATTTTTTTTGAATTTTTGTTGCTCATTTCAAATTCGGTCAAACCCTAAGTTTGACCAACATTTAAACAAGTTCTACACACAAAAATGGAAAAGTAAGCCTGGATCCTTCTTAGTCACACCAAAATGAACCTTTGGTGGGGTTTTGGACAACTTCATTCCCAAAACCTTAAACCACTTGTCTTCAACCTTGACTTCATATGGTAGAGTTCTGCCGATATCACATCTTATGCATGAACAGAGAGCTTGAATGTATATATACCTTGTTTATAAGATCCAATAGGTAGTATGTGACATTATAAGACAATGTGCACTGGTTTTCCATTTTTTTGATTTTTTTTGAATTTTTGTTGCTCATTTCAAATTCGGTCAAACCCTAAGTTTGACCAGCATTTAAACAAGTTCTACACACAAAAATGGAAAAGTAAGCCTGGATCCTTCTTAGTCACACCAAAATGAACCTTTGGTGGGGTTTTGGACAACTTCATTCCCAAAACCTTAAACCACTTGTCTTCAACCTTGACTTCATATGGCAGAGTTCTGCCGATATCACATCTTATGCATGAACAGAGAGCTTGAATATATATATACCTTGTTTATAAGATCCAATAGGTAGTATGTGACATTATAAGACAATGTGCACTGGTTTTCCATTTTTTTGATTTTTTTTGAATTTTTGTTGCTCATTTCAAATTCGGTCAAACCCTAAGTTTGACCAGCATTTAAACAAGTTCTACACACAAAAATGGAAAAGTAAGCCTGGATCCTTCTTAGTCACACCAAAATGAACATTTGGTGAAGTTTTGGACAACTTCATTCCCAAAACCTTAAACCACTTGTCTTCAACCTTGACTTCATATGGCAGAGTTCTGCCGATATCACATCTTATGCATGAACAGAGAGCTTGAATGTATATATACCTTGTTTATAAGATCCAATAGGTAGTATGTGACATTATAAGACAATGTGCACTGGTTTTCCATTTTTTTTGAATTTTTGTTGCTCATTTCAAATTCGGTCAAACCCTAAGTTTGACCAGCATTTAAACAAGTTCTACACACAAAAATGGAAAAGTAAGCCTGGGTCCTTCTTAGTCACACCAAAATAAACCTTTGGTGGGGGTTTTGGACAACTTCATTCCCAAAACCTTAAACCACTTGTCTTCAACCTTGACTTCATATGGCAGAGTTCTGCCGATATCACATCTTATGCATGAACAGAGAGCTTGAATATATATATACCTTGTTTATAAGATCCAATAGGTAGTATGTGACATTATAAGACAATGTGCACTGGTTTTCCATTTTTTGATTTTTTTTGAATTTTTGTTGCCCATTTCAAATTCGGTCAAACCCTAAGTTTGACCAACATTTAAACAAGTTCTACACACAAAAATAGAAAAGTAAGCCTGGATCCTTCTTAGTCACACCAAAATGAACCTTTGGTGGGGTTTTGGACAACTTCATTCCCAAAACCTTAAGCCACTTGTCTTCAACCTTGACTTCATATGGTAGAGTTTTGCCGATATCACATCTTATGCATGAACTGAGAGCTTGAATGTATATATACCTTGTTTATAAGATCCAATAGGTAGTATGTGACATTATAAGACAATGTGCACTGGTTTTCCTTTTTTTTGATTTTTTTTGAATTTTTGTTGCTCATTTCAAATTCGGTCAAACCCTAAGTTTGACCAGCATTTAAACAAGTTCTACACACAAAAATGGAAAAGTAAGCCTGGATCCTTCTTAGTCACACCAAAATGAACCTTTGGTGGGGTTTTGGACAACTTCATTCCCAAAACCTTAAACCACTTGTCTTCAACCTTGACTTCATATGGCAGAGTTCTGCCGATATCACATCTTATGCATGAACAGAGAGCTTGAATGTATATATACCTTGTTTATAAGATCCAATAGGTAGTATGTGACATTATAAGACAATGTGCACTGGTTTTCCATTTTTTTGATTTTTTTTGAATTTTTGTTGCTCATTTCAAATTCGGTCAAACCCTAAGTTTGACCAGCATTTAAACAAGTTCTGGTGAGGTTTTTTGCTGTACCTTTGGTGAGGTTTTTTGCTATACAAGGACCGTTGACTGCCTCCAAATCTCAGTTGACCACCTCGAGTTTGAAATTAAAATTTTGCCGAAATTCAAATATGATGCTAAATTCAAAGTTGTACTTTTTCTATGTTTGTTTGAGCTTCCTACGTTGTCTCTAATGTACAACACCTCCCATGGTTGCACTGATCTCGTTTGTGAGACACAACTCATCGTCGTCGAAAATGTGTTAGAAATGGCCTCCAAAGATAGGGAAAACGACCTCATTTCTATCAACTTTTTTTTCCGACCTTGTCCAAATCACCTACATATTATTCCTTACCTTGTGTTCGACATTAGAAGACAATGTGCGGAGCTTTTTCATTGTTTTGATTTTTTTTTATTTCTGTTGCTGATTTCAGATTCGGACAAACCCTTAGTTTGACCAACATTTATACAAGTTTTGGTGAGTTTTTTTCTATACATTTGGTGAGGTTTTTTGCTGTACAAGGACCGTTGACTGCCTCCGAAACGCAGTTGACCAGCTCGCTGTACAGGCACCGTCGATCTACGCTTGCAATGAACTTCAGCCGTCCGATTGTTCTTCTAGAAGGAATCTTAGGCCAGGCTCTGGGCGATCCGTGGGAGGGCTGGTTCCGCTAGCTGATTGGCTAGCCTTTTTTTCAGAGCGTGAGAGAGGATAAACAACACCAAGAGCAATTGCACATAAATAAAAAACTACAGACATCAGATTGTCCTGCTTCTTCAGCTCGACAAGCTTCTTTAGGTGCTTGTTCATCTTCTTCATCTCCTTCACTTCCGCCGCAACCCCATCCGCTTTCCCCACCGGAGCAACCACCGTGGCTGATCCCAACTGCTCGGCCGGCGGCGGCGAATTAACCCCCAGGAAGGCGCCCTCCAGTTCAATCCTATTGATGTACTCATCAATCCACTCGAAATGGTTGCATTTCGGGAGATCAGGCTGAAAACGGAGCAAAAATTCCCCAAATCGGATCAAACCCTAATTCCCAAATCGGATGAAAACCACAAAATTGACGAAAATAAAATGAAATTGGTAGAGGGGAAACTAAGATCTCACCTTCCCTGGCACTGGTTTGCTCTCGCATTTCACAAACTCGCGCCCGGCGTTGCCTTTCTCATCGGTCACGGTGGTCAGGCGCTTCAGGGGCGCCGTCCGTGGGCAGTCAGGGCACCGTCCCAGCGGCACTGGACCATAGCTCGGCCACTGGCAGTACGAGGTTGAAGCGGAGGTCGACATCACCGCCGCCGTTGCAGTGCTTAGAGGATCGCCGGAGAAGAAGGGGAGTAGGAACGGGCGGATGCTCTGTTGCAACGGTCGAATGAACTGGCTCTGGTGCGGGGATAAGAAGCGGAAGATGATGCGCTGGGTCCCACGACGTGAAGTGGACAAGCAGTGGGTCCCACGATCCGACGTGGATAAGTTTTGGGTCCCACGACGTGAAGTGGACAAGCAGTGGGTCCCACGATCCGACGTGGATAAGTTTTGGGTCCCACGACGTGAAGTGGACAAGCAGTGGGTCCCACGGTCCGCCGTGGATAAGTTTTGGGTCCCACGATCCGACATGTGGTTTGAATTGATAAGCTGTCTACTGATGTTTAAGAGATGTGTCGCATTGCAGCTATAAGGCCGACGGGAGGTGTCGCATGCTAGCTATTTCCAGGAAAAACGTCGCTTCAAATCCAATAGCGATGAAAAACGTCGCACAGGAGCTATTCACCCGTTAAATAACTACCCTGGATTGCTCATTTGTGCTTAATTAAGCTAATTGTTTTCATTTAGCAAGCTCCTTTGAATGTGATATTGTCATTCTCACCTCCGGTCATGGTTCAAAGACTGCATCGCTTCTGATACCTTGCATGAGCACGGAGCACCCGGGTTTTATTATCCTGGGAGATTACTATTTTCCTCTTTTGACCACCTTTCCGCGGCATTGTAATCACAAACTTCAAACCACAATGGTCAATCAATTTTTGGGACCTGGTCATGAATTAGAAAACCTGTGAAAGAAATGAACCAATGATATGTTTTCCAACTCTCGAAGAAATTAAGACTATATGGGGACCAACTCAAGCGATTATATAAGAAAGTAACCTACCAACATACTCCATAGAAACCTACCAACATATTTCATATGGTGTAGCAAGGTAAACGTTTTTTTCCATATATATATATATGATACACATTTGAGACTACAAAGTAAGACTAATCCTTCGATGATGACTTAGTAGATTCAATCATAGACTGTATGTACATCAGTTGATTGGTGTATTGCAACAAACATTATTTTTAGCTATTACAAACTTTTACACTGAGATATGTAACAGAGAGCTTCTACATTGAATGATGAGCATGGTATTGTCCTTGAGAGATTATGTGATCCCAAAAATTCTGAATGTACCTGTACAGAGTTGGTGAACGACCAGTTAGAACATTTACTCAAACGATTATATAAGAAAGTAAACCTACCAACATATTCCATTCAAACCTACCAACATATTTCATATGGTGTAGATTGCAAGGTAAAACTTTTTCCCCCGTATATATATGATACAGATTTGAGACTACAAAGACTAATCCTTCAACTATGACTTAGTAGTTTAAATCATAGACTGTACGTCCATAAATTAGTGGTGTATTGCAACAAACATTATTTTGCTCTTACAAACTTTGACACTGAGATATGTAACGGAGAGCTTCTACATTGAACGATGAGCATGGAATTGTCCTTGAGAGATTACGTGATCCCGAAAATTATGAATGTACTTGTGGAGAGTTGGTGAACGACCAATTAGAACATTTACTCAATTTTTTATACTCAAAGGTGTTTCCTCATGTATCATGTAAAAAATGCAGAGACAGCGGTGTTACTTACAAAGCTATGGCAGACCTCAATGATAGCACATATGTTTGATAAAATAGGAGTAAGCTGAATCTGGAAGCATGATTCCTCGGAGTGCTTGCCCCAATATCGGTAAAAGAAACCAGAATCCAGGAAGAAGGACAGAGTGGGATGAGGGTTCGAGATGCCTGAAAAGCTGGAAAGCGCATTTAGTCTAGAGAAAGGGATAAGCAAAGAACGATCAATGTAGGAAAGGGTAGAAGAATGGGACCTATTCTGGGAGATACAATGCATTACAGACGTATGATCATTACCCTTCAACCGGGTTATTCTATTCCACTTCTAGATAGAGAAAAAAACTAAAGGAGAATACTTAATAATACGGCGAAACATTTATACAAAACACCTATCCTGAGCACACGCAAGGGAACCGTAGACAGGCAAGTGAAATCCAATCCACGAAATAATTTGATCCATGGACGGCACCGTTGTGGTAAAGGTCGTAATTCCAGAGGAATCATTACTGCAAGGCATAGAGGGGGAGTAGCGCCTATACCGTAAAATAGATTTTAGACGGATTCAAAAAGACATATCTGGTAGAATCGTAACCATAGAATACGACCCTAATCGTAACCATAGATTTTTTTCTAAGGTAGAAAAAACGCCCCGCGTCGCCCAGCCCAGGGCGACTCGGGAGCCCCCTGAAACCCTAGCGCCGCCGCCGCCTTCCTCCACCTCTCGCTTCGCCATCGCCGGAGGACGCCGCCGGGCGAAGCCCGGCGGCGGTCTCCCTCGTCGCGTGGGGTGGAGCCATGGCGCGGATGCGGAGATGCGACGGCCGGCCCGCAGCGGGCTGCCCGTTGCGGCTGCCCTGCTCCTTTTGCGACGTCGATGGCGTGGTTCCCGGGCGGCGGCCCGTGGTGGTTGGCGGTGGCAGCCGGCGTGGCTGCGGGGGTGGCGCGACGGCTGGAGTCTGGAGGCGGTGCTGCTGCTCTTTAGGTGGCACTTCTATCGGCGAGGTGCCTGGAGAGGCTGTTCGTCCCCTTTCCGGTTGCCTCCGTGAGTCGCGGTGCTCCTGGTGGAGATCGACGAGGTTCTCTGCCTCCAACTCTGCATTCCGGTGGCGCGGCAGGACCGGCAGCATGGGGGCTGCAGGCTCGGGCCAAGAATAAAGGTGGTTGACCCAGCTGGTCTTCGAGCGCCATGTCGCCGATCTGCTACATGTGGTCCTCCATGATCTGGCTGCCGACGTGTTCCGGTCTTCCCATCGGTGATCTCCGGTTTGGCGCATTGCGGCATTGGATATCTAGATCGGATTTGATCCGGTCGTGCGCACCCTCATCTATGGCCAGAGATGCTTCATGTGGGTGTGGCGCGAAGCTTCGCTATCTTGTCGTGGTCATGCGATATGTCTAATAGATTTCCATGATATTGACAAGTAGCGAAGAAAGTCATGGTGGCTGGGATCGGAGGCTTGTGCTGGCGGAGTGGAGGTTTGGTTGCGTTGAAGACTCTAGGCACAGGTTTTCCTGTGTGTCAGGTGTCGGGGACTTGCAGCAGTGGCCTTGATAAGAGGGGGCGGCAACACAGGCGGACTGCTTTCATGGTGGTACTAAGTACCGAGTCGTGATGTTCAGGGTGAAAACTCAAGGTCTGGCCTTCATTGGCTGTACCTGGCAATGGCCTTGCTGAAGGCATTGTTTTGGACTCCCGGTCTTTCTTCAGGGTGAAAGCCCAAGGTCTGGCCTTCATTGGTTGTACCTGACAATGGCCTTGCTGAAGGCATTGTTTTGGAGAACCTTTTTGCGATCCGGGTGTTGTATTTTGGTGGTGGTTAGAGTGTTGCTGTTGCGAGTGTTCCATCACTCTGGCGGGGTCTTTTGTTTTTTGTTTTCTCTCTTTTTTATTTTTTTCTTTGGCTGTGTGCATCCTGGATGTCTTTTGATATCTTGTTGGTGCAGAGGCTGGGTGCTATTTGGTATCTCTCGATATTAATATATTCTCTTTATAAAAAAATATGTATTTTCTTAAGTGAATCAACCTGTTAATGAACAATTAAACACACCAAGTGCTTTCGCTTTCTAAGGATATCCAATATACCTGCACAGATGGTGATTACTGAGGTGAAACTGATTGCCACTTCAAGTCTGGAGTAAGTGCACCATATGCTTCTTCCTTTAGAGAAAAAGAACGGGCTAGATATACTACTTTCATCCCTCTAAGCATGCCAATAACATCTGTATAGATATGTATAAATCTTAATCAACTGATATATAGTTTCTCCTATATTTGCATGGAGGATCTACATACCTGAGCACTGTGCATCATTACTTTCCCTACTCCATAAGGTAACACTATCAGCAAACTCAAAGTAATAGTCTAGAAAGTTTCTTGACTCTTCAAGAACTTCCTTTACTGTTGTATCAGATATGAATACAATTTTAAGATTATTTTGTTTTGCCTCTGGAATATCAAAGTCCAGGTAGACTTTTGATGCATTTGTTGTGTGCAGTGATAAGCCTGGTTATAAAAAATTCAGTAAAATCATATTATCAAAAATTAAAGAGACTAAAGTTCTCACCATAAAAATCTTTGACCAGATTTGAAGTGACAATCACTATCGGTTGTTTGCCCATGAGATCTTCATTTACCATATTTGCGACAACACATGCTGCATTGTGGGTCGCGGACTCAATAACTCGCAAGTCGGCGGTGGCAAAGCCAGGAGAAGGAAGAAAATGAGTGATCACCGGTAACGCGGAAGGGAAGAGCATGGTTAGACGGTGGCGGTGTGGTTCTTGGGTATGGGAGATTGACATGTTTGTGGTTCTAGGGTAAAGATCTGATGCGTATGTCGAGACGTGCGAGAACGCGACTTCTATTTGATAGCTCGATCTCGTCCGTTATTACCTAATAAAAGGCCGGATCTTTTGCTTTTTTGTGGGATTTTCTAAGCGAATTATCTCGCTTCTGGTTAGCCATCATGTACTTTTACTATATAATATATTATATATGCTTAATAGTGAATCACCATTTTTTACCCTTTCTTTGTCATCTATGACCATGAGTGACAGTAAACCTTGATGAAAAGGGAAGAGCATACTTGTTTAAAGGCTAGTTGACAAGGATTATAATTGCATATTTAGCATATGAAGATTGCTGCATACAAGGGAAAAAGTATAGCATGTCTTTTTTCTTGTGATCCAACACCACAACCGTAATTTCACAATATATAGCATAATTCACAACTAAAAAGGACGATGACGAATTTGCTCTGAATAAATAGTCACAATTCATGAAGAACTGGACCACTATTAAGAATTCAGTGCGTACCTTGGGAATCAGACTAAATTACTGAAGACAAATGAGTAATTAAGGAAACTCAACCAAAAATCACAATTTATCACACTAAAAAACTCACCAAAGGTCACTTAGCTCATATTCTCTCTACTGATTTTATAAGCGCACTACAATCACAAAGTAATTCACTCTCTCTTTCCAAGTACTTTAAGAAACAAATATTAGGCCTTGTATTTATCTTGATTCCATAAGCTCATGAATCTCTTTTCCCACTATAAATATACCCTATAATTTCAAACTCGTATATTTGTAGTTTTATTATATGTACCACATAATATATTATCATAAGTACAGCACAATATATTCTCTGAACATTGGTGGTGTTTAGTTAAGTTCACTTGGCACCATTGTGATGAAAGTAACCAAAGGACAATAACCTTTAAAAACCTACAGGACGGAGGTAATATATTGGGTCATTTGATAGATTGCCCTTAGAGGCTTGGTAGGACTCAGTTTTGCTACTAGTTCCAAATGGTGCTCAGTTTTGCCACTACTTCAGTCGCAGCTGCTATGGCGAGGCCAAACGGCCAGTCTGAAGCGGATTCCGTCGGTAGGCGTTAGTGAAGTGGGTCGCATCTTATAGGTGGGACTGCGCATCGGCGCCAAAAATAACGACCTGAACCCTACCCCCCGATCTGTCCGTGCACCACCCCTGCTCCCGATCGGCCACCACCTGTGCCGCCACCACCTCCGCCGCCACCACCTCCATCGCCACCACCTGCGCCGCCGCGTCCGTCCCGCGTATATAGCCAACTACTCCACTGCAGCGTGCTCCACCGTTACGTGCTCCATCGCCACCAGCTCCACCGCCACCAGCTTGTCCCGCTCGTTCTGCCACTGCGCCCGCCACCTGCTCGACCCGCGGCGGGGGCTCCTTCCATGCGCCCGGCGGGAGCGCTGGGGCTGGCGAGGCAGAGGAAGTAAGAGGGTTAACTCCAGGGCGAAATGGCGAGCGACAGCGACCCCGGAGTAGCTGGCGAGGCAAACGTCAGGCCGGAGACCCGCCGCGTCCACGACTGTGTTCCCAAGTGGTAAGTTTGAGCTCGCTTGTGCATTTGAACATTCGATTAGACATGAGATGCCATTGGTTTTAGTTGATTTTGCTATTGGTGTGCTGAATTCGTCTCTGCTTTTCGTGGGTTGGGATGGAATTGTGCTTTGCTTTCTTGGTGAATATTAGAAGGGACCGGTACCTCGTGGATGCAAAGAATAAGAAGAAATTCGCGGGAGGTTTCGATTATCCTTTGCCAATGGATTGCAATTGGAGTTTTAGACAATTTGGGGAGGTAATTTGCAGCCCATATCCTTGGGGTTTGCATGATGAAGTGGAATTCAAATACTACGATGGGGGAAATAAATGGGTGAAAGTTACAAATGATGAAGAGCTCGCTACCATGTTTGCTAAGCATAAGGAGAGGGAGAAATTTAATGTGAGGCTGCAAAATGATGTGGTTGTGCCAGAAGTTGGACCATTCCGGGTAGCACCATGTCATCGTGATCGCAGCTCTAGCCAGAAAAGTTCAGGTAGTGCACGAGGACGTTCTCGCTCGACAAGCGTGGGCAGCAGCAGAAGGGTCCCTGTTGAAGTGGAGCCTGATGACTCCAATTGTGGGGATGAAGAAGAGAGGCTATATTCTGATGTTGTTCAGAATTTACGACGTGCATCTCGGGCTGAAAACCAAGATGAGGCTGACGCAGTGGGTGTAGACGAAGACAATGCAGCTGTGGGTGAGGACGAGGACGAAGACGTTGCAGCTGTTGAATGGGACCATGAGAACCCTTATATGGAAGAAGGTTCCATTTTTTCATCAATGAGTGAGTTTAGAAATGCACTTGTGACGTACTGCATCAAGGCAGAACGTACGTTCGAAGTTGTCAAGAGCGATAAAATTCGTTACAGAGTGCACTGTCCGGCTGAGAATTGTCCATGGAGGATGCATGCATCTAAAATGCGAAATAGCACGAATATTTAGGTCAAAGTGAACCCATTTAGGCACACATGCCAGGAATCAACACTTAGGAAGGAAACAATCACTAGAGCCAAGTCAAGATGGGTGGCTGAAGAAGTAAAGAAGTGGGTGACCGAAGACAATCAAATAGGTACAAAGCAATTGATGAAGAACATCAAAGAAAAGTTCAAGATAGATTTACCATACATGAGGGTGTTTAATGGTAAAAATCATGCTATGGATTCTATTTATGGTAACTGGCAGGAAAGTTTTGAATTGTTGTATGCATTCAAAGCTGAAGTGGAGAGGACCAGCCCAGGTAGTATTGTAGAAATTGACCACCACACGGTGGAGTACACATTGAAGGGAGTGAGAAGGACCAAGGAATGCTTTAGGAGGTTTTTTGTCAGCTTTGAGGCATGTCGCCGGGGTTTTTTGGTAGGCTGCAGGCCGTATTTGGCTGTTGATGCTACTTTTCTGACAGGGAGGTTTAAAGGACAGTTAGTGGCAGCTTGTGCAGTTGATGCACACAGTTTCGTATTTCCAGTTTCATATGGTGTGCTGGAGACAGAGTCTGAGGAGAGCTGGACTTGGTTTTTCCAGAATCTGCACCGGGCTATTGGACATCCCAATGGGTTGGTAATTCATACTGATGCCTGCAAGGGTTTAGAAGTGGCCGTGGACAATGTGTTCCCTGGAGTAGAGCATAGGGAATGCATGCGTCACCTTGCTGCAAATTTTGCGAAGAAATTCAAAGGAAAGTTGTATAGCGACAATTTATGGCCAGCATCTTTGACTTGCAGTGTTAAGAATCACAACTATCACATGAGGCAGTTATACAAGAATGACAAAGTGCAGGAATACTTGGAAACACACCACTCCAAGTTATGGGCCAGAAGTCAATTCAGTGAACTGAGCAAAGTTGACTATGTGCACAACAATCTTGCAGAGTCTTTCAACTCAACGATCCGAAAACTAAAGGGTCTTTATATGGTGGATTTGCTTGACAAGATAAGAATAGAATACATGCAAAAGTTTCATTTTCGTGCAGGAATAGCCAAGGCAAAATTCATGGGCCACATTGTGATCCCTGCCATGTTGAATGAATTGAAGCAAAAAACTCAAGGCTTGGACATGGAAAAGAAACTTTGCTCGGCTACCAAAGCAGAGGTATCATTTTTGGATAAAGAGAAGAGGGAATGGAAATATCCAGTGGATTTAGAATCTAGAACTTGCTGTTGTAGGCAATGGCAGATAACTGGGTTGCCATGCATTCATGCATTGGTTTTCATCACCACTCTGTCAGGTCCAGCAGGGAACATACATCAATATGTGCATGAGTACTACTCTGTTCAAGGTTCAAAGACACATATGCACTTGCTTTACCTGCTTTGGAGGTAAAACATCAATGGGATGTAGTGGACCCTAGATTCAAGCTTTGTGCTCTAGTTCTGAAGAGAGCAGCAGGTAGACCGAGGAAGAGTCGATAGAGAACTCACAGCGAAGGAGCTGGACTTGGAGCGAGGAAGTGCAAGTGCACAAGGTGTGGTGGGTCTGGTCATTTCGGTAGGTATTGTGATAACACAGTAGATCCAGCATTCGGAGAGTGTTTCGATGAAAATGATGATGATCAGCAGCCGGTTGGAACAGAATCTAAAAAGGACCCATCTGAAAATGATGATCCAAATGATGATGACCATGTGGCTCCAAATGATTTTGATCATGAGGCTCCAAATGATGCTCCAAATGATGATGACCATGTGGCTCCAAATGATGATGACCATGTGGCTCCAAATGATGCTCCAAATGATTTTGATCATGAGGCTCCAAATGATGCTCCAAATGATGCTCTAAATGATTTTGATCATGAGGCTCCAAATGATGCTCCAGATGAGGCTCCAAATGATGGTTCACAACATTCTGTGGTTGTGAGTTCTGCTAGGTATGTCAATCTTGCCAATACTAGTACATTTATCACTTGACATTATCTCACTTCCCTTTATGTTTTGTACAGCTCTGTGGTAGTTTCGAAGAAGACTGCCAAAAGGAGAAGAGAAGAAGCAATGAGCACAAGGGTCACAAGGAGCACAATGGTGGCAAGGGTCACAAGGAGCACAATGGTGGCAAGAAGCACAAGAAGCACAAGGAGCACAGTGGTGGCAAGTAGCACATGGATAAAAAAGAAGCCCCGACGCGCTTTGTAGATTGAGTTGGAACCAAGTAGAATTTATGAAACATTATGAATGATGTTGTATTATGTTGAGTGATGTTGGACCTATGCTACAACTATGTTTTAATGGTGTTTGGATGATGATGGTACATGTTTTGAGCAAGTCGTGTCAAAATGAGGGCCAAATGGGTGAGTGATTGAAATATGTGAACCAAACTTCAAATTTGATCCAAACTTAAAAATTGACATGCTATTTGGATGTTGCAATGCTTTCCAAACTATGGTGAACTTGCTTGTTCTAACTTGGTCATCAATCCGAGCCCTTTTGCGAAGTAAACTCACATTCATGAAAATGTTCTAAAAAAGAGCTCCAAAGGTAGGGTAAATGGCCTCATTTCTAAGCAAGGTTTTTTTCGACCTTGTCTAAATCAGCCAAATAACTTACCTACACATCTATTCCATACATATAGACTATGTGAGGTGGTTTTCCATTTTTTTGATTTTTTTGAATTTTTTATGCTCATTTGAATGCGACGGAGTTTGAGATGCCAAGATGCATTAATTTTTGTCTGAATGTATGTAGACCTTGTTTATCAACTTGAATCGTTAGTATATGACATTATAAGACTATGTGCGTTGGTTTTTCATTTTTTTTGTTTTATTTTATTTTTTATGCTCATTTCAATGCGACGGAGTTTGAGATTGGGCGATATGAGCCAAGATCCATTAATTTTCGTCTGAATGTATGTAGACCTTGTTTATCAACTTGAATCGTTAGTATATGACATTATAAGACTATGTGCATTGGTTTTTCATTTTTTTGATTTTTTTGAATTTTTATGCTCATTTCAAATTTGGTCAAACCTAAGTTTGACCAACATTTAAACAAGTTTGAAACATGAAAATGAAAAACTAAGCCTGGATCCTTCTTAGTCACTCCAAAATGAAGCTTTGGTGAGGTTTTAGAAAATTTCATGTTCTAAATCCAAAACCACTTCTCCTCACTTTGAGTTGAACTCTCTGCAACATCGATCGTGGTAAGTCATTTGTGTGAAGGTTTTCTCATGAAAATACACATAGACCAAGTTTATTATTTTATATCGTAACTATGTCACATAATACGACAATGTGCGCTGGTTTCACATTTTTACGATTTTTTTTGAATTATTTGTGCTCATTTTAATATTTGGTCAAACCTCACAAAAAACGTTGACCGACTCAAAATCCAAGTTTTATATTTTTTATAGCAACTTAGTTGCATAATACGACAATGTGCGAAAGTTTTATATTTTTTTGATTTTTTTAATTAGTTATGCTCAACCCTAGCTCACTGAAACACTAAACCTAAACCCCGAAAACCCCGAAATCCCTAACCCTAAACCCCGGAAACCCCATCCGAAACCCCTCCCGCTTCCGAACCGTTGATCGCTGGTGAGTGAATGGTTGGGATCAGACACGCCGATCCGCGTGTGCGCAGGTGACGCGCCGATCCGCATGTGCGCTCGTTCTGCAATTTGATTGGCTCGTGGGCATGTGATGCGCTGATTGGCTGGATAGATGGGGTTTGGATCGGCCCGCTGGTTCGATCTAAGCCGTTCAATGAGATCCGGCGACCTAGAATGACGCGGTGCATGGAACAAGCGTACGCGCGTCTGACTTTGTGTCCTTCCTGTGTGCTCGCCTCCACGCAGCCGCCCGTTGCATGCATGACCATGCAGGCGCCTCGTCGTTTCAGTGACGAGTCGTCGCATCGTTGCACGGGCCGTCAGGCGGCGCATCGTTTCAGTGGCTAGTTGGGCGGCGCAGTGAACCGTCGCCTCGTAGCAGCACCGCAGAGGCCACGCGGCGGAATGCATGCCATCTTGGCATTAATGGCGACGGCCGCTACGCTCCTTGCACCGGCTTTAAAAAGGCCACCACGGGCACGGGACCTCTCCTCACACACACCACCACCGCACCGCTCCTCTCCCTCTCCCTCTCCGTCCACTCGCCACTCGCACAACCAGGATGCACCGCCGCGGGCCAGGTTACCAGCCGACGGAGGAGGACCACGAGCGACGCCGCCGCCTTGACGCGGCTTCATTGCTCCGGTGCCAACGTTCGAACGAGCGACGCCGGATCCAGGGGATCCGGATTGCGGCGGCTAGGGCTGTGGGTACGCAACCACCCTCCGACGATCGGGCTAGGGAACCACCACCCTCACCGGCCAGGCGAGGCTGGACTACATCCGGGCGATGTGGACTCGGACGCTGCCGGTGAAGTGACGGAGGAGGAGCGGAGCCGCGTGCCTCCTTCAACGCGTCGGCGCCCTACTGGGACTACATCGTGCAATCCGAGCATGCCCACCGCCTCCACAGCTTCGCCACCACCAGCCGCACTGACGACGAGCTACCCGAGCCGGCTCCCGTGGAGTCGTCCGACGACGAGGAGGCAGGCACCGCCTCCGACCTACGCTGGTCGTTAATATCGATAACGGCCAGACTGAGGCTTTCAGGATTCTAGGCAAGCAGTGGTTTTCCACAAGCCGCATCGGTCATTAATATCGACGTAGCCGGAGATTTCAACCCTGTTTGCCTAGAGATTCATCCATGCATTGGTGATGAGCACTTCACTTTATAAGTGAGCAGTAGCTCGATCAGTGCACCGGGAAAGCCTCCGAGTCTGGTTTTACTCCATGGAAGGCAAGGCCGGTGAGCGTCGCCGGCCTCATCGTCCATGGGTTGATACATAGCGATCGTTGCCCAAAACGGCCACTTGACCAAGGGGTGATCCCAAAGCTCCTGGCCGGGGTTAGGGTTAAGGCTTAGATCGCATGTATCCAAATTTATATTTGAAATTGTATCGAAGTTTGTATTTAAATCATATCAAATTGTATCGAAGTTTGTATTTGAATCGAAAATTGTATCGAAGTTTGTATTTGAATCGAAAATTGTATCGAAATTTATATTCAACGAAAAACTGTGTTCGGTGTCCGGCCGTTTAGGGGTGCCGGTGGGGGAGGGCAAAATAGTTCGGACCCACCTATCGGAATAACTGAATATCCCTCGGTAAATCGAAATCAATGAGCACAACTAAGTGAGCACACGAGTCTATGACCCACCTGTCGGAATCAATCCAACGTTACGACGTTTAATCAACCAGTATTGGTAACCTATATCCTAAATATAGGACACTAATATCTGGTTAATCCTCTTTTTCAACTTATAAAAGAATTGAAAATCATTTCATTTTTTCAACCTTGATATCTCACAGGCCTTCTTTTTCGAGCTCTGATTAATCCTCTTTTTCAACTTATAAAAAATAGAAAATCATGTCCTTGGTAAATCTAAATCTATAAGCACAACTAAGTGAGCACACGAGTCTATGACCCACCTGTCGGAATCAATCCAACGTTACGACTGTTTAATCAACCAGTATTGGTGACCTATATCCTAAATATAGGACACTAATATCTGGTTAATCTCTTTTTCAACTTATAAAAGAATTTAAAATCATTTCATTTTTTCAACCTTGATATCTCACGGCCTTCTTTTTCGAGCTCTGTTTAATCCTCTTTTCAACTTATAAAAAATAGAAAATCATGTCCTTGGTAAATCTAAATCTATGAGCACAACTAAGTGAGCACACGAGTCTATGACCCACCTGTCAGAATCAATCCAACGTTACGACCGTTTAATCAACCATGTCGTGTGCTGGCTATTTTGGCCGTCAGAAACGTCGCGCAGTAGCTATTTCTTCGAACGATGTCGCATTTTTCACCATTCCGATGAAAAGTGTCACACAGGAGTTATTTGCCACACTGAATCTTCTGAATTTCCCATTTCTTTTCCCTTATTTCAACCTTTATTCATACAATTTTAAGCTTACAAACTCCTACTACACCCAGCCAGTGCGATTACCTACAATTTCTCCCAAATTCCTCCTACAAATTCCTCTCAAATTCATGCCATTCCATACAATTTCAATATTACACCCACTACGACTAACATACCCCCTACAAATGCCCAAATGCAAATGGGAATTTGTGCTTGATATTCGAGCTTCCTAATCTTCTGGTTCAATCTCCCTTAGCTCGTCAGCAACCTCTGTATCAATGCGTGCTCCGCCCTCCGTCTCTTCTTCCGGAGCTCGCGTTGCGGCTGCTGCTGTCTGTGGCAGCCATTCTTGGTGCTCAACTAGCAGCTAATTCATCAGCGTCTGGACCAGAACATCTTCCCAAAGGAAGAATCATTTTAACTGCAAAATCGCCAAACAGATCAAATTGATTGCTCAAGGATGCCGATCCATGAAAATTGTGAAATTGCCCCGATTTACTCCAATCGCGCTGGTGCACACGTAGAATGGACGATTCTTGTTCCTCGGTTACTGCGATATCCTCCGAGCAACGTCCATCCGGCACCGCGGACAGACGAAGATCGGCATCTTCGTGCGCGCCGGGATCTCCATCCTCGAGGTGGCGCGGGAGCTAGAAAAAGACATGGAGCTCGATTCGCGAACGCTCGGAGCCGAAGGGGAACTCACCGTGTCCGCGCACGTCACATGTAGCTGTAGCACACGGCCGCGCCCTCCCACCGTCGGCGGCGCTCCCCGTCGACGCCGCCCTCTCATTTGCTCAGTTTTGCTCTCAGGAACGGTCGACAGGGGTTCCCACAAGCGGTGGCTACAAGCCCGAGTCAACTACCTTGACCAGACGGAGACGGCAAGATTCACGGAATAAGTCCTTGTGCACAGACTAGGGGTAAAACTGAGCACGTTTCACAACTAAGGGCAAAACTGAGCACATGGACACAACTGATGGCAGAAGGATAATTTGCCCCTGTTTTTCTACTAGTGAGCAGCGCGAAAAACTTGAATGGACGAGAAGGGTCTGCTGGCCTATAGTTAGAGGTCCTCTTGTGCGCGTGGCCGGGGGTATGATGTTGTGGCAGCGTGATGACATGGGGTTCCTGGATAATAAGGTGGAGAACATGGGTACATTTGCACCCACTTTCAAAATGCATTTTCGCAATGTCCAAAAATTCCGAAAAAAATATGCACGCGTACATATTGTAGTTTCTAGTGTGCGCCAAAAGTTTCGTCCCAAAAATACTTTTTACTTGACTTGTGTGAAAAAGACAAAAATCTGACATATATGTGTTATATGTAAGTCACAAAAAATTTCTCTTTTTTGTGGATGAAAACTAAAATGTAAACTTTTCACGAAACTTTGTGACATCAACACATTATGCGAGATGTATGCGTGTACTTTTTTCAGATTTTTTGAACATATTTTAAACGTGTTTTAAATGTTTTTTCAAAAAAACGGGTGCAAATGTACCCATGTTCTACCTATTCACTCTCTGGGGTTCCTCCCATTCTCAACCACTCAGTAGTCGCAAGGTGGTGGTTGTCGTGTCCGGATCCGATGAAATGGTGACACAAGCTGGAAGAGGAAATGGGCACTTAGGCAAGTGTGTGGTGTAGCAAGTGCAATGGGCCTTGTGTTCTACCATATTTTATCCTCGTTAGTTTAAAAAGTGGCGAGAAAGGACTAGACTGTAAACGCTAAAGAAAGAGATAATAAATAAAAATTACCACAATTGTGGCTCCATTTTCAAAAACAAAACAATGGAGCATCATTTCATTTTAAAACAAAAACTACCGATCCATCTTACAAGTGTTGCAGAAAGAACTAACAGCTTTGCTAAGCACCGCTAACAAGGATTCTGGCCGGTGGGACTCAATGTCAGGTAACCTGTCCACCCTCTAGGTAAGGTGGAAACGGATCGGATGCGGATCGGATAGTATCCTTTCCACATCCGTTTTCATATTTTCAAAATTAATATATATATATATATATACGGATGTTGTTGGATACAAATGCAGACGAGATGTTACTCGAATACGGATGTTTTTTCAATTCGAAACGGAAACAAATATAACGAATAATAGACTCGTGTCTTCTAACGAGTTAACTACAGACCGAAACATTGGTAAATATAGCTATATAATACAGAATAGTTTAAAGGTCAATCACGAAAAAAATACATTTAATCACTTTCTTACTCTTTTTGGTTTGATAACTATCATATCAGGCTAGAGTTACCAAAATTAGTTAACATAAATTTATTCGGATACCGGATATATCAGTGTTCCATGTCCACGGTGCTACTGCTACCATCTTCTAGCCGACGCCGGTTCAGAGTTGGATCAGATGCGCCAAAACGTGGGGCTCCGCGCTGCTGATCCTACCACCCTGGATTGCAACCTCCCATCCAGATCTATCATTGGGTTAGCTGCATAGATCACGTCCGCATGCAAGTGTGTATGTACACTGTGCTGATTTGATTACAAGAGGATTAACAATCCGTCTTAAAAGTGCATGCATGAATGCAGCTCCGCATAATTGACAATGCTGCTGCAGAGCCGCTTTCGCGTTCAGGTACTCCGCGACTAATTTTGGCGACGCTTCCACCGATCTGAAACTGAAAGCTGGACTGGCAGCGTGCATTTTGATATGACACTCGTAGTCATATATCATCAGTACAGAGATAACACTCGTGCTACATACAATGCGTGATCGAGATGTTGATCCAAGCAGCGACGCTGGATCTAGAAGATGCATAATTGAACGCAAAGATTCGTCTTAAATACGGCAGAGCCTGGATAGGAGACGCTGGACGTCAACTTCAGTGCAGAGGGAGGTTTAAGTTAGCCAGTCCGGCCGGCTCCAACGTGCATGCATATATGGCACTCCTTAATTGACCGGCCAATTCCATGTGATGCCAAACCGACCGAACGACCTAGCTAGCTACGCAATTTAACATACTAGATTCTGTGATACATAAAACAAGAGGAGGCCTCACATGCCCGGCTTGACAGCACGCTTTTTAGAGTAGTTATTAAGTTCAGTGCAGAATTGTGCATAGCTGATTTCGGTTTTGTATCGCTGGTGTGGTATCCGGAACCGAAATAATGTAGTGGCCGCATGGGTGTTTGAAAGCAAATGTGCTCACATGTGAATCGACATCCAAGATCAGTGTGCATTATTTCTGGTTTCCAATCGAATTGAGCGGGGAAGTCATCAAACTTAACTGAAGTACAGTAGTGCTGGTTTCAGTTCGTGCTACTAGTGCTTCATACAGTGTCAGGCAATGAAGTTGGTGACTTTTAGCTCTCATTAGTCCACAGTGTCCGAATCTGAATACCCTGCCCCAACGCAGAATGAAAGCCTTAGGAGCCGTTTGGATCTCATCATTTTAGAGAAATTCATTTCAGATTCTATGCCCAACGTGTTTGGTTGTTATGAAATTGGAATGTCATTTCAATTGGAATTCCAGAGAATCTCTTTACTATGTTAAGTCAATTCATATCCCTAACCCTGTTATTTCTTTGAAATTCATTTCATTTTATTTTTGCCAAATGAAATGATGGGATCCAAACGACCTCTTATAGAATTTTCATTTTCATTTTTTCTGCTGGAACATTGAGATTTGTAGAGTGATAGCATTTTTGTGAACCTTATAGAATACAATTTCAGTCAAGAAGAACAAAAAAAGAGTTGAACAACATCGTCTGGCTGCCGCTACTACTGCTCATAGCCTCATAGGGTTGGTCCCGCTGTGCTCGAGCGGTGGTGCTCGAGTTTCTTCTTCCTCGTTTAGACGACTTAATTTGCCCCAACGCCCCCTGCTTCACGTCCGTGCTGCTCAAGTAGTTCCGTCCTTGGGGGCGTCAGGGATGGCCATGCCTTGAGGCTACGCTCCACCGGCAACGAATCCGGACTCGATTGCGTTTTGCGACCTACTCTAGGGTGTTCAGTGTAAATTTCAGAATCCATGTTGTAATTTCTATCTTTTTTGAGACCCTCCTTGTAATGCTACACCCTCCGCCTAATTAAGCTGATTCTAGGTTTTTCGGGACATTTTTTCGTGCAAAACGAAAAAGAAGTCGCAAACTTATAATTTTGGTGAGGTCACCATTGTCGTTTTCACTAGATGGCATGGTCATTTCCCTCGTATAAATCGTCAAATTGTTACTAGTATTTGTCTGTTTTTTCTCCCATTTCTCCTATTTCAGTTTGTGTTGCTTGGGTTGTCACATGGTCGAAACCACCATCATGTTGTCGCAAAAATCGTTTTCTGTGAGAAAAAGACCTTTTTAACATTTGAGGCAATAAGAATATAAATATCTAGTATAGAATTGAGCGAAACGAAGTTAAGCATGGCACTAGTTAAAACTGCCTTCTATCTTGACTTGTAGGAAACAGAACTTTGCCATACTGCAATTTGAAGCAAATCAGGTGATGATGTAAACCTTTTCAAATAATGCACATCTAAATCAACTCCTAAGACCAGTATATATACATGCAATCTAAATCAGGGAGAAGCACTGTACACTTTTTAAGAGACGTTTTCATTTTAGGAACAAAAGAATTACCTGACATTTCGCCTAACTATATAATTTTTCGTTCCATTTTGAAACGATTTCTATACATCATTGACATGCTATCAAAACTAAGAAAGATCAATGGACAATGGGAACAAATTAATTTGAACTGTCCTGATCACTAATCTTTGCGGCCATTTCCCACCAAAAACATGGCTTAGCCGGTCAGAAGCAGGGCGTGAGCGCGTTGAGCAGCGACACCCTCGCGTTCACGAGCGCCCGGTACACCCGCTGGCAGCCGTCCTCCGCCGCCACGACGCACTCCTCCAGGCTCCGCAGCCGTTCCATGGCCGCCTTCCTCTCGTCCTCCTCCTCCTCGCTGCAGCATTTTTCTGGAGACGTATCCCTTGCGCCAACGCTGGGTGACCCGGAGGACTCGCAGGCTGCGACGGACACCGTGCGGCGCCGCCACCGCAGGAGGTCGGCCACCCACCACACCGGCGCGGCCGCGGCCTTGGCGGCGGGGGAGGAAGCCGAAGTCGGGGACGTCAACGCGCGCGAGGCGGAAGAGGCGGACGCGGAGGCGAGCCCGGCGAAGATGGCGGCGGACGCGGCCGCTGCCGCGCACGTGGCCGCCGCGACCGCGGCCTCGCCGGAGTCGGACGTGGACGCGGCGGCGGAGGAGGAGGAGGAGCGGTGCGAGAGGGCGCGCAACGTGGAGGCGAGGCGGGAGAGGTCGCGGTCGGAGCGTCGGCGCGCGCGCAGGGCGGCCGCGAGCCGCGGGGCGTCGCGGCGGCGGACCGCGGCGTGGGCCTCGGCGAGGAGCTGGTTGAGGGAGAGGAGCGCGTCCCGGAAGCAGCCGTGCGCGTCGGCAAGGAGGAGGAGGTCGTCGAGCAGCCGCTCCGTCCACGGCGCGGCGGCGGTCCGGCGCCGCTGCGAGGAGTGCCGGAGCGGGTCCTGCGCCTGCGGGTGGTGGAGCAGGTCGGTGAGGCCGGAGAGGAGGCGGGTTAGGTGGTCGACGCCGTCGGTGATCCAGGCCGTTCCGGGCTGCGCCGGCGCGGGGGCGTCGGTCCAGGCGAGGAGCGCGTTGGCGGAGTCGTGGAGTGCGGCGACGACCGGGTGGAAACGGCCCGGGAGGCTGGCGGAGCGCGCGTGGGTGTAGGAGAGCTTCTTGTGTCGCGTGCGGCGGAGGTACGGGGAGGTCTTTGGTAATGTGAGAGCGGCGAGCCGCCGGCGGAAGCCTACTGCCATTTGGGCTTGGTCGTGATGATCCCGGCGTCGTCGCTGGATGTTGGAGGTGGTGCCGTGGCTGTGGCAAGTTGAGCAGCGAGATGGTTTTATAGGGTGGTGGTGTGGAGAGGACCGGCGGAGCCCGCACGGGGATGGGGCGCAGGTGGCGCGACGGCGGATCGGACACGATCGAGGCCGAGACGTGCTACGTTCAGCTTGCTAACCAAGGAGGCTGGCTGCCTGGGCGACAACAGGAAGGGTGGTGATTAACTGACCAACTTCCCACGGAAAGTGCATCAACACTTTGTACGTGTACAAACTTTTCTGGGTGTTTGACCTATACTGATCGCGACGAATGAGGCAGCCCCGTGACACTGAAAAGTGTGGGAGGCCAGGTGGTAGATGTCAAAACCAATTAGCAAATGATTAGTAGCGGATCAAGTTGCCAAAATGCAGGTAGTGGTCAGCTAGCGGGCGGTTTACTTGTCGTGATCGCCCAGCACGGCACGAACTTGACACTGCAGTGTTACAGCAGTAACAACAGTTTTTGGACTCCGAGTGTCTCGGAAGGAGATCGAGCATCACACCGAGAGGAGTCCAAGCCCTGGCGGGTGGCGCCCGCGACGCGGACACGAGCAGATGCCGTCGGCGGCGCGCCGGCCCACCTCGCGCTGCGCTCAGGCACAGCTCACGCGCGGCCACATTCAATGCCGCATGGCCGCGCGCGTCGGCGTCCATCGGTTGATCAGCTTGGCACCACCACCGGCCCCGGCCCCGGCCAGGCTCGCTCGCCCATCGCCATTGCCAATCCAATCGGCACCATCACGTACCCTGCCGTGCACTGTGCCGTTGGGGCCCGACGCTGATGGGTGCCCCGTGCGTGCACCTTACGTCCTCGATGGATCGATCAGACGGGTGGTGACTGCGACGTTTGCCCTTTCCTCTTCTTCGGCACCACAGTGCCCTGCAAGGCTGCAACTGCAAGGGGTCCAGTCTATAAATCGCCATATCGATCTAGCGCTTTCAATCTTCATCTACATGATCGATCGATCAATCGGTTGGTTTCTGGCCCTCCGTCCGGGCTGGGCTGGGAGAAATCATTGGGACTCTCAGCCATGCATGCCATTGCCATCACCATCGCCAGCCCCGGCCCCCACGCGGATCTCTGGTTCTGGGTTCAGTTCATGCCGATCGGATGAGCTAATCATTGGGTTGGTGGTGTCCACAGTAGGGATCGATCGATGTGGTTTCCTGCACACTGCGACTCTGCAGGTTGCCCTGTCAGGATGCATCCTTTGCTGCTGCCTCGTCTTCACGATAGGTTAGTTTACCTGCAGATGACAATGTTCGATCGACGACGTTCCTGCTCAATGACCCACATCTTTCCTGAACTGCACGATCGAGACTGTCTAGCAATAGGGAGACGACGATCTCCACCACAGACGCACGCATGCCATTTCCAAAACGGCTAATTGCCGATCTCTGTATGCTCCAATGGATCGATCTAACAGTATTCTACTACTCTACTAGAGTAGCTAGTGATTTTACTACTACTTCAATCTTACTTTACGGGTTCCTACATGATACTAATCCAGATAGGCACGCAGATCCGCGCATGAATGCGTGCGAGTTGCGACTGAAGAATCGTGAGACCCCATGACGTACTACAAGAGACAATCAAGGTCACAGCAGGCAGCAATGACAATCAGATGCAATGTACCAGTGCAGCGGATAATTCAATGATGCACGCCAGCTGCTACTTCCTCTGATTACCTTACAGATTAGTCTCGACCTGTATATGTGGTGGGCTCGGGGATCCGGCTCCCTCGGCGTACAAGCAGCGGACGTACGTGTTCATCTTCGGCGAGTATCATCCATCCTTGTCACTTGACACGCGACAGAGTTGTTGCGACACTAGCATGCAAGTAGTTTGTAAAACAACAAGAACAACATCAAAAAATTCAAAAGAGAGTATGCTTCCGTTGTAGTTTGGGGGATTTTTGTTGAGGTAAAGTGCTAGCGAGAACACACATAATCAAGTGTCGGCGAGGTAGGTTAAGAATAGATCGGGGCACCGAAACCTCTCCCCAGGAAACAAACCGAGGCGGCAGCTGTTCCAGATCCAAAACTTCTCGCCGGCGATTCCTCCGCTCCCCTTCCCCTCTGATCGCTGTACCGGCGTGATGATGGGGAGGGGAGCCTTGATTCTTGTTAGTGTCTGTGTTTAGTCTTAGTTTGTCTAAGTTTTTGAGTTTTCTCCGTCGGCGTAATGGTGAAGCGGATGCTGATGATGGTAGTAGGAATAATGGTCTCCCAGCCCATGCTCCTGCTCGTCGGACGTTTAATGTTAAAAAAAAAATTAAAGGACAAAATATTTACCTTCTTATTAATTAAGAAGAACTTTTTCTGAGAGATAATTAAGGATTTATCAACAAGCAAACCGGCAGAAGAAGGCCCACAGAAACGTTAGGCAACTCAAAATGCTTATTGCCGACACAGGTCTAAAGGTTTGCTTCCTCCTTCATTCAAGCTCAAAAAATAAATGGCCGGAGGGGCGAGATATATCGAAAAATACTCGTATTGCGATCTTTACACGTTTCACTTTAATGCTCCTATTGTGCCCCACTGTCGTCCACTAATCCATGATCGAAATGCATTAGAACTAGAGTTGATTTGAGACCATGGATGGCACGCCAATCAATAGCCTTCTGAATCCTAATAGAGAAGCGACATCTCTGACACCTGCGCGGGTGTGCCGTAGACCCTAGTTGCTGCTAGCAGAGTTTACAAAGAGAACTGATGTGCCAATCTTGGACCCCAAGATGATGATTCATTCAAATCCTATTTGAATTGGCCAACCACATGTAAAACAATTGCACTTAGATGATGCCCAAACTTTCGAGACGGCAAATTGCAGCGACGACTTCATAGGACGAATTAACTAGATCTTCTAGGATGAGGCCACTAAGTAAGTGCCATCCTCCGTGGAATTCCATATGATGGTATCCTTGACAGTCTTGACAAATCCCATGTCGCAGAACTAGACATGTTACTTGCCCTCAACACGGAAACAAAGAACTTCACTAGTATGAAATTTATGAGACATAAACCAATAACCCATGACCATGATACATAGTAGGTATTGTATAAAATACACATTGATGGTGTGTAATTGTTGGTTTGCTATGTATCCTACGATTCAAATTACGTCCTGTAAAAACATATGATGTAACACTATAGTCTATAGAGAACTTTATAAAAGTAAACTTTGTAATATGATGGTAATGGCGGTCACATTTGGCATGCATCCAACGGTATTGTGAGACCAAAGAGGCAACAAAGTACCACCAAGAATGACTCTTAGGTAAATGAAAATGTCACACATGTCCAGTCAGCACACAAATGATATGACACTATAGTTAAACAAGAAAGAGAAGATACTAGTATATCATAATATGATACAATATCAGATCTCAACATACGGTGATATTTAATGATAAAAATATCTTTTACACAACTTTACATTGAGGTTCTACAGAATAATAAATAGATCTTTTACACAACTCTACACAACTATGACACGAAGATAAGATACCGAGAAATAGTAAAGTTGTAACTAAAGTAGTATCATAAACTATGATAGTACACACTGTGAGAGGCCTTAGGAAGCCCAACAAATGGGCGATAGTTATTGTACCCAAGTTATATTTAAGGAAAAGTTTAGTTATCAATAGTTTCATTGCAATAGCAAGTGTGCGATGGCTTCGCATAGTTTTGGTAGTAGGCCAGCCACAAATTCTATGCATATATATACACACATACACTAGTTGTATTTCCAACTTACAAATGTGAAAACAAGATGAATAAAGGAAGATATATAATGGAACTAGTGGGAGAACAATAAAAGTATAATAACGAAACCATGAAAATGGATAAAATAGAGAATAAAAATAGAAAAATAATTAAACATGTGTTTTGTATAGTTGCTACCAATGCATGACTTGTAATAAAATACTTTTGTCTTCTAAACTCTCTACCGTAAAGATAAATCTAAACAAACTAGTGTTGTGCCCGCGCGTTGCTGCGGGAAATTTTGCGACTACCAATGATATACGTGAAGTATAATTTTGGAAAGAATGTGTTGTCATTGTAAGTTATGTGTCTAAATACATTTACACAGTCTAATTATGTATAAAATACATGTGTCCTTTAGTGCTAAACTATGAGAAAAACAAATGAAAGGTAGCCGAAAGAGTTCCATTAATCTCAAACCAAATTTAATGCAATTAAACATATTATCACAAAGCCCGTAGACTACGGTGCAACATTAAATTAAGTGAACATGATTTCATATTTATAAATCTGTATACATCGATAAGATCCAAATGACATGGAAGCTATGAATGATTGACCTGTTTTTGTATTATGTATTAGTGAAAGTCACATTATATCGATTCAAACATGTAATAATGTGTACATTTGTAAAAGAGTGTTATAAGTTCAAGACTTCTACTTTAATAATAATATATTCTGTGAAAAAGTAACAGTAGCAGTTAATTGCCCACTCTCACAAAATATAGATCAATTAAGGTAAAATTATCTATATGAAGATGAACTTTGGTAATTAATGCAAGATCTTTATGTGAAATCCAGAATATCATGAGCTTCACTAAGCCTAAGAAGTAAGATAGTTTGCACACACATAGCTTTCCCATAGTCTCTTGTGTTTAGCAGTTTGACCGTCTGATTTACTTTATTCAGATAGATAAGTTCTAAACTTAAGTGAAATAGTAAACGAGAAATTCATGTCGACACATTTTAATTTAGTTACCTCTCCTTCATCGAGTCCTAGCCATAGCCTAGTTGTTTTTGTTGTTTTGCTTCTAGGTTTACCCATCTCGATGACTGCGTCCACGGCCATCCGGGAGAGCAGGCGTCTGAAACCCCGCTCCTTAAGATCTTGCACTAGGAGAGGACTAACAAGGTTTTTGGTGAGCATCTCGGCGACAGCTCGCATCCGTTCCCCTGCATCTGCTACAACAATTCGACTATTTCCTCTACGTTGGCTCACGCCTACGCCACCTTCGGCGCCATGGCCGACGACGACAACGCTGTGGTGGCGACCTTCCCGATCAATACGTATGTGCTACTCTTCTTCATGTTTGCACCAGTATTTGGTCCATATAAAGATCTGCTAGATATTTCTAATCTATCGTATGTGAAATGTGATTACATTTATTAGTGTATATGTGATGTTGGTTTTACTAGTTAAACTTATCCAAAAATTGTCTAATATATATTCCAACGGTACGTACCGGTAGAAGCAAACTTACTCTTAATGTAGTCTCTCTTCAGCTTTCATGTGCTCGGATTAAAGTAAATGTTGACATAGCAAAATACAAGTCTATGACACGATCATTCGAGAATTACAGGAAGATTAAGACGATCCAGACACTAGCGCTAGTGTTCAGTTCAACATACTCCCTCCGTCCTCAAATAAGTGTACGTTTAGACATGTCTTAAGTCAAACTTTATTAACTTTGACCAACTTTCTAGAAAAATATGACAACATTTATGACACTAAATTAATATCACTAGATACATCTTGACATGTAGTTTAATAATATAGTAATTTGATGTCACATATGTTACTATTTTTGTGTAAAATATTGGTCAAATTTAAAAATGTTTGACTTCCAAAAAAGGAAAACGTACACTTATTCGCGGACGGAGGGAGTAGGTATAGCACAGCATTAGGAATGTACATGTACCTAGGAGTTCGGAGGTTTATATATGCAGATCGAGTATCGAACAACTCGAAATAGTCAAAACACAATCCAAGCGTATCCTTCTCTCGTTTACTGTGACGCCAAAACGACTTGATTATACGGTTCTCCGTGGGATCAGATCCATACACGATTACACAAGGAAGAGGAAGTGCACAGGTTGTCGGAGACCGGTATTGGGCTCAACCGTGGCTCCCAAGTGGCTGGCCGGTCTAGCTAGTTATAGAAAGTAGAACTAGTTAAGTAGCCACGCACAGATAGCTAGGGCCTCGGGCGATCGGTGGACTGGAATGCATGGCTGCTCCTCCACATTGTTTTGTCTCAACGCCACCGGCCGCCGGCTTGGTCGGCCAACTCAAGCACATGGTTCTGGAATCATGCGTCCGTCCAGAAAACGTGGCTAGATCGCTAGAAAATCTAGCGAAGAACATATCTAGGCATGTGAAATTAGCCTGTCCGTTGTATGTACAGTAGTTAGCTAGATCTCTAGATTTAATTAAATAGGTAAACTGAAAAAGGACAAGAGTGGAGTGACAGAGACACGAACGTGTGGGAGCGGAGGAGCATCAGTGCCTTCGGGTGTTTTTTTTTTTTTTTGTGTGTGTGTGTGTGTTTTCGTTGCACTCAAGCGTTCAAGGCTTTCAAGCGGGGGGGTATATGGTAACCAGTCGGCTCACGAGGATAAATGGGCCCAATCTTGACGACCAGGGAGAGTATATTTGGCCTTCGCAAGTGAGACCAATAGGCGGGCCAAGCCTATGCCCGTAAATTAAATTAGTATCATCAACTACTCCCTCCGTCCTAGTTTACAGGACTTATTAGGCAAATATCTTGACCCAAGGTAATTTCTTATTGAGGCTCAAATCTTTCATGCATTGGTGGAGAGAGTAAATCATCCACTAATTGAAGGGGAATTAATGCAAATGAGTCTTAGAGGTGGGATGATTTTGGGACTGCATGGTTTTGCAGATGGGTCTTATAATCTAGGACGGAGAGAGTACGATAGTACCCACGGTGAGAGGCCTTAGGAAGCACAACATGACAGTGTCTAGACATGGTAACCAGTAAAAAATGGGCAAGTTTTATTGTACCCAAGCGATATTTAAGCAAGAGTTTAGTTATCCCTTCATGGGGAACTGTGATCTCATTGTTTCCATTGCGACAGCAAGTGTGTGATGGCCTCACACAGTTTGGCAGTAGGCTGTCCACAAATCCTCTACATATATATACACACATACACAATAGTTGAATTTCCAACTCAAAAGTGTTAAATTAAGATGAAGAAAATTAGATATTTAGTGGAAACTAGAACAATAAAAGTCTAACAAAACCATGAAAATGGATACAAGTAGAGAACATGAAATAGAAAAAATAATTAAAATATGTGTTTTAGTATATTTGTTACGAATGCACATGTCCCAAATAAAATAATTTAAATGTAGAAAAGCACTTTATTCTACATTTGTCTTCTTAACTCTATCAAGGTAAGGAAAATCAAAAACAAAAAACTAGTGTTGTGCCCGCGCGTTGCTACGGCAAATTTTACGACTACCAATGATATATGTGAAGTATAACTTTGGAAAGAATGTGTTGTCAGTGTAAGTTATGTGTTCAAATAAAGTTACACAGTCTGATCAATTTCCCAAACCGAAATACATGGGTCCTTTAGTGCTAAACTATGAAAAAAACAAAATAAAGGTAACTAAAAGAGTTATATTAATTCCAAACCAACCTTATAGCGATTAAACATATAAGTCCAAATCAATTGCCTAAAGGTGTTTCCCGAGACAAGTAAAACTAAAAGCAAAAAAGATGCTCCAAGCTTCATGACTGTAATAGTAGTGACAAAACAAACTAAGCTTCTCAATCACAAAGTGGTTGATGTGCAAATGGAGGATGCATGGGCATACCCAAGTTTAGTATTTTCACCATTTTCACCTTTCTGATAGCCTTATGTCCTACAAAATATTTCATTATAGTGAAGCGGCATTGAAATAGGAGGTGTGCCCGTCTCTTGCACTTGGTTACACAATGTGCAAAGGCCACACTTTTTCATTCTCTCCGATCAAATCTATCCTCCGTCCACACACGGTTTTTGAGGATCAACTAAAAAGCGAAGATTTTGCATTTGCGTAGTGTCGGGGGAATACTTTCTAAGTGGGCCCACGAAGCGGGGCGGCTCTCAAGATCAAGGAACTTCCAGGCCGACTCAGGAGAGTCCATCTTCTTGGGCCTACTCAATGGGCCGACTCGCACCGAGTGACTAAAGCTTGCCGGAGTCCCAATACAAAACAGAGTCTCAAGACTTGGAGACCAAGGAGAAGCTTGTAGTACCCAATGGACACCGACCTCCGGGCACGACTCGGAGGATATCTGTAACCCTAGGGCTGATGTGTATATAAGTCGGCCCTTGGGACCTCGGGAGATAAGCAATAAAGAATCAGAGCCTTAGTCATCGATCTCCAAGTAGCAGAATCGCCACTTTATAATCGAGACTTTTTCATCATCAATATCAATCTAGCAGGATCTAGCAGGAGTAGGTCTTTACCTTCATCGTGAGGGGCCGGACCAAGGTAAACCTTGTGTCTCGAGTTCCCTAGATCTCTTACTAGGACAACTCAGAGTCGCCTAACCCACACAACCCTAAGGGTGTGTTTGGTAGCCTGTGTCACCCTAGCATGTGTTTCTCAACTGAGACAGGCTAACCTTATACAGGCTCGGCTAATAGTTGATCGTGTGTTTGGTGGCTCGTATGTGTCGAGCCAGGCTGAGATGAGATGTTGTTTGGTGGCTTGTATGCATTGAGACATGTTGAGTCATTTCATCATTTCAATATTATGTAAACAACATTTCAACAATACTTGTATTATGTGGTTGGATTATCTTAATTTTTGATATATAGCCGATTTTAGGATTAAAAATATTATATCACAATTTTTACTTATAGGTCCTCCGTATCCAAAAACTAAAATCACAAATAGGTCCAAATTTTTACATACATGCCCCTGAATGTTTTTTTTTTCAAAAAGCAATCAGGTCCACAGGATCCCCATCGGCCATGGCGTGAGTGGAGCTGCCCGTCGGCAGCGCAGGCCGGAGCAGGGCGGAGGTCGGGGGCGCTGGACGGAGCAGGCCGGCGTTGGGCGAGCAGCTGGTGGTGGGCGGCGCTGGAGGTCTCCGCGCGCGTCAGCTCCGAGCGGCCGGGCCAAGGCTGCTGGTTCTAGTCGTTGTGGAGAGGTCACCAAGAGGCCGGGCCAAGGCCATGGAGGTGGGCGCGGTTCACGTCCTTGTCGAGCTCCTCGTATAGGACGCTGACGACCGCCACGACGTTTGGTGTCCTCGTTGCTGCGGCAGCGTTCATCGGGAGGTCCGGCGAGGAGGCGCAGATAGCGGCCTCCGCGGGATGCGGCGGTGACTCTGGGTGCGAGGAGCTGAGCCGTGGCGGCGGTGGTGCTCCTCCGGGCGGCGCTGGGTGAGGGACGGTGTTGACCGAGCGGGGCGACGGGCCGTGCTCGGATCGAGGGGAGGCAGAAGGGAGAATAGGGGGGATGTGTCGCAGGGTGGAGGGGCTTGCGACACGCGACGACTCGATGGGGCCCATGCGTGGGGATTTATGTATGAGCTTAGCCAGGACGCGGTGAGAAGCTCGATTCAAGCTTCACAACCGGGCAGGGCTGAGGAGCTCTTTTCGTATGAGGTGGGAATGGCTCCGATTGCCCAACCGAACTAAGTCATCCATCATGATATCTGCCGTGACAATCCCATAACAGGTGGCGCCCAAAGTTTCTAAACGAAGGAAGCCATCATAGAAATGGTGTGCCCCAAAAATTGCATCTTTTATGCCGCCGACGACGCGTAGCGCCCGTTCTTTGTGACTTTCCAAGATATCTTATCCATATTTTCATGCACAAGGTGGACTTCACGAAGCATCTCCCAACACTTGACAAATTAGACAATATGGTCAAAATAAAGCCCCCGTTGAGTATTGAACGATTTCCAAATATTTTCAAACCGTACGATTTCCTCCTTTTGCAAATCTCAAAGATTAGCAGAGCCACATTCTTAGGCCGCCAAGAATGGATGTTGAGAGTGTTTTTTTTTTTAGCATGGAAAATTGATACTAGTATACATGTAGAAGCGAACTTTTATTGTACTCTCTCCTCAAATATACATGCTGGCATGTGCTGGGATTAGCGTGAATGTTGTCATGTTGACGTAATAAAATACAAGTTAATGATACTAGCATTCGAGAATTACTGAAAGATTCAGACATTAGCACCAGCGTTCAGTTCAACATAGGTTTAGCACAGCATTAGGAATGTTCATGTACCTAGGAGTTCGGAGGTTTATATATGCAGATCGAGTATCGAACAACTCGAAATAGTCAAAATAGAATCCAATCGTATCCTTCTCTCGTTTGCTGTGACGCCGAAACGACTTGATTCAAATGCATACACGAAGAATAGGAAATGGACAGGTTGTTGGCGACAGGTACCGGTGACTAGCTAGTTTAAGAAAGTAGAACTAGTTAACTGATAGCTAGGGCCTAGGGCGATCGGTCGACTGGAATGCATGGCTGTTCCTCCACATTGTTTTGTCTCAAACGCACCGGCCGCCGGCTTGGTCGGCCAACTCAAGCACATGTTTATGGAATCATGCGTCCAGAAAATGTGGCTGAGTGAGCACGTTGGGCCTCGTGGAAAATCTAGCGAAGAACATAGGCATGTGAAAGTGCCTTCGAGTTTTTTTTTTTTTTTTTTTTTTTTTTTGCACTCAAGCGTTCAAGGCTTTCAAGCTGCTGCTATTTGCTCAAGACGTTAAATGGGCCCAATCTTGACGACCAGGGAGAGTACAAATGGGCTGAGGCAGTGAGGCCAACAGGCCGGCGAAGCCGGCGAACCCTAAGCTCCGCGTACCGCCCGGACGCATATGGGCCGGCCCAATAGTACGGATGTCTGTTTTTTCTATTTGTTTTTTTTTTCGTTTTTTGTTTTTCTGTTTATGTTTCTTTTTCATTCTTCGTTTTTCTTTTTTGTGTTTATTTTTTTTCGTTTTTCGTTTTTCTTTTTATTATTTTTTGTATTACTTCTTTGCACTTTCTTTTTTTTACGTTTATTTTCTGTTTTATTTTTGTCTTCTTTTTAGTATTATATTAAAAAAATATGTTGTGGAAAATTTGAGTAGGTTTTTTGTTATTAAATAATATAAATGTTCTAAAAAATTCAATAACATAAGAATGTTTATATTTAAAAAATTGTTCAAATAACATAAATGTTTTATTAAAATTTTGTTCAAATAACATAATTATTCATATCTTGAAAATCGTTCAAATAACATAATTATTCATGTTTTAACAGTCGTTCAAACAAGATAAATGTTTTTTGTAAATACGTTCAAATAACATAATTATTCATGTATTGGAATTCGTTCATATAAGATAAATGTATTATTGAAAATCTGTTCAAATAACATAATTGTTCATGTTTAGAAAATCGTTCAAATAAGATAAATGTTTTATTAAAAATTCGTTCAAATAATATAATTGTTCATGTTTTGGAAATCGTTTAAATAAGATAAATATTTTATTAAAAAATCTTTCAGATAACATAAAAAATTTATATTTAAAAATTCGTTGAAATACACAATTTTCATGTATGAAAACCATTCAAATAAAATAATTATATTTTATTAGTCTTCTAAAATATATTAATATAATTTTATTATAATGATTTTTACTCTTATTTTCCACAAATATAAACACATTTTCTTGTTAGTATAAAAACAGAAAAGAAAAATCAAAACAGAAAATAAAACCGAAAAGAAAAATATAGTTACCTGCAAAGTTGGGCGGGCCCATTTCGCTGCGGAGCGGTTACCTTTGTAGTTGGGCCGGCCCAGTGCGCTTCGGAGGTGATGTAGGGCTAGGCCCGATCTTCATGGATTTGAGGGGAAAAGGGGATGAACACGAAGAACACGGAGGGTAGCGAGGGAGATTTGTGGGCAAAACACAAGGATAACTAGCAAATCCTGCTGAGAACTCCACCCAACAACAAACCCTCAAAAAGGTAGCCTTTGGATCGAAGAATCAAAGCCAAACTTACTCTTGTTGAAACCGATTGCTCTTACCGGCCGGTCCACCGATCCAATAGAATCACCGCAGTGAAAGATTGGTTTGCACTACTAGAGACACCGCAGTGAAAGAGTAGCAACAACAAGATCTACCTCAACGAGGCACCCTAGCTACGAGGGAGGAGGAGCATAGCTCACACAAGTCTCAGATTCAGTCTAACCTCAAAATGGGGAAAGGGGAAAGCTATTTATAGTCTTAGTACAAAACGAGGCAGGGAGGTGGGGATCCGGCCTGGAAACCGGCCTAGGCCAGCCTGGAGGCCGGCTTCTTCGGGTGGAGACACGGCCTGGAAACCGGCCTAGGCCGGCCTGGGGGCCGGCTGCGTCGGGTGGAGGGCCGGCCTGGAAACCGGCCTAGGCCGGCCTGGAGGCCGGCGGCGTCGGGTGGAGGGCCGGCCTGGAAACCGGCCTAGGCCGGCCTGGAGGCCGGCTGCGTCGGGTGGAGGTCCGGCCTGGGGGCCGGCCTAGGCCGGCCTGGAGGCCGGCCGACTCGGGTGGGGGTCCGGCCCAGGCCGGCCTGGAGGCCGGCTGGCTCCGCCTTGAGCTTTTGCCTCCTTCTTCCTCTTCTTGCCCATCTTCTTGGATTTCCTCTTGGCCATCTTCTTGACTCCATTGTGGGTCATCTTCCGGGTGGAACCTGAGTATACACAAGGTACCGGCATGAGGTAGCAAACAATTCAAAGGAAGATCAAGGTCACACATCGAGAGGAGCGAGGTCACCTTTTCATGAAGAGCCTTGACTCTTGATCTTGTCATTGGGCCATTTGGCGTGGTGTCCATGGTGTTGTCCACATGTGGGGCTACATCATCTCCCCCCCCCCCCTTCGGAAAGAGTCGTCTTCGACTCGTCATCCTCTTGAATGCTTGCATCTCCGTGGAAAGGGGATAGGTCGGCGACGTTGAACGTGTCATGCACCAAGTACTTGGAGGTTGGGATGTCGATCTTGTATGCGTTGTCGTTGATGCGCTTGAGCACTTTGAAAGGTCCGTCACCGCGAGGAGCAAGCTTGGATTTTCTTTCATCCGGAAAACGGTCCTTGCGGAGGTGTAGCCACACAAGGTCTCCTTCTTTGAATACCATAGGGTTCTTCAACTTGTTGATCTTGGTGGCTTGGCGCTTTGTGTGCTCCTCTAGAGTTGCTCGTGTTGACTTATGTAATGTCTTCATGTAGTCGGCTCTTTTGTCGACGTCCATGTCGGTGCGCTCGTGTAGAGGAAGTGGTAGGATGTCTAGGGCGGTGTTGGGGTTGAACCCATAGACAACCTCGAACGGGCTTCGCTTGGTCGCCCGGTGGGAGGCACGGTTGTAGGCGAACTCGGCGTGCGGTATGCATTCCTCCCAACCTTTGATGTTTGGCTTGATTAATGCGCGAAGGAGAGTTGATAAGCTTCGATTCACCACCTCGGTTTGGCCATCGGTTTGTGGGTGGTAAGCGGTGGAGAAGAGGAGCTTGACTCCTAGCTTTGTCATCAATGCCTTCCAAAAGTAGCTTGTGAACTTGACATCGCGGTCCGAAACAATTGTCTTCGGCACTCCACGTAGACGAACGATTTCCCTAAAGAACAAAGTTGCAATGTGTGAAGCATCGTTGGTCTTATTACAAGGAATAAAGTGTGTCATTTTAGAGAAGCAATCGACAACAACAAATATTGAATCTTTGCCATTCTTTGTACGAGGTAATCCTAAGACGAAATCCATGCTAATGTCGGACCAAGGTGTGTGTGGTATTGGTAAAGGCATATAAAGACCATGAGAGTTCAACGTGGACTTAGCTTTGAGGCAAGTTGGGCAACGGCGCACCAAGCGCTCCACATCACGCGTCATCCGTGGCCAAAAGTAGTGTGTAGATAGCATGACGAGTGTCTTGTCACGTCCAAAGTGTCCCATGAGTCCTCCACTATGTGATTCCTGTAGAAGTAACAAACGGAGCGAGGACTCGGGAATGCATAGTTTGTTAGCCTTAAACAAGAAACTCTTGTGCAAGTAGAAATCATCGCAACCTTTGTCAATTGTGCACTTGGTAAAGATAGGACCAAAGAAAGAATCGGAAGCATAGAGTTCTTTAAGGTCATCAAGACCCAAAACATTGATTTCAAGTTGGGTGAGTAAGATCATCTTGCGGGAAAGAGCATCCGCAACGATATTGTCCTTGCCTTTTTTGTACTTCACCACATAAGGAAAAGACTCGATGAATTCAACCCATTTGGCATGCCTTTTGTTCAAATTGGCTTGGGTTTTCAAATATTTCAAAGATTCATGATCGGAATGGATAACAAACTCTTTGGGCCAAAGGTAGTGTTGCCACACTTCCAAAACACGTACTAAGGCATAGAGTTCCTTGTCGTAGATTGGGTAGTTTAGGCGAGCACCATCAAGTTTTTCGCTATAATAGGAAACGGGACGGCCACATTGCATGAGGACGCCACCGATGCCAAGGCCACTAGCGTCACACTCAAGTTCGAAAGTTTTGGAGAAATCCGGCAAAGCAAGTAAAGGAGCTTCGGTCAATCTCTTCTTGAGTTCATTGAAAGCCGATTCTTGAGCATTGCCCCAAATGAAGGGTACATTCTTTTGGTAAGCTCATTCAAGGGGCAAGCAATTGTCATAAAATCTTTCACAAAGCGACGGTAAAACCCAAACAAACCAAGAGCACTACGAAGTTGAGCAAGATTAGTTGGCGGTGGCCAATTTGTGATTGCCTCAACCTTAGAGGTGTCAACTTCAATCCCTTTTGAAGAAAGCACATAACCCAAGAATACAAGCTTGTCGGTGCAAAAGGTGCATTTCTTGATGTTGGCAAAAAGCGAAGCATTACGAAGGGCCAACAAAACTTGCTTCACATGGTCGACATGTTCATGCAAGGATTTGCTATAAACAAGGATATCATCAAAGTAGACAACCACAAACTTGCCAATAAAAGTGCGCAAGACGTGATTCATAAGACGCATAAATGTTTAAGGAGCATTGGAAAGACCAAAGGGCATGACAAGCCACTCGTAAAGTCCAAGTTTTGTTTTAAATGCGGTTTTCCATTCATCTCCTTCATGCATACGGATTTGGTGATAGCCACTTTTCAAATCAATTTTGGAGAAGATAGTGGCACCACTAAGCTCATCTAGCATGTCATCAAGTCGTGGGATAGGGTGTCGATACCTCACCGTGATATTGTTGATGGGACGGCAATCCATGCACATTCGGAGTGTGTCGTCTTGCTTGGGGACGAGGATGACCGGAACGGCGCACGGACTCAAGCTTTCACGAACATGTCCCTTGGCGAGGAGTTCTTGAATTTGGCGCTCGATCTCCTTTGTCTCCTCGGGGTTGGTGCGGTATGGCGCTCTATTGGGTAGAGGGGCGCCGGGAATGAGATCGATGCGATGTTCGATTCCACGTAGGGGAGGAAGTCCATGAGGTAGCTCATCCGAAAAGACATCTTTGAATTCCTGCAAGATAGACAACATAGACGGAGGAACTTGGGTTAAGTCGTTAGTGTCTTTGCCATCTCCTTTGCATAAGAGCACGAAGTGGAAAGTGGATGGGTTTGCTCTCACTTCCCTCATCTCACTTTTGGTGGCTAACAAGACTACGCCGGGACTCACTCTTTTCCCTTTCTCACTCATATTTGGCTTGTGGCTCTCACTCACGTGAATGTGGTTCGCTCTCTCACCACTCAACTCACTAGAGGATTGTTTATCTTGCGCTCTTACAATTGTCTTGGCATTGTCGGCGATAATTTGGCTTGGATTCATTGGGCGGAGCACTAGGATCTTATTGTTCCATTTGAAGCTATAGTAGTTGGTGTGCCCATCATGAGTAGCGGCCTTGTCAAATTGCCAAGGGCGGCCAAGAAGTAAGTGGCAAACCGACATGGGTACCACATCACAATCCACCGTGTCCTCGTAAGAGACAATCTTGAAGGATACTTGAACCGTGTGTTGGATCTTCACGGTGCCGGAGTCACTAAGCCATTGCACATGGTAAGGATTGGGGTGCTTCTTATACGTCAAGTTGAGTTTCTCACATAGCTCCTTGCTTGCCAAGTTGTGACAACTCCCACCATCAATGATTACCTTGATTGATTTGCCGTTGATGCCGGCCTTGGTTTGGAACAAGTTGCATCTTTGAGCGTCATCACCTTGGTTGATTGTAGTCAAGACTCGAGTGACAACTAGAGTGGGGTTGGGGTCACCATCACAATAGATGTAGTCATCGTCGTCATCCAAGCTTTGCATCGTGGCCACCTTGTTCAATGCGTGGTACTCATCTTCACTCATGGACTCATAGTCTCCATTGTCATTGACTATCATCACCTTCTTGTTGGTGCATTCAAATGACTTGTGCCCTTGACCTCCACACTTGTAGCAAGTGATATATGACTTGACGGCTTGTGGTGAGGCGTCGTCTTCTTGGAGGTGGTAGTGGGTTGCGGTGTAGAACTTTTGGCATTGCCTTGAGCTTGGACTTGAGTCATGGGTTGTGTTGATGATGAAGCTCTAGTGGCGAAGAAGGACTTGGCCTTGACATACTTGAGCTCTTCGGCGACTTGGCGCTCGGCCTTCATGGCTTGATGAACGAGCTCAACAAGGTTCTCATAAGGTTGGAATTCCACTATCTTCTTAATGGGGTATGTGAGGCCGTTCAAGAAACGTGCCATTGATTGTTCCTCGGACTCTACAATGTGTGCACGGGAGAGAGTGGACTCCATCTCCTTGTAGTACTCGTCGACCGTCTTGAGACCTTGCTTGAGTTCTTGTAGCTTCTTGTACAAATCGCGTGCATAATGATGTGGCACAAAGCGCTTGTGCATTTCCTTCTTCATGTCATTCCATGTGTCGATTGGGTCTTCAAAGGATGCTTGGAGTTGTTCCCACCATAGTTGCGCATAGCCTTCAAACTCGAGGGATGCGAGGTCAACTCGTTTGTCTTGCGGCACCTTGTAGACTCGAAATAGTTTGGAGACCTTGGATTCCCATGCAATATAGTCTTCCGGGTCGTTGGTGCCATGGAACTTAGGAATGACGAGCTTGGGAGGATTGAAACGGTTCTTGCGATCATCCTCATCATCATCATCATGGTGTCGATGGCGGTCTCGGTGACGATGCCTTTGATGGTGGCACGGCACATAATCCTCATTGTCTTCTAGATCAATATGATTGTCGGCCAATGGCACTCGACGAGCTCGATATGGAGGTAGGTCATGACGATGATGTCGATTATCTTCATAGCGGTGTTGGGGATCCAAGTTAGCATTTGAATTGGTATCTTGTCGATGACGATCTTGATGGTGTTGATGGTGTACGATCGCTTGGGGGTGCGGCTCTTCTTGACGATGTTGGTCTTGGGGTTGGTGATGGTCCAAGTTCGCTTGTGGAGGAGGCATGTCGTGGTGTTGACCTTGACCAATCTCACTTGGACCTTTGCTTCGTACGGTGGAACGATGTGAAGACCTTGAGCTTGATCGCGAAGAGTGCCGGTCTCGTCTCTCGAGAAGCTCCTCGAGACGAATGGAACGTGCCTTGTTCTCACGTTGGTCGTCTTGTATTTGAGCGAAGCGCTCGGCGTTTTCGCGTTGTGCGGCGTGATGGCGCTTCTCGTAGCGGCGTAAGTTATCGTCGATGTACCTCCTCAGGGCCTCCGCTTGTTTGCCGAAGTCGGCATCTTGTTCTTCCCTAGCCATGATAAGCAAACACAAGTGATATGTGGAATATGTGGTGGCTAAAAACCGCTCTTACCTTTGGTTGATAGTATGGACAAGTGGACTCGCCTTCCGCGACGATGGTGACACAAGAGTAAGAGTGTTTGATTAGCAATCAAAAGCGACTCACACACATACTTATAAGGAGCTTAGGTAAGGCAAAGTGGCAAGAAATCGAAACGAAACAAAGGAAAAGGCTATTGCAATAAGTGGAAGATAACCACAAAGATCAAGAAACAAAAGAGACTAACCGCACAATCCGAGAAATAAAGGAGACTCACACGTGGAGACAAACGTGGATGGTGCGACTATAGGGAGGAGCAATTTGGACCTAACGAAGACTATGCTCGTGCCGCACCACCTCTCGAAGGACAACTAGCTCAAGTGTATGGGAAAGAGCACCCGATTGCACAAGTGTACCCATTTCTCTATGGTTATTGGAGCTTGAGGATGACTAGGATCACGGCTCGGCTTTTTTTTTTTCTATTTCTCTTTTTGCTTTATGCTTTTGCCCGAGCCGAGTCCGCTACAACTAGATGCTCACAAGATTATGATATGGTCACCTGGTGTCACACTAGTGCAATGCTCACACTATGAAGAGCTAGCTCCTAGGAAAAAGTATCGCGAAATGGAAGGAGATGTGTCGGAAGCTATACCTTTAATGCCGTCGAGGGTGGGTGGTAGCGATGAAGCGACACGAAGATGAAACTCGGCGAATAGTCGTGCGGCGGTAGCACCGCCGAACGGGCGGTAGGGACCGATTGCGGGCGGTAGTACCGGCCGTTCGGACGGTAGTACCGCCGGCGACGAATTGCGCGGCACGCTTGAACTTGGAGCGGAAAGGCCTCCGGAAAACACCAAC
>QRDG01000266.1:31708-65635 GCA_012064385.1 Puccinellia tenuiflora | reverse complement strand
GGTCTCCGACACCTGGCACTTCCTCTTCCTTGTGTAATCGTGTATGGATCTGATCCCACGGAGAACCGTATAATCAAGTCGTTTTGGCGTCACAGTAAACGAGAGAAGGATACGCTTGGATTGTGTTTTGACTATTTCGAGTTGTTCGATACTCGATCTGCATATATAAACCTCCGAACTCCTAGGTACATGTACATTCCTAATGCTGTGCTACACCTATGTTGAACTGAACACTAGCGCTAGTGTCTGAATCTTAATCTTCCTGTAATTCTCGAATGATCGTGTCATTGACTTGTATTTTGCTACGTCAACATTTACTTTAATCCGAGCACATGAAAGCTGAAGAGAGACTACATTAAGAGTAAGTTTGCTTCTACCGGTACGTACCGTTGGAATATATATTAGACAATTTTTGGATAAGTTTAACTAGTAAAACCAACATCACATATACACTAATAAATGTAATCACATTTCACATACGATAGATTAGAAATATCTAGCAGATCTTTATATGGACCAAATACTGGTGCAAACATGAAGAAGAGTAGCACATACGTATTGATCGGGAAGGTCGCCACCACAGCGTTGTCGTCGTTGGCCATGGCGCCGAAGGTGGCGTAGGCATGAGCCAACGTAGAGGAAATAGTCGCATTGTTGTAGCAGATGCAGGGGAACGGATGCGAGCTGTCGCCGAGATGCTCACCAAAAACCTTGTTAGTCCTCTCCTAGTGCAAGATCTTAAGGAGCGGGGTTTCAGACACCTGCTCTCCCGGATGGCAGTGGACGCAGTCATCGAGATGGGTAAACCTAGAAGCAAAACAACAAAAACAACTAGGCTATGGCTAGGACCCGATGAAGGAGAGGTAACTAAATTAAAATGTGTCGACATGAATTTCTCGTTTGCTATTTCACTTAAGTTTAGAACTTATCTATCTGAATAAAGTAAATCAGACGGTCAAACTGCTAAACACAAGAGAGTATGGGAAAGCTATGTGTGTGCAAACTATCTTACTTCTTAGGCTTAGTGAAGCTCATGATATTCTGGATTTCACATAAAGATCTTGCATTGATTACCAAAGTCCATCTTCATATAGATAATTTTACCTTAATTGATCTATATTTTGTGAGAGTGGGCAATTAACTGCTACTGTTACTTTTTCATAGAATATATTATTATTAAAGTAGAAGTCTTGAACTTATAACACTCTTTTACAAATTTACACATTATTACATGTTTGAATCGATATACTGTGACTTTCACTAATACATAATACAAAAACAGATCAATCATTCATAGCTTCCATGTCATTTGGATCTTATCGATGTATACAGATTTATAAATATGAAATCATGTTCACTTAATTTAAGTAGTCTACGGGCTTTGTGATAATATGTTTAATTGCATTAAATTTGGTTGAGATTAATGGAACTCTTTCGGTTACCTTTCATTTGTTTTTCTCATAGTTTAGCACTAAGGACACATGTATTTTATACATAATTAGACTGTGTAAATGTATTTAGACACATAACTTACAATGACAACACATTCTTTCCAAAATTATACTTCACGTATATCATTGGTAGTCGCAAAATTTCCCGCAGCAACACGCGGGCACAACACTAGTTTGTTTAGATTTATCTTTACGGTAGAGAGTTTAGAAGACAAAAGTATTTTATTACAAGTCATGCATTGGTAGCAACTATACAAAACACATGTTTAATTATTTTTCTATTTTATTCTCTATTTTATCCATTTTCATGGTTTCGTTATTATACTTTTATTATTCTCCCACTAGTTCCATTATATATCTTCCTTTATTCATCTTGTTTTCACATTTGTAAGTTGGAAATACAACTAGTGTATGTGTGTATATATATGCATAGAATTTGTGGCTGGCCTACTACCGAAACTATGCGAAGCCATCGCACACTTGCTATTGCAATGAAACTATTGATAACTAAACTTTTCCTTAAATATAACTTGGGTACAATAACTATCGCCCATTTGTTGGGCTTCCTAAGGCCTCTCACAGTGTGTACTATCATAGTTTATGATACTACTTTAGTTACAACTTTACTATTTCTCGGTATCTTATCTTCGTGTCATAGTTGTGTAGAGTTGTGTAAAAGATCTATTTATTATTCTGTAGAACCTCAATGTAAAGTTGTGTAAAAGATATTTTTATCATTAAATATCACCGTATGTTGAGATCTGATATTGTATCATATTATGATATACTAGTATCTTCTCTTTCTTGTTTAACTATAGTGTCATATCATTTGTGTGCTGACTGGACATGTGTGACATTTTCATTGGCGATACCTAAGAGTCATTCTTGGTGGTACTTTGTTGCCTCTTTGGTCTCACAATACCGTTGGATGCATGCCAAATGTGACCGCCATTACCATCATATTACAAAGTTTACTTTTATAAAGTTCTCTATAGACTATAGTGTTACATCATATGTTTTTACAGGACGTAATTTGAATCGTAGGATACATAGCAAACCAACAATTACACACCATCAATGTGTATTTTATACAATACCTACTATGTATCATGGTCATGGGTTATTGGTTTATGTCTCATAAATTTCATACTAGTGAAGTTCTTTGTTTCCGTGTTGAGGGCAAGTAACATGTCTAGTTCTGCGACATGGGATTTGTCAAGACTGTCAAGGATACCATCATATGGAATTCCACGGAGGATGGCACTTACTTAGTGGCCTCAGCCTAGAAGATCTAGTTAATTCGTCCTATGAAGTCGTCGCTGCAATTTGCCGTCTCGAAAGTGTGGGCATCATCTAAGTGCAATTGTTTTACATGTGGTTGGTCACTTCAAATAGGATTTGAATGAATCATCATCTTGGGGTCCAAGATTGGCACATCAGTTCTCTTTGTAAACTCTGCTAGCAGCAACTAGGGTCTACGGCACACCTACGCATGTGTCAGAGATGTCGTTTCTCTATTAGGATTCAGAAGGCTATTGATTGGCGTGCCATCCATGGTCTCGAATCAACTCTAGTTCTAATGCATTTCGATCATGGATTAGTGGACGACGGTGGGGCACAATAGGAGCATTAAAGTGAAACGTGTAAAGATCGCAATACGAGTATTTTTCGATATATCTCGCCCCTCCGGCCATTTATTTTTTGAGCTTGAATGAAGGAGGAAGCAAACCTTTAGACCTGTGTCGGCAATAAGCATTTTGAGTTGCCTAATGCCGGGATATTATGCTCTTATTGTAATTTTTGCATGTTGACGTTTCTATGGGCCTTCTTCTGCCGGTTTGCTTGTTGATAAATCCTTAATTATCTCTCAGAAAAAGTTCTTCTTAATTAATAAGAAGGGTAAATATTTTGTCCTTTAATTTTTTTTTAACATTAAACGTCCGACGAGCAGGAGCATGGGCTGGGAGACCATTATTCCTACTACCATCATCAGCATCCGCTTCACCATTACGCCGACGGAGAAAACTCAAAAACTTAGACAAACTAAGACTAAACACAGACACTAACAAGAATCAAGGCTCCCCTCCCCATCATCACGCCGGTACAGCGATCAGAGGGGAAGGGGAGCGGAGGAATCGCCGGCGAGAAGTTTTGGATCTGGAACAGCTGCCGCCTCGGTTTGTTTCCTGGGGAGAGGTTTCGGTGCCCCGATCTATTCTTAACCTACCTCGCCGACACTTGATTATGTGTGTTCTCGCTAGCACTTTACCTCAACAAAAATCCCCCAAACTACAACGGAAAGCATACTCTCTTTTGAATTTTTTGATGTTGTTCTTGTTGTTATACAAACTACTTGCATGCTAGTGTCGCAACAACTCTCTGTCGCGTGTCAAGTGACAAGGATGGATGATACTCGCCGAAGATGAACACGTACGTCCGCTGCTTGTACGCCGAGGGAGCCGGATCCCCGAGCCCACCACATATACAGGTCGAGACTAATCTGTAAGTTAATCGGAGGACGTACCAGCTGGCGTTCATCCTCATTGGATTATCCGCGGGCCGCGGCACTGGTGCAATGTATCTGATTGTCTGTATACTGCCTGCTGTGCTCTTGATTGTCTCTGGTAGTTCGTCATGGGGTCCTTGTCACGATTCTTTAGTCGCGCGCATTCATGCGCAGATCTGCGTGCCTATCTGGATTATAGTATCTTGTAGGAACCCGTAAAGTAAGGTTGAAGTAGTAGTAAAATCACTAGCTAGTAGAGTAGTAAAGTACTGTTGGATCGATCCATTGGAACATACGTACGGAGATCGGCAATTAGCCGTTTTGGAAATGGCATGCGTGCGTCTGTGGCTGAGAGCATGTGTGGTCTCAGAATCTGCAGTTCAGGAAAGATGTGGGTCATTGAGCAGGAACGTCGTCGATCGAACATTGTCATCTGCAGGTAACCTAACCTATCGTGAAGACGAGGCAGCAAAGGATGCATCCTGACAGGGCAACCTGCAGAGTCGCAATGTGCAGGAAACCACATCGATCGATCCCTACTGTGGACACCACCAACCCAATGATTAGCTCATCTGATCGGCATGAACTGAACCCAGAACCAGAGAGATCCCGGCCGTGGGGGCCGCGTCTGGCGATGGCATGGCATGGCGAGTCCCAATGATTTTGCCCAGCCCAGCCCGGACGCAGCGCCAGAAACCAACCGATTGATCGATCGATCATGTAGATGAAGATTGAAAGCGCTAGATCGATATGGCGATTTATAGACTGGACCCCTTGCAGTTGCAGCCTTGCAGGGCACTGTGGTGCCGAAGAAGAGGAAAGGGCAAACGTCGCAGTCACCACCCGTCTGATCGATCCATCGAGGACGTAAGGTGCACGCACGGGGCACCCATCAGCGTCGGGCCCCAACGGCACAGTGCACGGCAGGATACGTGATGGTGCCGATTGGATTGACAATGGCGATGGGCGAGCCTGGCCGGGGCCGGGGCCGGTGGTGGGGTGCGTCGATCTTGGTGGTGCCAAGCTGATCAACCGATGGACGCCGACGCGCGCGGCCATGCGGCATTGAATGTGGCCGCGCGTGAGCTGTGCCTGAGCGCAGCGCGAGGTGGGCCGGCGCGCCGCCGACGGCATCTGCTCGTGTCCGCGTCGCGGGCGCCACCCGCCAGGGCTTGGACTCCTCTCCGCCAGGCTCTCCTTCCAAGACACTCGGAGTCCAAAAACTGTTGTTACTGCTGTAACACTGCAGTGTCAAGTTCGTGCTGTGCTGTGCTGGGCGATCACGACAAGTAAACCGCCCAGTGACCACTACCCACATTTTGTCAACTTGATCTGCTACTACTGACGGTGCTAATCATTTGCTAATTGGTTTTGACATTTTCCCAACTTGATCTACCACCTGGCCTCCCACACTTTTCAGTGTCACGGGGCTGCCTCATTCGTCGCGATCAGTATAGGTCAAACACCCAGAAAAGTTTGTACACGTACAAAGTGTTGATGCACTTTCCGTGGGAAGTTGGTCAGTTAATCACCACCCTTCCTGTTGTCGCCCAGGCAGCCTCCTTGGTTTTTTTTGTGAAACCAGTATAACACAGGCGCTCACATACACGCGCATACATTCACCCCTAAGAACGCACACACGTACACCCTACCTTTATGAGCACCTCCGAAATACTGAGCCGGTGGGTCAGGTCTTAAGATTGACGAAGTCACCACAGACGCCTCGCTATCGACGGGAACGTCGCCTCCAACTAAAAAAAATTCCGCCAAATATGAGAAACACTAGTGTCAAATCTAGGGTTTGAACTCTGGTGCGCTGGGAGTACAGCCTTAGCAAGCTGAACTTAGCACGTCTCGGCCTCGTGTCCGATCCACCTGCGCCCCATCCCGCTCCCCCACCCGTGCGGGCTCCGCCGATCCTCTCCACACGACCACCCTATAAAACCATCTCGCTGCTCAACTTGCCACAGCCACGGCACCACCTCCAACATCCAGCCACGACGCCGGGATCATCACGACCAAGCCCAAATGGCAGTAGGCTTCCGCCGGCGGCTCGCCGCTCTCACATTACCAAAGACCTCCCCGTACCTCCGCCGCACGCGACACAAGAAGCTCTCCTACACCCACGCGCGCTCCGCCAGCCTCCCCGGCCGCTTCCACCCGGTCGTCGCCGCCCTCCACGACTCCGCCAACGCGCTCCTCGCCTGGACAGACTCCCCCGCGCCGGCGCAGCCCGGCACGGCCTGGATCGCCGACGGCGTCGACCACCTAACCCGCCTCCTCTCCGGCCTCACCGACCTGCTCCACCACCCGCAAGCGCAGGACCCGCTCCGGCACTCCTCGCAGCGGCGCCGGACCGCCGCCGCGCCGTGGACGGAGCGGCTGCTCGACGACCTCCTCCTCCTCGCCGACGCGCACGGCTGCTTCCGGGACGAGCTCCTGTCCCTGAAACAGCTCCTCGCCGACGCCCACGCCGCCGTCCGCCGCCGCGACGGCCCCAGGCTCGCGGCCGCCCTGCGCGCGCGCCGCCGCTCCGACCGCGACCTCTCCCGCCTCGCCTCCACATTGCGCGCCCTCTCGCACCGCTCCTCCTCCGCCTCCTCCGCGTCCTCGTCCGACTCCGGCGAGGCCGCGGTCGCCGAGGCCGTCGCCGCCGCCACGTGCGCGGCGGCGGCCGCGTCCGCCGCCATCTTCGCCGGGCTCGCCTCCGCCTCCGCGTCATCCGCCTCGCGCGCGTTGGCCTCCCCGGCTTCGGCGTCCTCCCCCGCCGCCAAGGCCGCGGCCGCGCCCGTGTGGTGGGTGGCCGACCTCCTGCGCTGGCGGCGCCGCACGGTGTCCGTCGCAGCCTGCGAGTCCTCCGGGTCACCCAGCGTTGGCGCAAGGGATACATCTCCAGAGAAATGCTGCAGCGACGAGGAGGAGGAGGAGAGGATGGCGGCCATGGAACGGCTCCGGGGTCTGGAGGAGTGCGTCGTGGCGGCGGAGGACGGCTGCCAGCGGGTGTACCGGGCGCTCGTGAACGCGAGGGTGTCGCTGCTCAACGCGCTCACGCCCTGCTTCTGACCGGCTAAGCCATGTTTTTGGTGGGAAATGGCCGCAAAGATTAGTGATCAGGACAGTTCAAATTAATTTGTTCCCATTGATCTTTCTTAGTTTTGATAGCATGTCAATGATGTATAGAAATCGTTTCAAAATGGAACGAAAAATTATATAGTTAGGCGAAATGTCAGGTAATTCTTTTGTTCTTAAAATGAAAACGTCCCTTAAAAAGTTTACCGTGCTTCTCTCTGATTTAATTCGCATGTATACAATATACTGGTCTTGGGAGTTGATTTAGATGGGCACTATTTGAAAAGGTTTACATCATTACCCGATTTGCTAAAATGCAGTACGGCGAAGTTCTGTTTTCTACAATTCAAGAAAAGTTAAGCTTCCCACTGATAGAAGGCAGTTTCTTTGTGTGCGGACAAGTATCATGTGTAACTAGTGCCAAGCTTAACTTCGTTTGGCTCAATTCTATACCAGATATTTATATTCTTATTGCCTCAAATGTTAAAAACGTATTTTTCTCACATAAAAATGATTTTTGCAACGACATGGTGGTGGTTTCGACCATGTGACAACCCAAGCAACGTAAAAGAAATAAGAGAAATGGGAAAAAAAACAGACAAATACTAGTAACAATTTGACAATTTTTAGGAGGGAAATGACCATGACATCTAGTGATAGCGACAATGGTGAGCTCACCAAAATTATAAGTCTATGTTTTTTTTTTTCTCTTTTTGCACGAAAAATGTCCTGAAGGACATGGAATCTGCTTAATTAGGCGGATGGTGTATAATTACAAGGAGGACCTCAATAAATATAGAAATTACAACACGGTACCTGAAATTTACAATGAACGCCCTAGAGTAGGTCAAAAAACACAATCGTGTCCGGATTCGCTGTCGATGGAGCGTAGCCTCAAGGCACGGCCATCCCTGACGCCCCCGGGGACGGAACTACTTGGAGCAGCACGGACATGAAGCAACTCGCAGGGGCTGATTAAGTGCTCTGAACAAGGAAGAAGAAATTCGAGCACCACCGCTCGAGCACAGCCTATGAGGCTATGACTAGTAGTAGCGGCTGCGAGACGATGTTGTTCAACTGTTTTTTTTTTCTTCTTGACTGAAATTGTATTCCAAAAAGTTCACAAAACTACTTTCACTCTACAAATCTCAATATTCCTGCGGATTAAAAACGAAAATGGAAAATTCCATAAGGCCTTTTGTTCTTTGTTGGGGGAGGGTATTCAGATTCCGACACTCTGGACTAATTAAGAACTAAAAATGGCCAACTTCATTGCCTGATACTGTATGAAGCACTAGTAGCACGAACTGAAACCAGCACTACTGTACTTCAGTTAAGTTTGATGACTTCCCCGCTCAATTCGATTGGAAACCAGCAATAATGCACACTGATCTTGGATGTCGATTCACATGTGAGCACATTTGCTTTCAAACACCCATGCGGCCACTACATTTCGGTTCCAGATACCACACCAGCGATACAAAACCGAAATCAGCTATGCACAGTTCGGCACTGAACTATTCTGTATTATATAGCTATATTTACCAATGTTTCGGTCCGTAGTTAACTCGTTAGAAGACACGAGTCTATTATTCATTACATTTGTTTCCATTTCGAATTGAGAAAACATCTCTTCCGCATCCATATTCGAGTAACATCTCGTCCGCATTCATATCCAACAACATCCGTATTTGTATATATATTCATTTAAAAAATATGTAAACGGACGTGAAAAGGGTACTACGATCCAGATCCACCTTACCGAGGGACATTGAGTCCATCCGGACAGAATCCTTGTTAGTGGTGCTTAGCAAAGCTGATAATTCTTTCTGTAACATTTTTAAGATGGACCGGGAGTTTATTTTTCAAATGAAACGATACCCCCTTTTTTTTTTGAAAATGGAGCCACAATTGTGGTAGTTTTTTTTTGTAATTATCTCTTTCTTTAGCATTTGCAGTCTCGTCCTTTCTTGCTACTTTTTAAACTAACGAGGATAAAATATAGTAGAACACAAGGCCCATTGCACTTGCTACACCACACCCTTGCCTAAGTGCCCATTTCCTATTCCAGCCTGTGTCACCATCTTGCGACTACTGAGTAGTTGAGAATGGGAGGAACCCCATGTCATCACACCGCCACAACATCGTACCCCCGGCCACGCGCACAACAAGACCTCTAACTATAAGCCAGTAGACACTTCTTGTCCAGTCAAGTTCTTCGCGTTGCCCACTTACTGGCCTGACAAGAACAATAACGCTCTTGGTGTTTCCACAACTGTCCCCGAGGAGAAGGAGGGCGTAAAGCTCATCGCAAAATCCCGGTTCCAAAAGGCACGTCACTGAGTGTAGGTGTGGCGGGAACAACGGTGCAGGCCGTGGTGTAGGAGGGCGACCAAGCCGGGGTCTGCGAAGAACAACCATAGAAGCTGATTGATTTTGGGGGAAATGAATCTCAAAGTATAAATTTGCTTCACGTTCGAGATTTAATCGCAGCCTAGTCAATACCGATGAAATGGCCAATAAAAACGGTAAATTAGAGCCACGTCAAATAACCTACTGGAACGTGGAATGGGAGCGGAGGGCATGGGCATAGACAAAGGTTGTGACTTTAGTGGATTTTGGGCGTTAGTAGGCAATTGTGTGGGTGCTGAAGATTCAAAAAATAGGAGCTTGATGAGGAGATGCGTTACCAAAGTGCAAGGGCCTTGCTGATGATGATCATGTCGAGTTCAGCGGTGTGGATACCTCTGGAAACGGGCTCAGATTTGGATGGTAAGGCGGTGTGTCGCTGCACTTGACGTTGCCGGCGGTAAGGTTGAGTGGTTGACACATGTGCCGGTAAAGCCGGATGCTTGACGACGTTGATGCTGAGCTGTGCCACCATCTCTAAGAGAGAAGACAGGTTCCCTTGAATGGCCTCCATGGAAGCTTGGTGGATATCCATCCGCCGCTGCAAGCTGAGAACTTCGCGAGGCAAGCGACTTTGGATTTCCTCTTTTGCGGCCGTCTGGGCCTCTGCTGCAGCCAGTAGGGCATCCTCTTCCGCCTTTTGTTCAATTCGATCTTGCGAGCGCGTGCAGATGATGGATGCCAGATGATGGATGTCGTAGTCATGGTGGATCTTGCTCGAGGAAGAAGGTAAGGTGTGGATCTAAATCGATTCGCTCAGGAATTTTACTGTCTGGATCGAGGTGACCAGATAACCCGGGGCGAAAAAAGTTCTGCTCGCAGGAGAACGCTCTAATACCAATTGTCACAACCATGACTGGAAATTTTACATCAAGAACGAGGATTATAGAATTATAAGAACACTTTGGCAGGAATTGGTAAGGAAAATATCAACGGCAAGGAAGAAAAGGTAAGGAAATAGGGTTCAAAGGAAAGGAAAGGTAAACATAACAGGAAATACTTTTAGGGTTTTGGATATCGTGCCTCTATAGAGTACCCGGGTGAGCCACGAGTTTTTTTTTTTTTTTTTGACATTAGCCACGAGTTTCCAATTATTACAATAAGTTGTCTTTAGAGCTTAACTCATTCATTTACTAGGCTATTACATTCTGGACCGTTGGATCAAGGGGTATCAAGCGATTTCAACCGTACATTAACTAAAGAAGAAAATGTGCTCAGGTCGTGACATCTTGGCTCTCAGTCATTCTACATAGTGGAAGGCTAAACGATCATTTCACGAGTATATATGTTCCATCGATTGCATAGATGCATGGTACACATATCCGCGGATGTCACTACGGGAAAGCCACAAGACGCCGATGGCCGACTTATATGTCGACGGCCAAATGCCGGGGCCGTCGGCGTACAAGCGAGCTAAGGAAGCCGCAAACGCGGCCGTCGGCGTAGCCCGCCATTTTTGTGAAAAACGGTCAAAATATTTCATATAAACCTAAACCTAATCGTAACTTCGATCCAACAAAAACCGTCAAAGATCTCTAAAGAAAGTATACATTTTGGATCTAAAAGTGATTATTTCAAAAAATCATGACCAAACTATGCGGCACTCGTAGTTCAAAATCTGACCCACTTCCAGCGAAATCGGCAGGAACTTATCTGAAATGTTTGAAATACCCAAGTATGTTTTTATATCCAAACCCAAGGTTAAATGCATTTATAAGATGGTCTACCATTTTCTATCTATTTGGATGTTCCTCTTTCGGTGAGCCGTTTTGGTAGCTGCTTCATAAAAAAAGCCTGTTTTGACACTAAAAAATTAAAAATGGATTTCAATTTTTGAGTTTTTTCCCAATTTCCTATAACTATAAAGGTTTTTATGATGCAAAAGATGATATGGATGAAATATTTGAATTCCTCTCATTTTCCTAATCGATTTAGGTATTTAATTTGTCAAATTTCGATTTACGGATTTGAAGATATGAATTATTCCATATTAAATGTAAAAAGGAAAATAATAAAGTAAAATTCATTTTATTGTTATTTATTCGAAATATACTATTACATAATCATTATTACTTTACTAAAACAAATTTTTAAAATTTAAACAAAGAAAAGTGTAACATCATAATCGAGGGGTTAATATGATTGATAGGATACTAATATCAGTAAGTTCTAATTTCTCATTTGGAAGCTAGTTTGGAAGGAACTCAAAAGTTAAGCGTGTTTGGGCTGGAGCAATCTGATGATGGGTGACCGAACGGGAAGTTTGACCAGGTCACTTACTTTGACATATAATTAAGTGTGCAATTAAGGATTAAGTATGTGACTAAGTTGAAAATTTTGAAATACAAATAAAAAAAATTAAAAAAAGTTCAAAAAAGTTCAAAAAATTAAAAAATAAAAATAATCGGCACTCATACGTCGACGGCATTGGTGCACTGACGGAACGGCCGGATGCCGTCTTGTGGGTCCCACCATCACGTACGCCGACGGGTACACATACGCCGACGGTCGGGTGGGTACGCCGAAACGCCGACGGCCTTCTGGTCTACGCCGACAGTTTCCGGCCGTCGGCGTCTTGTGGGATTCCTGTAATGTGTAACATACTTATTCATATATGAGCCATAGATTTATCTCTAGCACTGTCGTCTGGCGAGGCAGTATGGAGTGTTGTGAATGGTGCCCAACGTTATGAGAAAAAATTGTGAACCCCCGCTCCAAGCTAGAATCACAAAACAGTGGATGGTGGAAGGCTTATGAGGGTCACAAGCAATAACTAAGATAACAATATGGAGGCTAGTTAGGCACACTTCTTTTCGGCTTCTAAAAGGGCTTCTCCGAGAAGCTTCCCTCTCCTAGCTTCTTCCAGAAACCCGACTCAGAAATTCGTTTAGACTTCCAAACTACTCTTTCCAAGACAAACTTAGAAGTCAGTCGGGTTTTTAGGAGAAACTGTGGGAGGGGAGCTTCTCGTAGAAGCCCTCCTAGAAGCCGAAAAAAGGTGTGCCTTATAAACGTACCAAACATATAATTGAAAAACATTGAGCTAAAATTTAAGAACCACATATTAAAGTGACTGTGTTTATTTCTCATCCATAAGCAGAGATAGCACCACGCATGCTGAGCGGAGCGCACATATGCATATGCATACATGCATGTCACACATATCCAGTATCGATGCAACATGCTTATTCATGTAGCCATAGATTTATCTCTAGTGCCACTGAGACTCGTCCATGGCGAGGCAGTAGGGAGCGTTGTGAATGGTGGCCAAGTTGCACTGCCCCGGCGTGACGAGTATTCTGACGAAGTGCCTCTGCGGTTCCCTGGGGCATCCTGGAAGGTCGATGAGGCCGCCCAGATCAGGACGAGACCTCCGCCCCATGAAATGACGCAACGCCTCGCACCGGCAGCGTTGCGGGATTTCGGCAAGCTGCCGGCAGCACTCCTGCTTGGCGAGGTATGGCGGCCCTTGTGTTTGGATGCCACAGGTTGCTTGTTCCGCGTAGTCACGACAGCTTGGGAGCGGCTCGATAGGAATACCCTTCCCTGGGAAACAGTAGTCGTCGGCGGCGGCAACAGCGGCGAAGACGGCGACCAGAACGGCGGCCAAGAGGTGGAGACTGTTGTTGGGCTTGGACGCCATTCTCTCCTTCTTCTAGCTAGGTCTGGTTCAATTCGATGGTGCAGTTTCTCTTGTGTGGGCTGCATATGTACCCTGAGAAAAGTAAGAGACACACATAGCTGGCAGCAATTACTAACTATATCTTGTTGTGTTATACAGTAGTATATATGGCGTTTGCTAGTATGACCTAGAGTGCAAATAATTAATTTGTTGGAACAGAATTTGGAGGGAAACGCAAGCTGGCTTTAGCGTGGGAAGCAGTGAGAGACTGGTAGCAGCTCGAGCCTAGCTTTTCTGTCATGGTCGATGTGGCATTCTTTTCTTGTACGTTTACTTCTCTTGTCAAGTGTTGTAGTTATTAGAAACTCTTAAAGTTGAGCTTCAGTCAAGCAAGTTTATGCGTGTGAGCGTTCCTAATCCAACAACGGAGTTTGTTTTTTGCATGCTGTGGGCAAATATGTGATGACTGTGTGAGCGATTTTGCAATAATATTTATGGAACTACCTTGTGTCAGACGCAAGGGCATCATCCGTAGTAGTGTGTAACTTTGACATTTATATAGCAGATGACAATGTTGCCATATAGTAATAAAAGCGAATTATGAAACTTTTTAGAAACAATAATGAAACTAATTCATTTCTTCTTAGTAACTTTGTTTGTACTCTTGAATTAAAATTTAGAAATCTATTATTGATAAATTAAAATAAATATGTAAATTGATTCTAGCACACATATTTTTTTGTAGACTTTATTTACTATACATCATGCATACTATACTTTTCATAGTTGATTGCATATTGTCGGGCAGAACATGACGAACTCTGACCAATCCACGGACATGTACAATACTACTTCATATAAAAAAATATGTTGCGCACAAAACAAAATATAACATACTTAAATAATTATGTTAATCGCACTCAAAAGATTCTGAACGATTTGAAATTCAGATACAAGCACACGATTCCAATAACACCCCAAGGCCTAGCACAATTCGTTTGGTTTTAAATATTTGAAATTATTTGTGTATTTTTTTAGTGCCATCATGATGGGAATCATCTATTCGAAACCACCATATCGTAACCCCATATGAATTTATTTATTTTCCAAAAATGCAATGAAAACCGACCTTAATTTAATTCTACATTAACATGACAGAGGTAGTAATTGACGTCGAGTTTCACGGGAAAATGATATATTTTGTGTTATGTGTAAAAAAGACAACAAAAAATATGTCGTCAAAAGTCTTTTTTAGCACCGATTGTTTTTACACACTACACAAAAAATATCGGTTTTTCGTGAGATGACTTTGTGAGCATATAGAATATCGACATGCAGGTGAGAATTGTTTTGTCCGAATTTTTTGACACCTCAGAATGTGTTTGAACCGAATTTCAAAAACCGGAGCATCTTCTCCCGGGTGCAAAAATGCCACCTCCTAACACTATTTATTGGTACATAACTGGTGAATCCCAAAGTCAAACGTCTACATACATCGGCTATGACACAAAAACTCGGATCCAAGCGTACAATTTGATCAGAGGCCAATAACACCCCAAGGCCTAGCACAAATCCACATGTGATTGTGTTATCAATGTCCACGAACCCGAAGATAACAATCAATAAGGCTAGAAAAAATCACCAAACATATGAATAAAACACCGTGCATGTTGCAATTTAAGAACCACAAAATTTATTCCTTTTCTTCTCAATCATGGCAGATGGTACCACACATGCTGACAGGAGCGCACATATGTATATATGAACGCCACACATCAATGGATACAACATGCATTCATGCTTATTCATGAGAGATAGATTTATCTCTCTTATTGAGCCTTGTCCATAGCGAGGCAGTAGCGAATATTGTGAACGGTGGCCAAGTTGCACTGCCCCGGCGTGACGAGTATTCTGACGAAGTGCCTCTGCGCCTCCCTAGGGCATCCGGGCAGGTCCTTGAGGACGCTCCCGTAAGGAATGGCAGAAGCAGTCTGCCCCATCAAGTAGCGCAGCGCCTCGCAGCGGCAGTTCCGTGAAATGTGTGCAAGCTCCCAGCAGCACTGCTCCTTCAGGAAGTACGCCGGAGCCGGAAATCTCGTCGGAGGGTCTGCTTCAACGCCGCAGGTTTGTTGTTCCACGTACTGACGGCACCTGTCGAGCCTACTACTCGCAAGACCCAGCTCTGGGAGGCAGGAACTGTCGTCGGAAGCGGCGGCGGCGGCGGCATAAACGGAGACCAGAACGGCGGCGAAGAGGAGGAGACTGCTGTAGTTGGAGTTGGACGCCATATTGTTCTAGCTAGCTAGGATAGGTTCGTTTGTGTAGTTTCTTTTGTGCACTACACGCACCAGATTTGCTTGCATATATACATTGACAAAAGTATATAAGAAATGCAGATGGCTGCCAGCAGTTAACCAATGTGTTGTGTCGCTTGGATGAACTGTAGTGCATTTAATTAATTTGTTGGAGCAGAATTTGGAGGCAAACACGAGCTGGCTTTTGCGTTGGAAGCAGTAAGAGAATGGTACGTAGCGGCTCGAGGCTGGTTTTTCTTGTCATGGATGATGTGGCATTCTTTTCTTGTACGTTTATTTCTCTTGTCAAGTTGCGATCGGAACATAAAGTAGGTTCGTTTGTGTAGTTTGTTTTGTGCACTGCACTACTGGGTGTAAGCTAGCTAGCTATACGCATCAGATTTGCTTGCATATATACACTGAGAAAAGTATATAAGAAATGCAGGTGGCTGCTAGCAGTTAAACAATCTGTTGTGTTGCTTGGCGTTTATATATGATGAACTAGAGTGCACTTCATTAATCTGTTGGAACAGAATTTGGAGGCAAACACAAGCTGGCTTTTGCGTTGGAAGCAGTAATCGGAAGAGAATGGTAGCGGCTCGAGGCTGGCTTTTTATGTCATGGGTGATGTGGCATTCTTTTCTTGTACGTTTATTTCTCTTGTCAAGTTGTGATCGGAACTTAATGTGGAGTTTCAGTTAATAAAGTTTATGCGTGTAAGTGCTGCTAATCCATCAACGGACTTTGTTTTTACATGTTGTGGACAAACATGTGATGATTTTGTTAGAAACTTTGGAAAGTATTTTCTTTTAGAAATAACATTGATTTCATCATCTTTAGTGTGTTGAAGTATCATCTATATACTTTTATCTTATACGGCCCTTTTTTCTAGATACGTTTTTTTAAGGTGTATCTTTGACATTTATCTTGCATATGACTATTTTTCTAAGAGGTAATAAAAATAAATTATGAAACAAATTTACATAAAATGGAAATAATTCCTTTATCCACAATAGCTCAGTATATATTGGCAGAGTTTAATTTAGAAATTTATATTATTAATAAGTTAGAATAAATACATTTTAGCACAAATATATTTGGTGGAATTAATCGAATCTGCATCTTACTCTATATCTTTTAGTCGATTTCATATTGTTGGACAGAACTCGATGAACCGTGACAATCAATGCACATGTAATATACTAAAAGAATTGTAGATGTTAACAGACATATGAGTTGCAAAGTTATCGCTACTATTATACATATCTAACCTAGAAAACATCAACCGGATTGATGATAATTTATCTTAGTTTTGAAATTTCTAGCACATCCTTTGATGTTCTGAAGTATTATGCTTAGAATATAGCTAATCATAGATTGACCATATACTACTACCTATGTCCCAAAAAGGATGATATGTTTTTGTCTAAATTTGAATGTATCTATACACTAAATAGTGTTTAGTAGTATTGTATTATATTTCGTCTGTTTTTTTAGTATATATTAGCGCCATGTAGTCCACTCTTGTTCTGTTTAATTCAATATAACCTGGACAAGTGATGATGGTACGATTATATATAAAACTTTTCATTAATTGTGTAGGATATTGGTACAACATTGGGACACCGGGAGGACGATAGAATTGACACCCACATCCCGTTGTGTCATACTAATTTCTAGATTTGGTCAGTCCAAATTGACACCCTAAGGGTGGCCCCGTGTCAACCCATAATGGCCGGGGTCACATACATTGGGATGTTACCAACTGTTGGAATATTCCTTCGCGTTGGAGAGCATCTCGGCGTGACTGCTCACGTTCACCTTTTTCAACTACGTCCGACTATTTTGACTACATTAACATGTCTGATACCGGCAACACCATTGATGTTACGGCTACTTCTGCCGCTACCACCGCCAACAAAGGCGGCGCACCTCTATGGTTTGCCATTGGTTATGCCATCGATCAACTCGTACGTGCTCTTTCCATCTGATATTTCCCTTGATAATTACAACGTATGCAATTAGATAGATGTGGTAGGTTTTCACACGCCTATCTGTTGCATGTCTAATATGAATATGTTAGCGGAAATGCAAAACGGTGCCCGGGCTCATATGCTCCCGGTTACTGTTCCGATTTTTTTGAATTTTTAAAACGCTTCAAAAAAATCTGAAAAACATTGTGCGGAAACATATCCATATATTCAATACTCGTGTAAATTTTCGACAGAAAATATCAATTTTTGCTCCCTGTGCAAAAAAGACAAATATCTGACAGCCAAAATGGGTGAACAGTCCACTATTCAAAAAGACAGATTTGTCTTTTTTGCACAGGGCGCAAAAATTAATATTTTCTATCGAAAATTTACACGAGTATTGAATACATGGATATGTTCATGTCCAATTTTTTCAGAATTTTTCGAAGCATTTTAATATTTAAAAAAAATCGGAACAGTAACCGGGCTCATATGAGCCCGGGCACCAAAACGCCCCTCTCATATGTTAGTCAATCTTTAAAATTGCCGTGTCATGTTTTGTACCAGCGACCAACTTATATGTGTTCTTACCCTCACTGTTGTTTCCCTTGATAATTACTACGTATGCAATTGGTATCGACGTGGTAGGTTTTCACTTGCGTGTGTTTTGCATGCCTAATGTGCATATATTAGTCAATCTTTAAAACTGTTGTGTCATGTTTTACTTGGATTAAATTAATACGAAAATTGCTAATTATTTCAATAAAGACTTCATGAAAAAAGATTGAACTGAAATTTAATAACCACTAAATAGTGTTTAGTAGTATTGTATTATATTTCGTCTGTTTTTTAGTACTGTATTATATTAGCGCCATGTCGTCCACTCTTGTTCTGTTTAATTCAATATATCCTGGACAAGTGATGATGATACGATTATATATAAAACTTTTCATTAATTGTGTAGGATATTGGTACAACATTGGGACACCGGGAGGACGATAGAATTGACACCCACATCCCGTTGTGTCATACTAATTTCTAGATTTGGTCAGTCCAAATGAATTTCCTTACTGAGGAAATCTTGCGGTTACCGGACAATAACCGGAATTCCTATACCCCTCCCCACACCAAGTAAAAATATCATACCGCTTGAATTTGGGCTAGTTGGTTCACCCAAGAGAAACCCTGGGTTGTTGGGCTAACCAAATTTGCAATGTGAAATTTACATGTCCATTATCGACATGCTTCACCTCGAGAACATGCCAAAATAAATAATAGTTGCCACTAAGGGTGGTCCGCGTCGACCCATAATGGCCGCGCTCACACACATTGGGATGTTACCGACAGTTGGAATATTCCTTCATGTTGGGGAGCGCGCGACTGCTCACGTTCACCTTTTTCGACTACGTCCGACTATTTTGACTACATCGACATGTCTGACACCGGCAACACCAATGATGTTGCGGCTACTTCTGGCGCTGCCACCGCCAACAAGTGTGGCGCACCTCTGTGGTTTTGCCGTTGGTTATGCCATCGATCAAGTTGTACATGTTCTTTCCATCTGATATTCCCTTGATAATTACTACATATGCAATTAGATAGATGTGGTAGGTTTTCACTCGCATGTCTGTTGCATTTCTAATATGAATATGTTAGCCAATCTTTAAAAATTGTCGTGTCATGTTCTATACCAGCGACCAACTCGTACGTGTTCTTACCCTCACTGCTATTTCCCTTGATAATTACTACTACGTATGCAATTGGTATAGACGTGGTAGGTTTTCACTTGCGTGTGTTTTGCATGCCTAATATGCATATGTTGGTCAATCTTTATAACTGTTGTGTCATGTTTTACTTGGATTAAATTAGTGCGAAAATTGCTAATTATTTCAATAAAAACTTCATGAAAAAAGATTGAATTGAAATGCAGTAGCCCCAAAACGATTCTCTTTATTCCCAACCATAGCATAGAGTGCCACACATGTTTAGAGGGGAGCGCACATATATATGCATGTAGCACACCTCCATGGATGCATCATGCTATTCATGGGCGACAGATTAATCTCTAGTTCCACTAAAGCTAGTCCATCCCGAAGCAGTACCGAGTGTTGTATACTGTCTCCAAGTTGCACTGCGCCGGCGTGACGAGTACTCTGGCGAAGTCCCTCTGCGGCTCCCAGGGACATCCGGGAAGGTCCTTGAGGCCGCCCACGTCGGAAGGAGCTTTCCGCCCTGCAAATTCGCCCAGCGCCTCGCAGCGGCACAACTGCCGGATCTGTGAAAGCTCGAGGCAACACCGCTCCTTCATCGTTGAGATGGGGAGCGACGGCGCCCCGAGGATTCCGGCGCCGCAGGTTTGGTGCGCCACGTACTCACGACAGCTTGGGAGCGGGACGGCCGGAATACCCATACCTGGGTAGCAGTAGTACTCACTTGTGGCGGTGGCAGCGGCGAAGACGGAGACCACGACGGCGGCCAAGAGGAGGAGACCGCAGTTGGACTTGGACGCCATGGTATTCTGGTGTAGTTTTTTTTGTGCACTGCAGTGGTAGATATAAGCTAGACAGACATGCGTACCACATTTGCTTGATTATATACACAAAGAGACAAATAGCTGGCACCGATTACTAACTAATTTGTTGCGGTATACATACGACGATTATTGTGATGAACTAGCTAGAGTGTGATTAACTAGTTTGTTCCAACAGGATTTGTAGGGAAACACAAGCTGGCCTTTGCGTGGAAGCATTGGGTGAATTTGTAGGGAAACACAAGTTGTGCCGACTGCTTCCACCGAAACTAGGCTGCAGTAACTCAAAGTAAAGCCCAATTATGAAATACATTCAGTGAACTTAGTCTAACTTGGGGGTCCTGTTCCGTCTCACAGCTCGCATATGTCTTGAGCCTAAAGTTCACCGGATAGATGACCGTAAAGTTCAGTTTTGAAATTTCTAGCACATCTCTCGATACTCTGATGTATTATGCTTATAACTAATTGTGTGGTTCACACATTTGATCGGCTAGATAGACTATGTACGTACTATTATATTTGGCATGTTTTGCAGTATTATATTAGCTCTATGTAGTCAACTCTTGTTCTGTTTAATTCGATACTACAATATTCCATGTATATCTTACAAAAGCACAGATATAATTCTATATAAAATGTTTTCATTAAGTGCGTTAGGCTATTTGTATAACACTGGGTGTGGGACACCTGAAGGATGATTGCATCGAGACCCACATCACCAGGACTTAGATTGCATCTGCCATCTCGCGCACCACCATTACATCTCCCGTGCTTTCCTCGGCTACTCAATAACACCAACCGTGTGCACGCCATCTGGTAGAGCAGTCCTTCGAAACCCTAGTTTATGGGGAGCGACTCGAGGAGGCTATTCAATGTTCACTTTTTTCGACTATGTCTGACTACTTTGACTCCATCACCATGTCGGACACCAGCAACATACTCGTTGATGTTGCTGATGATGTTGCCGCCGCCAACAAGGGCAACACGCGTCTCGTGGTTTCGTCGTGGTTGGCCTCGACCAACTCGTACGTTCTCTTTCCCTTGCTGCTATTTTCCTTGTTGATTATTACGTACACAATTGGTATAGATGTGGTAGGTTTTGACTTGTGATGTGTGTTGCATATGTCTAATATGCATATGTTCGCCAATCTTTAAAATTGATGTGTCATGTTTTGTACTTGGATTAATTTAATTAATGTGAAAATTGCTAGTTATTTCAACAAAAACTTCATGGAAAAAGATTGAACTGAAATTTATTAACCATAAAATGATTCTCTTTATTCTCAACCATATCATATATTTAGAGCGGATGGCACACATGCATGCATGTCACACACATCCATGGATGATGGATGCATCATGCTTATTCATGGACGAGAGATTGACCTCTAGTTCCACTAATACTAGTTAAAAGCGAGGCAGTATCGAGTGTTGTACTTTGTCTCCAAGTTGCACTGCGCGGGCGTGACGAGTATTTTGGCGAAGTCCCTCTGCGGCTCCCTGGGGCACCTTGGCAGGTTAATCAGCATCTCCATGGCGTAGCCCAGCGCCTCGCAGCGGCAGTGCTGCCGAATCTGTGAAAGCTCGAGGCAGCATCGCGCCATCATCGTTGAGATGGAGAGGGCCGGCGCCCCGAGGATACCGACGCCACAGGTTTGGTGTGCCACATACTCACGACAGCTTGGGAGCGGATCGGCCGGAATACCCATGCTTGGGTAGCAGTAATCACCGGTGGCTGCGGCAGCGGCGAAGATGGAGACCAGAAGGGCGGCCAAGAGAAGGAGACTGCAGTTGGACTTGGACGCCATGGTATTATTCTAGCTAGTTTTGATTCGTTAGCTGGTGTGGTTTCTTTTGTGCACTGCACTGGTAGATATAAGCTAGACAGACGTGCGTGCCAACCTTGCTTGCATACATACACAAAGAGACAGATAGCTGGCAGCGATTACTAACTAATTTGTTGTGTTATACGACGATTATTGTGATGAACTAGAATGCGCTTAACCAATTTGTTGGAACAGAATTTGTAGGGAAACACAAGCTGGCCTTTGCGTGAAAGCAGTGAGTGATTCGTAGCCCGCTCGAGCCTGGCTTTTCTGGTCACGGTTGAGTGGCATTATGTTCTTGTACGTATATCTCTTGTCAAGTTGTCATAAGTACTTTTTAAAACAAGAGTTGTCATCGGTACTTGAAGTGGAGCTTCAGTTAAGCTAGAGTTTTATTTATGCGTGCAAGAGAGTTGATAAACCGCCAAAATAAGCGGAAATCCATTTCGGGTCATGGGTGCATCTGCACCCATGACCCAAAAAAAACCATTTTCCAAATGTCAAAAAATTCCAAAAATAAATATGGCGATAGTTCAACATATTTCATGGGTGCACAAAAAATTCACGGTGAAAAGACATTTTGTGCGACCTGTGCAAAAAAGACAAATCCGGATTGCTACAAAAGACTTTTGTACGAGACATTGTTTTGTCTTTTTTGCACAGGTCACACAAAATGTCTTTTCACAGCGAAATTTTTTGTGCTAGCACTAAAAATGTTGATGCATATCCGAATTTTTTTTCGGAATTTTTTGACACATTGAAAAAAAAACTAAAAATGTTTTACCCAGTGGGTGCATCTGCACCCATGAGCCAAAAATCCGTGTCCCAAAATAAGCCTGTTTTAAAAAGACATCAAAACTAACCCATTTGCATAGTGCGGAACGTGACGGTCCTATGCTCTACAACATCACGCCGACCTCAGGGACCCTATAGTGTGCCAATGTGGCATACAACACTCCTATGTGCATTAGCATAGTGCCATGACACAGAAGGTGCGATGCCTACTAGCATAGCATTCTAGACCAGGATGCTATGACCTAAAACATAGAATTCAAACCCTTATAATAACTTTTGATTTAGGCCGGGCAAAAACCTATACTTGATTGGCATGGCACGGCCCACCAGGGCCCGTTTATACATGTGGCATGCCGTGCCGGCACGCGGGCTGCGGACTAGGCACGGCAGCGCGACAAAACGGGCCGGGCCGGGTAGTGGCACATCTGGCATTATGGGGCGTTTTAGCACGCGCGCCTTTCTAGGCCCAGTTATTTCAAAAAAAAAATGAAAAAAACTTTATTTTTTGGAAAATAAGGAAACGAGGTAAAGTGTCATATGGGATTTAAAAAGTGAGTCCTTTTAATGGCTGCATCATTAAAACCTTCCATCCTTGAGAAGGAAAAAGAGTACTGCTCGCTCTAAAGTCTAAATTAAAAAAAGGAAAAGAAAATTACAAAGACTACAACTATTCGTCCGGTTCTTCGTCACCTTTTATTTTGTCATGATCTTTTTTGCCTAACTGTTTCATATTTCTAGTTGTAGTTTGTATAGAAACTGGTTGTAAATTAGGAGTATGAGCATATTGAAAATACTCGGTAAAAACAAGAGACTCACCAAAACCTAGTGGTAAATCATTAGAAGCAATTAACGACAAACATCTTCTCTTTGATGGGAAGAATCATAGTTGAAACTATGTACCGTACCGTTGGGGTTTAGCTTGAGCCTGCTCCGTATCTTCGTGGACTCTCTGTCCTTCTTATCGTGCCATAGGATATGCCTCGTCCTGTGGACATTTCCTCCTCCAGTCTCGAGGGAAAACACAATATTGCAATTTGCGTTCTTGCACCTATCTAGCTCTCCGCTTGTCGCCACCGCCATCCACATATCTTGCTTCACTGTAGTGATCCCACACCTTATGAGATAGTTTTTTACCGGTGGTGGTGGAGGAAGTGCTGGCACAAGTGGAAGAATGTATATGTGAAGATTGTGTATGGTTGACATTGTCGTTGTGGATGAGAGGAGAATGATATTGAAGAGAAAACGGTTGGGATGAGCCATGTTTAAGTGTGGGAAACAAGAGGTGTGTGCATTCCTGTTTATAGCGAAAAATTGGCAACTTTCGGACAAAAATACCCCGCCCCAACGATGAAGATTGCGAAAATCTGTATAAAAACGACTGAAAAACCTATAAACGGGCCAACCCATGTCCTAAACGGGATGCACGCCCTTCTACCCGCGCAGCCGTTTGAATTTGGAACCGTTTTAGGTAGGCCAACACGCGTGCCCCAGATTGTAGCCCATGCATGGCACGTGCAGGCACGGCCTGATGGGGATTTGATCATGAGTAACCATCGGTGGTCATCGAACTTGACTTGATTACTCGCCATGGTCATGTACATCACGATACGTGATTTCCTTAAATATGCATGGAGAGTCATCTAGGTCATTGTTAGACGGTAGATGTACGTATTTTGCTGAGACAGCAAGTGGTGGGCCCTTCTGTCAGACTTTCAGACTATTTCCTTAACATTAATAAACCAAAAGGATTAAACTGTAAAATTTTTCTTCCTCTCCGCTGATCCTCCCCATCTCGGCATCTCCTGTGCGATGTCCGCTATCTGCAACACTGCGCCGTGAGCCCGTGCTACGTTGCCCGCATGCCTGGTCGGCCGCGCCCCCAGTTATCCCCGTAGCCGCGAGCCTGAGCTCCAAAGCCGCCGCCTCTCCCGTTCCGCGTCGAGCCGGGCATGCGACTCGCATGATGCGACTCGCATGATGCGAGCGAAGAACGGCTCGTGTGGGTCTCCACCGTGGAGGCCTTGAGGTGCGAGTCTGCGTTGTCTCCCGACCTAACTGCCAGAGGATGCGTGGGGCGTGCTAGAGGCCGCGACGAGTGCCGCGTCGGGAAGGACGTGGTCGCCACTGTCGTCCTCATCGGCGGCGCTCCGTCCTATGGAGCCGTGCAGAAGCTCTGCCGCCTCGACCAAGTGGGATGCAAGGGAGGGCATCGCCGCTTCTCTTCTCTCCATTCCTGGTGGCCGCCGCAGCGCCGGAAGTAGAAGACGAGCGTCGCCGGAGCGACGCGGACACGTGGATAGGCATGCCGGTGTCCTCGTCGTCGACGAACACCATTGCGGCGACGCGTCCAGACAGCATCTCGAGCCCATCCACATTGCCCAGCAGGCAGCAGCTCCGCGTTGCTCGTTACTGTCAGGCGCGGACAGGGGCCACCGGCCGCGCCAGCTCTGACGTCGCCGGTTCCTGCCTTGTCTTTGCTGACAGGGTGTCGTCGGCGATGCTCATCCTGGCGACGGCGGCGTCCTTGCGCTGCTTTTCTCTTTCCCTCTTGGCCTCTGCCAGCCTCGTGCTTAGCTCCGATGCTCGCTGGCCAGCTGCTACATAGCAACCCGTGTATCGAGCAGCTCCCCCGGGGAGCAAAACGAGTCGCGCTGCGCTTCACGGTAGCAGAGCATAGATTAGACGCAGAACGAGCACCAAGCTAGCTCGATGGATGGATCCAATCTAGTGGAAGTGTGGAACCCATACGTACTAAGCTAGCTGGATGGATGGATTTAATCTGGATGGCTTGATCGCCGCACGGCCGTATGCGCCTCCCCTGCTCGACGAACAGCAGCCTGTTGGTGTTTTTGTGAAAATCCCCCTTCTATTGGTGGGTCCAAACTTAAATGACTGGTCAAATCTTGCCACGTCAGTCAAATTCTGCCACGTCTTCTAATACGTACATGTACCGTAGCCAGTGACCATAGAGTGGGCTTCCTAAATGTCTTTGATGACCTAAATCTACATTTTCAGAGTACAGTGATGAAAGTGAATTATACGGACAAGTTCAATGTGACCGATGAATTTTACTCTTTGATCATGGGCTTGTTCCGCGGCTCCGTGGAGCCGCGTAAACGTACGTACGTGTTTTTTTTATATTTTTTGGTTGCGTACCACGTATTTGTGTCCAACCAAACGCACCGGGGACGCAACTATCCAAAAGCGTCGGTCCTTCTACTCCATACCTGAGGGCACCTGCCCGGCCGGCCCTTTTGTGCTTGATGATTATCGACTTGGCTTGATGCTAATATATCTCGCGCTTTTCCGGTGGCAATTGATTAAAGCAGGATAACATACGTACATATGCCTTTTGTTTTGAATGAAAAACACATATGATGGCATCTCAACTCTGGACTCCATCTTTTTTTTAACAAAAGCAAATGCTTTGCCTATTTTATTTTATTTAAGAAGAAGTTTAGGTTATAAATGGAGTCAAAGGCTCAATAAAAATTCTACTTTCGCAACATAATGACACTCAAACATTTTACCCCCGCGACAGGCGTTCCGCGTAACGGACAAAATTACGGTGAAAGGCATGGAAACAGAACTCCTAAGACCCTCTGTGGTGGAAATCATATATACAGTCGTTCGCAAACTGTAGGGAATTGGATCATACTGTATATAGGGAGTACCTTTCAATGGCCAGCTTTCCTTTTTCCAATGATCGATGCCGCCTAGTCTTAGTTTATGCTGCTAGTACCTACTGAAATAACATGGCTGTCTCTGAAACTTGTGAGATGAATCAACATTCAACAACCGTACCGTATTGGTTGTCATCAGGGAGTGCTCCTGACTGTTTTCCAGCTTCAGGCTCAAAAGTTCAGGCAGATACGAACCAACAGGAGACAACAAGCTGGAATGGAAAACATGGATTGTTGTCATTGTCAGAACATTGCAGGTTTTGGAATTCTCTGCTGGAATTGTCGAGGTTTGGGGACAAATGCCACGGTCGGAGAATTACGTTGGCTAGTGCAGACCTATCGCCCCTCACTTCTTTTCTTATCTGAGACAAAGATGAGAGACACAAAGGTGAGGAACTTCATGTGGTCTTTGGGATTTTCCAACTCTTTTGCTGTCAGTAGTAAAGGCCAAAGTGGAGGATTGTGTTTGTTTTGGCTATCCTCAGTCAATGTTTCTCTGAAAGCCTTCAATGATAAATGCATTGACGTTCATGTCAAGCCTGAACATGGATCAGTCTGGAGGGCGACCTTCATCTATGGAGAACCAAGAACAGAAAATAGACGCCAATTTTGGGATTTCCTCCGTTTTATGCGAGCACAGTGGGACGGTCCATGGATCTACTGTGGGGATTTCAACGAGGTGTTGCGCCATGAAGAGCATCAAGGCATCCGACATAGGTCGGACAGGCAGATCAATGACTTCCAGGAGTGCTTGGTTGACTGTGGCCTTGTCGACTTGGGTTTTTGTGGTCCTAAATTCACTTGGTCCAACCGTCAAGACCCACACCGCCATGTCAAGGCCCGGTTAGACCGAGCTGTGGCTAATGTTGAGTTTGCTAATCTTTATGATGATTATCTGGTTGAGAATGTGATCACCACCTCCTCTGATCACTATGCTGTCCATATTACTCTAAACAAGCCTTATGACAGGGGAAAGTTTCCTTTTCAGCCTTCCCCTATGCAGCAAGGTTTCAAATTCGATGCTATGTGGCTGAGAGCTCCTGACTACAAGGACTTATTAGAGACAGCTTGGGCGGAAGGCAGAGATGAGTCTCCTTTATCGCTGCAATCTACTTGGTCCTATCTGAATCGCGTGGCTGGCTCTCTCAAACAATGGGGCAGAGATTCCTTCGGTTCAGTTAGATCCAATATCCGTAAATTGGAAAGGCGACTCAAATGCCTACGATCGACCCATCTCTCGGATGCAGCAATTATGGAAGAGCGCTCGTTGGAGAAACAATTGTGTGAACTTTTTGAGAGAGAAGAAATCATGGCCAGACAACGCTCCCGGGTGGAATGGCTCCATGAAGGGGACCGAAACACAACCTTTTTTCATGCTCGGGCATCAGCGCGACGGCGTACAAATAGAATTCAGTCTCTGGCACGTAATGATGGCTCAATTACTGAAAACCAGGAGGAGATCAAAGGTATGGTGCAAAGTTTCTATGAAAAACTCTTCACTACTGAACCACCTTCTGCTTTGGATGCAGTTCTTCATTCTATCCCGTGTAAAGTAAGTGACTCCATGAATGCTGATCTCTGCAAGCCTTATACGGATGATGAAATAAATTTTGCTTTGTTTCAAATGGGACCAACGAAAGCACCGGGACCTGATGGTTTCCCAGCTCTTTTCTACCAAAATCATTGGGAGTTCTTAAAGGAAGATATTTGCCATGCTGTTAGAGGCTTCCTGAATGGTGAGCCAATTCCTGATGGTTTCTGTGACTCGGTGATTGTCCTAATTCCAAAGTCTGCGAGGCCAAAACATCTGAATAACTTCAGACCGATAAGCCTATGCAATGTTCTATATAAGATAGCATCAAAAGTCTTGGCTAATAGGCTTAAGATTATCTTGCCGGCAATCATCTCTGAGCATCAAAGTGCTTTTGTTCCGGGAAGATTAATCACTGACAACGCCCTGATTGCGTTTGAGTGCCTCCACACAATTCGACAACAACGATCAAGGAGACCATACTTTGCTCTCAAGATAGACATGACAAAAGCTTATGATCGTGTTGAGTGGACCTATTTACATGGATGCTTGAGTAAACTTGGCTTCGCGCCGGAGTGGATCGACTCAGTAATGAGATGTGTAACCTCAGTACGGTATGCTGTCCGGGTCAACAAAGAACTCACAAATCCAGTGATTCCGACGAGAGGCATCCGACAGGGAGACCCAATCAACCCCTACTTGTTCCTTCTTTGCACTGAAGGCTTGTCTAGTGTGCTCTTGCAGAAGGAGTTGTGTGGCGAGCTACAAGGTATTAAAAATGGCCGTGAGGGCCCTCCTATTTCACACCTCCTTTTTGCCGACGATAGAATCTTCTTTGCTAGAAGTGATCGACGAAGTGTTCATTCCCTAAAAGAGGCTCTAAATTTATAGGCCAGAAAGTTAATCTTCAAAAGTCATCTATTTACTTCGGCTCTCATTGCTCCAATGATACGAAGGAAAATGTAATGCAAATTCTGGGAGTTACCAATGTGTCGTTCCATGATAAATATCTTGGAATGCCTACACAGGTGGGTAGGTCACCGATTAAGACTTTCAAATTTCTGAATGACAAAGTTTGGCACCGCATTATTACTTTGTCTGATAGGCCCCCTTCTCGGGCGGGAAAAGAAGTGTTACTGAAGTCCGTAGTGCAGGCCATTCCGACATATATGATGAGTTGTTTCTGAATCCCGGTGGCTATATGCGAGAGGATGAGGCAAGCCGTTGCTGATTATTGGTGGGGTAGGGAAGATGGCAAGAGGAAGCTTCATTGGCGATCATGGGAATGGTTATCCACACCAAAAACTCTTGGTGGGCTGGGCTTTCGTGACTTTTCGCTCTTCAACCAAGCTATGCTTGGTAAGCAATGTTGGAGGCTACTAACAGAGCCAGATTCTCTTTGTGCCCGTGTTCTTAAGGGGCGGTATTTTCCCAACTGTCATTTCTGGGATGCGCCCAAGCCTAGATCATCATCCTACACTTGGAGAAGTATTCTTTTTGGTCGGGAACTAGTTAAGGCTGGTGTTCAGTGGGGAATTGCAAATGGCCAGCATGTAAAGATCATGAAAGATTACTGGATCCCTGGACTGCCACCGCACATGCTGCAACCTCTCTCTCCAATTCCAGAAGATGCAAAAGTATGTTGCCTTATGGCTGATGGACAAGGTTCGTGGAATGAAGAAAATGTGAGAGCTTTCTTCCCGGAGGAGATTGCTGAACTCATATCAGTCGCAATGCTGGAGAGGATTTTGTGTATTGGCCTCAGAATCGATATGGATTGTATACTGTCCGATCAGCATACAATTTGGCTCGATCTTCAGATTTCTTCAAAATGCATAGTGTGACTGGCCATGGCCTGCCGTCAAATATAGCAAATGAAGAGAAATATTGGAAGGCAATCTGGGCAATCAAGGCCCCAGCCAAGATGAATATTGTACTCTGGAGGTTTGCGCATGACTGTCTTCCATCCGGTCTTCAGTTATGTCGTCGAAATATCCCTGCAAATCCTGTTTGTGTGCATTGTAGTAGAGATGAAAGTGTTGAACATTGCCTACTGTTTTGTCAGTTTGCGTCTGAGGTATGGCGCCAGATCAAAGAGCAGTTTGATATCCACCTGTGTCGCAGAAACTTCCGTTCGCCGAAGCAGTGGTTGTTCGATTTTTTGGACAGAGCCTCACCGCAACAGGCCACTATCTTGTCAATCACTCTATGGCATATTTGGGAAGCAAGGAATGTGGTCAGAAATGACGAAGGTTATATCCATCCACACCGTGTTGCCTTAAAAATTTATGCTTATGTTGAGTTGGTTATGCTGCATCTCTGTAAAACTGGTACCAGGCATAGTCGTGAGACATCATCTTCTTCTTCGGTTAGATGGTCTCCGCCGCCGCCCGGTTCAGTCCTTGTCAATGTTGACGCAGCTATCTTCTGAAATCTGCACAAGGTAGGAGTTGGTATACTGATCCGGAACCACAATGGGGATTGTTCGGTGCAACGGGATCGTGTCGCCTGAACTAGCTGAAAGTTGGGCGCTTCGTAGCGCCGTGTCACTCGCTCGTGATGAAGGTTTCGTCTCCGTGGTGTTCGCGTCAGATTGTCTCTCTCTTGTTCAACGAATAAATTCTTCAACCAACGACAGGTCGGAAGTGGGTGCAGTATTGGCTGATATCAAGCTTCTCGCTGCTGGCTTTTCTTCAGTTTCCTTCTGCCATGTCAACCGTTCATCCAATGTTGCTGCACATATCCTAGCTAGATCCTGTGAGTTTGCAGTGTCACGTGTTGTTTCATATTCTACTCCAGACTGTATTAGGCAAACTCTCTGTATGGATGCTTGTTATAATTAATAATGTGCAGTTTTCTCTCAAAAAAAAAAAAACCGTACCGTACCGTACCTACTGCTGCTACTCTGCTAGTCGCGTAGGGGATAAATCTACTTGCTTGCCAACTGAACGGCCAACTGAAGAAAAAAAACAACCATCTACTGACGGCATCACCTAGTCAGTAAATCTAATAAACCCCACAGAGCCACGCCTCGAACGTGGTGCATGCACGAAGAACGCAAACCCCAATTGGATCTCCATCCCTGACACGTACGCCGCTGGTACTGGCTAGCTAATCTCCGCACCTCATTCACAAACCAAACGAAAAGAAGCTAATCTACACACTCATATTATGATGCATCAACTAATTGCCATCGATCCAACGATGTGTTTGGCAGCTGTCGCTGTCGCTGTAATATTCTGCCACCTGATGAGATTGTTTAATCTTGGCTAGGCTGTCAGTGCACGTGAGCAAGTTTTGTGCTCAAGTTTAAAACTGATCTACGCTCGATCATCGAGGAAACCAATTGGTGGCTATCTAGGGAGCGCAGGCAGGGAGGTACGATCGTGAGGCTGGCGGCGCAGCGGACGACGAATTGTTTTCTCTCCCCTTCCACTTCGAGAATCAAGACAGCGACGACGAATCGAGTAGTAGTTAACTAATGTGGCAACCCGCCACACAAGATGTTAATGTGTCAGTGGTAACACGACGACATTTTTGGTTGAGTTGTCCGTGTGCGCGCCATGGTCCTTCCGTCCGCAAAAAACATTGATTTTTTTTTTTTAGAAATGGAGGTTCTACCCCGGCCTCTGCATCAAAATGATGCACACAGCCGTTTTTCATTTATTAAAAGCAGGAACCGTCACATCTTACAAGTAAATACATCAATCCACTAAACCTGAAGCCACCAATCTAGCGACAACTCGCTACCTACAAGACAGATGAAGGGGATGGCCAAGATCAGGGCCACATGCCCTGACGACACACCAACGCACATCATCTAAAAACCGAAGACCACACCAAGCCGCCCACTAGCGAGCAAGGGTCAACATCGGTCCAGCAAACCCCGGCGCACACCGACGTACACGCTCCAGAAGTCGCCGCCGCCGTCTTCCGCTCGCCCATCTTCAGGACAGCGATCAAGGCATTCACCATGTCAGATCTGCCGTCGACGCCGCCACGACGCCAGACAGCTCCACCACCCTGCACATGGCCACCATCACGCAACCTACGTCGAGGCACCGCTGCACCATACCGCGATGACTCGTCGTTAATGATGCGCAAGCAGTAGCCCGCTCCACCATCAGGTCACTCCAGACAGTATGATCTCCAAAAACGCTGCCCTCAAGAGGGAAAACGGCACATCAAGTGCTGCCAACGTCCGATCCGGATAGCCCGGATCTAGGGTTTCCCCCGGAGAATCCCGAGCAAAGACGCTGCCGCTGCAAGAACGATGCCTTCGCCAGAGAACGACACCAAAAAGCGCCGCCATCGTTCGTCTCGATTTTCACCGGCAGCCGCACACGTCGAAGCCCGGCACTGATTGGACCACGATGAGCCGCCGCTGACGAGCATGACGAACTGGAGGTACCCAGCATGGAGCCCCAAAGGACCCAGATCGGGCCCAATTCCCGCCGCCATCGATCGCCGCAGCCACCCATCATATCCGCCCCCATGCCGATCTAGAAGATCGCAGCCATCCAAGGCACTGGCCGCCGCGCCGATGTTGCTCCAGGAAGCCGTCGCTGCTGGAGAGCCACGCCGCCGTGGTGCTCGGCTTGCACCACGCCCAAGCGGAAGGGCACGGTGACCCGCGCCGCCGCACCCATACGCGAGGAGGCGAGTAGTACTCCCCCACCGCCGGCGACGACCAAGCTTTGCTCGGCTGCGCCCTAGGCAGCGGCGGGGGAGGTAGGAGAGGGAGGGTGCGAAGGCTGCTGGCGACGATGTGGGGAACGCCCTCGCCGGGTTAGGTTAGGAAAAAACATTGATTTAATCGGAGCCTACAGTTTTTTCCGAAAAGGGGACTGAACCTCATCAATCTAGACATCGTATTCGGACATAATATGTGTGCGTCCAGACATAATTAAGGGGGCGCCGATGAACATGCTCTTCCCTGTTTGTTAGGCTTCTGTAACTCATCCTCCATCGACTTCCAAAACCAGAAGTGCTTTCAGGGCTTACGAATAGAAGCGCTAAAACCACATTGAAAAAAGAGGTTGTGACAAGTCGTTGACACCGACAACGTGGCGCAAGGCCATGCTCGATAGGTAGAAACTGGAAACTTATTATTGCCATGGGTGGCATCTAAAACATAGGTGTGGAGATGCCCCGATGTGAAAGAGTAATACAGAGTAAAGCAAACTTATTGAAATTTGTAATATGTCTAGGCTCTCTTCTCCCTTTTCTCCACGTCGTCGTGTTAAACGATAGGCTTCTAGAAGTTTTGATAGATAACTTGTAAACCAAGTTGGTGTTGTATAAACCGACTCTGGCTTTTCCTTTCTTGTCAATCAAGTTGTAATCTAACTCTGTAAAACCTTGGGACGGTTTGCTCCCCTATATTAACACGTAACGCGAGCCAGGGAGAGGCATCGCTTCCAACCTAACCCTAGACTTTTGATATGGTATCAGAGCTTGTCCTCCACAACTCATCCATGGCGAGCTCATCCTCCAACGCCGCCGCCGTAGCTCCTAGCTCTCTCTTCGGCACCCAAGTCACGGAGAAGCTTAGCAAAGGGACACACGTCCTATGGAAGGCGCAGGTCATGTCTGCCATTAGAGGAGCTCAGATGGAGAGCTACCTCGACACCGAGCGGGAACCACCCGCCAAGGAGATCTCGGAGGAGAAGGACGGCAAGACAACGACGACGCCAAACCCGCTCTATGCGGCCTGGCTGGCGAAGGACCAACAGCTTCTCTGTTTCCTCCTGACAACATTGTCAAGGGAGGTTCAGATCCAAGTTGTTTCCAACACCACGGCGGCGACACTTTGGGCAGCGATCGACAACATGTTTTCATCACAGACTCGCGCTCGTACGGTAAACATCCGCATCGCTCTTGCTAACATGCAGAAGGGCAACATGAGCATCGCCGAGTACTTCGGCAAGATCAAGACGCTGGTGGACGACATGGCTGCCGCCGGCAAGAAGCTAGACGAGGAGGACATCGTCTCCTACATCCTCGCTGGCCTGGACTCCGACTACAACTCTGTAGTCACAACCATGTGTGGTCGCGTTGAAGGCGTGACTGTTTCAGAGCTGTATTCCCAGCTCACAAGCTTTGAGTCGCGCCTTGATCTTCTTCAGGGCGGCTCCCAATCTTCAGCAAATGCTGCCATGCGCGGTGGACGCGGTGGCGGACACGGTCGCGGCTATCAAGGCCGTGGTAATGGAGCACCAGGTCAAGGTCGCGGCTA
>QRDG01000266.1:0-28639 GCA_012064385.1 Puccinellia tenuiflora | reverse complement strand
TCCAAACTGGCCGCCAAGGCCATCGACTACTCAGAGTAGCAATCCATCTTCGCCGCCGACTCACCAGTCTCCAGTGCAACAGTCCTTTCCGCCGTCGCCGCCTCAGGCGCCGTCTCCGCCGCCTAACAAGTCTCCAACGCAGCCGTCTCCGCCGCCTCAGTCTCCAGCCCGGCCGTCTCTGCCGCCTCAGTCTCCAGCACAGCCGTCTCCGCCGCCGCGTAAGTCGTCTCCGGCACCGCGTGTGGGTACTCTGGGGTTGGATAAAAACCGATCACCGAAACGTAAGAGGTCACCCCTCCCAAAAGTACCTCACAAGAATCTTGCCAAGAGACCTTACGACCGTACACCGGAGGAAAATGCGGGGTACGTAAAGGCCGAATGCGACACGTGGTTTGCTAAGTTGAAGCAGCCGAAAGAGCCAGAGTTCCCCTCCACCCCACAAGAACATGCCGATGTCGTAAAAATGCTGAAGAATATGGCCCAACCCCCGCCAGCGCTGACACCAGACTATGAACGCTCTATTCGTAAGTCGGTAAAACGGAAATCAGTGAAATCAGTTGCCCAGCTCGGAGCACAGGAAAAACAATCGTGCCCCCCGCTCATAGTGGTCTCCAATACCGAGGCGGGGTCGAGCAGAGTTGCGATCGATGACAAGTCTATCGCACCTGATATTGTTGCCATGTACGGAGAAGCAGCCGCTGCTCAGGGCTTGTCTATTCATCAGTACTTAGACCAATTAGCCACAGATTTTCAGGTTGTACCACAATACAAATACCGGCCCGGGCGTCCTCTCGTCAAACCTGAGTTAGTAAAAGATCTACCAACAAAAATACGAAGATTGCATAGTTGATACATGGCAGCCTCAAAGAAAGGGGGAAATTGGATCCACGTGGGATATAAGAACGAGCATTACGGGCATGGAAATGGAGTGGTACTGATTGAATTTACGGAATTATTTCAGTTGTACCAACAAGACGCCCTTGACAAAGCTATTATCAGTGCCTATTGTCTGTAAGTATTATTTCTGTAATTAATTTTCTTGCTAGCTCACCTCGTTCATTGTATTTTATAATCTTACTCATCACTAGAATGCAGATTCTCCAATGCAAAAGAGGACAAATCTATGACATTGGGTTCGTTGACCCAAATTTCGTTCATGAAACAAGTCTCCATGATTTTTACAACGATACAAAGAATAACTTGGTAAATACGTTATGGTTTAACGAAACCAAAAGAGAAATACTATTTCCTTACAACTTCAAGTAAGTGTTACTGTCTTGTACACATTCTATTTCGCTTAATTTCTCGATGTTAAGTGTATAATTGATGACTTATGCATGATATACAACTATCAAACATAAACTTGAATAACAAGACAAGTAAGATAGAAGCATATCATATACAAGCACATGCTAGGAACAAGACTAACACATGCAAGGGAGCAAGCAACTTTCAATGTATATATGAGTTAAATACAAGTTACCGTAAGGAAGACGCATTGGTTATGAGATAGGTATGTGGTAATCCAATTGACTTGGCTTGATAGATAAAACCATGAAGATCCCTTAATTCTTCAAAAATAGCCAAGTCACCAAAGTCCTTCATAATCACCTATTGATCAAGTTGAAGCTTGTTAGTCCCCAACCAAGTTGGGTCCTAAGAGGTTAGTCACAATAGGCTTGGGAACCCAAATGGTGCTTTTCTTGACACCACTATGAGCTCCCACATACTTGGCAAACACATTGCCAACTCTATCCTTCCCAAGAGAATAATCATCATTAATTATGATAGGGTTGGATGAGGTACCGTTAGTGCATGAAGAAGCAAGATGACCTTTGCCACGGCAAAGGTAGCAACACCGACTCTTCTTCTAATAGGCCCCTCAACTTGAGGAGTATTGGCTTGAGTCTTCTTAGGAGGTGGCCTTTGTTCAACACATGGTGCACCATGAGATTGAGCAAGGGGCCGCTTCCCTAGTTGCTTCTCACTAAGAGGCTTCTTCTTCTTCCTCATTGGGCAATCCCGAACATGGTGCCCTTCTAGCTTGCACTTGAAGCAAATGATGTTGGCCGGATTCTTGATTTGAACTTGGCCCTTCTTCTTCTTCTCAACCTTGGACTTGTTCTTGTTGGAGTTGAATCCAAGTCCACTCTTATCATTGGGGGATTGTTGCACACTCAACATGTTGTCAAGTGCACGCTTCCCTTCATGACGCTTTTCCAAGCCTTTCTTCAAAGAAATGACTTGGGCCTTGAGGTCTTTTATTTCCTCTACATGGTTAGTGGCAACAAATGCACTAGAGAAATTTGAGGCTTCATTGTTATGACAACAAGGCAAAGCAAGTAATTCATCACATGATGTACCAATATTTTTAGTGGATGAATTACTAGGACTAGTACATGGCATTTTAGCATTTTTAGTTGAATTTGTGCTATTATCCACATGAGGCTCACAAGATGTGTGATGGCCTCATGAGCTAACTTAAGACAAGTATAGGATGCTAGAAGTTCATCATTGGAGCTAGATAGCTTTTCATGATTTTCTTCTAACTTACCATAGGATGCTAGAAGATTATCATTAGAGCTAGATAGCTTTTCATGAATTGCTTCCAACTTCTCATACTTGCTAGTTAGCAACTCAAGTTGAGCCCTTAGCTCAACATTCTCCTTCAAAGTGGATGCTTCACAAGAAATGGAATTAGTAGCACAAGCATCATTAACTTTAGGAATAGAAGAAGAAATCTTATCAAGCTCATTATTTAATCTAGCATTTTCCATTTTAAACACTTTATATTTTGCATGAGCATGATCACGTTCTTTAATGATTTTAGCAATTATTTCATTATGAGACTCCTCGATAGATTCTAGTTTCTCCTCTAGAGAAGCACGAGTCTCTTGCTCTTCCTCAAGAGCATCTTCTAACGATGCTTTCTCCATAGCATCATCTCTTTCAATCTTACCCTTTTCTTCAAGGCTTGCTTCCAAGGCCTCATAGTTTCCCCACGCTCAATAAGAGTGCTCATGATTTCAAAGAGGTTAGCTTGGGCACTTTTATTGTTAGGAAGGGCTTTAAGAATCATAAGACCTTTATTTTCAAGAAGGGCATTAATTTTTTCCATATCATCTTCTTCATCATTATTATCATTTTCATTATTATTATCATCACTAGAAGAAGATTTAGCCATAAGGCAATGAGTGATGGATGAACAAGAATAATTTATTTTTGAACTACTCAAGTTCAAATCTTGTTCCACAATTAATTTGGTTTCCTCTACATTAATATTCATGCAAGAGTTAGAGGGAACACAAGCATTTTCATCATGGGAACAAGATAAAGCAAGCATATCATCATTATATTTATCTAAGAAATTTTTGGATGATATGCAAGGACTATCAACACTAACATGTATGGCATTTATAGTGCTAGAAGATTTTAAGTCCAAAGATGAGGCATTACAACAAGATAGCGATAAAAGATCATCATAAAAGAACTCACTATCAATATTGCAAAGCCTATCACTACTCACCATTACATTGGTTTGTGGCTTACCACATTTTGATGAAGTAGATGAAGACGAGAACTTGTCACGGCCGGAGGTGGAGGGAGAACAATCATCATCCATAGAGTTGGACAAACCATATTTATCTTGTAGCTTGGTCCAAAACTCATGAGCGTCTCGGAGAGGCATGATTGACTCGAAAACTACAACACTCACAAATTTGCAAAACTCATTAGAAGCTAGAGCATCTAGATATAAGTTTTTCTCATCCTCTAAAGTCATACTTTCGTAGTCCTTTGGAGGAGAAAAACCTATATCTAAGATACGCTCAATATTGGGGTCCAAGACCCGTAAGTGACTAAGCATATGAGTTTTCCAAATATTAAAATTTGTTCCATTGAATATAAACATGGAATTGTGCACTAAATCCCTAGACGACATCTTTACTCTCTAGGCGGTGAAGCCAAACAAGAGAGACGAGGCTCTGATACCAATTGAAAGAACAAACGATGTCCCGGATGTCGCCTAGAGGGGGGGGGTGAATAGGTGGTTAAAACTTTTTCTAATTAAATGCTTGATAATTGCGGAATAAACTATGTGTTTAAATTAACAAGCCAACAACCTAATTTCTAGGCTCACCTATGTGCACCAACAACCTATGCTAAGCAAGGTAAGCAACAAGGTGATAGCTAGATATGAACTTCAAGCACGAAGGCTATCACAATGTAAATTGGATAAGTAAAAGCTCGGGTATAGAGATAACCGAGGCACGCGGAGACGAGGATGTATTCCCGCGTTCCTCCTTGTTAAGGGAGTACGTCTCGTTGGAGGGGTGTGAGCTCGCCACAAGAGGACTACTCAAGATGCCACAAAGGCCTCACCCTATTCTCCGATGAACCTCACCCAAGGGATTTGTTCACCTTCCACTATCGGAATCCTTCGAGGCGGATTCCGGAGCCATTTACAACTCTTCTTGGGGCACACACCCACAACTCAATTGGGGGATCCCAAACTTTGCCGAAGATTCACAAGTCGAAGTCTTCACGACACCACCACCGTCTAGGGTACACAATGCACCCAAGAGGCACAAAGCTCCTGGGAACACAATGCACACAAGAGTAACAAGCTTCTCAACGTCGATCTTCACGTATCACCATAGGGAGAGCAACCCGATGCAACAAATGCAAGAGGCAAGAACACACAAAGTGGTCAAAACCTTCACTCTCAAATTCCAACCAAGAAACAAATGCTTTGGGGGGGGGGGGGGGGGGGGAATGAGAGAGGAAGAACAAAGGGGATGAACACAAAGCAACCCCAAAATCTAGATCCACAAGTTTCCCTCACTTAGAGGAGATTTTGATTGGTGGAATGGTAGATCTAGACCTCCTCTCTTGAATCCCTAAATTTGGGCAAAGAATCATTGGAGGGATTGAGAGGAATCAAACTCACAAGTTTTGCAACAATGGAGGAGAGAGTAAATGAGCTGAAAAAGTGAGCAACCAGGTTTTGGGGAAGAATGAGGCTTTTTATAGCCTCCCCAAAAACTAGCCGTTGGAAAAATGTGGGGCCAGATATTCCAGGTTTAAGGGCCGGAACTTCCGACCGGGGGCCGGATATTCCGGGGCTTACACCGGAACTTCCGGTGCCCCGGAAATTTCCGGAGCAAAACTCCGGTGCAAAGTTCCGGACCCCCACCCGAGAGAAAAGCGCAAAAGACTTAGCCAAATTTTCCTTGGGCCGGATATTCCGGACCAAGGACCGGAATTTCCGGACCCCCTCCAGAGAGAAACGCGAAAAAGACTTAGCCAAAAACCTCGGATGAAAAAATAGGGCCGGATATTCCGGGGTACAGGCCGGAACTTCCGGGGGCCGGAATTTCCGGACCCCGGGCCGGAATTTCCGCCCCTCAGAAAAACTGCAGAATGAGCATAACGAAAACGGGCATATCTTTTGCATCCGGACTCCGTTTTCGATGATCTTGGGCTCGTTGGACTCGCAACGAAAAGCTCTACAAGATCATGCAGAGAAACATCATTGTCCATCATGTGAGGAGGAGGTCACAAGGAGAGAGAGTTTGACCTCTCTAAAAAGGACACGCCGGGAAAAACCTCCTTTTTGAAACCGGAAATGCCGTATCTTTTGCAAATGAAGTCCAAATGACATGAAACCAATTTTGTTGGAAAGAGGACGACAAATGCAACCTTTGTAAATGGCAAACAAGGAATGGGTATTTTGCAAAGAAATGGAAGAGATAAATCTTCCGCACGGATGAACCGGCAAAATCTCCAATACCGAAAACGCAATAGAAGACGCATACGAAAACCGTTTTCGGTGAACTTAGCCTTGTCATGACGAGCACGACAAGCACCAAGATCACACCACGATAAGAGGCAAATAAGAACCAATGAAGATGATTTCAAGGATGCAAGGATGCAAAGGGTTGAGCTCTCCACGAACGATACGATCAAGTAACTCGGTCGAGAGCCCCTCTTAATAGTACGGTTATCTATTATATAATCCGGTCTCTCACTAAACATCATGAGACCGGTAAAATATAAACCCTATCAAGATTATACCTTTGCCTTTCGCATTAATCCACTTGAGGTCGATGCAGACGATCTTTATCTCCTCAAGACGAACCATCTTCTTGATTGCGCTTTGGTAGGTGAAGATTCATATGAGGCTCCCCCATACACCAAGATGGGAGAAGCACCTCTTCGGCATATCTTCACTTGGCCTTTGTCTTGATGACGAACACCTTGGCCTTTATCAACAAAATATCTTCTTCCCTAAACCTTGACTCCAACACATGGAGAACAAGCAAGACCTTGACTCCAACAAATGGAGACAAGCAAGCTAATGGACACCTACAAATATAGCTCAATAGAAACATTAGTCCATAGAGATTGTCATTAATTACCAAAACCATGCATGGGAGCAACCATGCACTATCAGCCGTGGACCTCCGTCCCCGCGCGTCCCAGACGCTCATCAACGTCGCGTAATCGGCTCGGTTAGTAGGCAAGGGCAGAACACGATATATAATTAATCAGGATGGGGAAAGAAAAGAAAAAGAAGGTGAGACAGATAAGGAGAGAGATGGACTTAGCGGGACGCGACATAGAAGAGCCGCTAAAGTTTAAATTGGTTTATACTCCATCCATTGAAAATTACTAGTTGACATAGTTTTGTCCAAATATGAATGTACATAGATATATTTTACGTGCAGATACATCTATATTTTGGCAAATCTATATCAACTAATAATAATTTTAAATTAAAGAAATAAACAAAAACAATGGTGGTACTGTTACTAAGAAGTTGAAAAGGTCAACAAAAGAAGTTCGCTGAGAAAAAAAGGTGTTATTGAGAAGTTGAAAAAGTCGTCGTCATCCTCCAATCCCTCTGCCGTTCTCCTCTTGGTCCCCACGGATGGGCTGGTGCTCTCCGTCCACTCCTCGGTAGTTGCTATCCACCATCTCGCTCTTTGCCTTCGGCGCCGCTCTCCTCGCCTACGGCGTTCATCTCTCCTACGTCCACATCGAGCCCCAGCGCGCGCGCACGCTCGCCCGCGATCAGTTCGTCCGCGACTACCTACGTAGGAAGCACGACAAGTAACCCGCATCCCCACGAGATCCCCGCCCTTCCTGCTGGGCGGCGATGTCTCTGGCACCCACCGTGATTTCGGAGGTGGAGATGAACGCCGGCGCGGATCAGGGTGCCACCACCGTGCGGGCGACTGTTGTGCAGGCCTCCACCGTGTTCTACGACACCCCTGCAACGCTTGGTGCGTGCTTTGACTCTGCTCTAACTGTTTGTTTCCAGTTGCTCTAACTGTTTGTTTCCAGTTGCTCTAACTGTTGTTTCCAGTTGTAGCTAGTAGCTCGTAGGACGTAGGGTGTTCGATAATTTGCCTCGCTCGTGTGTGTTTCGATGGTGTGATGTGCCTGCTTGCTTGTCTCACTAGCACGAACTCGCCTTCCTGGAATCGATCAGACTCATGCCTCGAATAGAAAGAAACTAAAAAAAGTGTAATACCCCCTTGCCTACGGATGGATCACCGCGGCGTGAGATTCAGATCTAGATAAATCACAGAGAGGTGGGAGAGAAGAATAACACAGCAGAAGTGAGAGGTAGTAGAAAGTTCAGTTCATTTTTCATCATTCCCTGGCCGACGGACTGAGATCCAATGCCTTGACAAAGGCAATGCACGGATGAACAGTGAGGTGCTTTGCCCTCCTTTTCTGGCTATTGAATCGAGAAACGAAGGTCAGATAACATGAACAGTCCTCTACTTGCTAGAGTGCTTTGTCTGCAAGGATATTGCTACTACTGCCGCATTGTGCGCTACGTTGATTAGATCTTGTCTGCCCATTTTCGATCTAACGGTTAAGGGAGCAAGGCATCACACTGTTCATCCGTGCCTTGCTTCTGTCAAGGCACTGGATCTCAGTCCCTGGCCGATAACTTCGGCTAACTGCAATGCTTCACCCCTTTTTGAAGGTGGTGGCTTGAAGCTCGGTTTTGGGATGAAAATCCCGAGATCGACCTATGGTTGGGCTAGTCTGCAGCGACTAGCCGAAGTTATCGGAGTTACTGTCATGAGGCATGCGGCCTCGTGGTTTTTCTTTTTTGGGCCGACTTTGTTCTGCATCTATGGATGGCTTTTAATACTATATTGTTGCATGGAGAAAACTAGGGTTATCCTCATTTTTTTAAAAGAACAAGCATTGTAAATGGCCTAAGATGCAGTGACATGCCAATTATGGAAAAGTAGAATCATATGAAAAATCAGGTGCGGGATTGTTGCTAGTAGCTGATAAGGAACACCAAAGTCAGAACTCCTGTGGATTTAGAAATAAACTGCACAAGAAAAAACTGTTCACATGTCATCTTCCTGATTCCTTTCAGCTAACACAACTACACAAGGGTAATCGATCACCAAGAAGTCAAGAACAGATGACGGCTATAACTACTCTGACACTGCAATCAACCCATCCCCAAAAATCGGTTATTTATGCCCAAAAACAGAAGTTACAATATAAGGTTCGTATTCTGATCCTCAATCGCCTAGAAACAACACGCCACGAAAAATATTAGTTACACACATTCAGTTCAAGATGCACATTCGGATCGGCAGCTCAGGCTCAGCTGCATACTATGTTACCACAAGCCAAAAAAAAACAGCATGCAAATTCAGCTTTAGAGCGCACACACCACAAAGGCAATCCAACGAGCACCTTGCCCACGACACCAGTCCAAAGCAAGCATGCGCTGACAAGCTAGCCAAAGGAAATCGAGCAGCAACGGGGCTAGAAGACAAATTAGCTAATTCATTCATTATTGGGGGGAACGTCGCGCGAGTACTTTATCGAGAGTGGCGGGGGTGTCGTAGAAGACGGTGGAGGCCAGCACGACGGTGGCTCGTACCGTGGTGGCGCTCTGGTCGGTGCTGCCGTTCATCTCCACCTCAGCAATCACCGGCGCGCTACCCGACCCCGAGGGAACCAGAGCCATCAGTACCGGCCGGGGAACTCACTCGAACACGGTAGTTTCGGTGCGGAGGCTAGCCGCCGACGAACTGGAGCTCGATGCAGAGGAGGAAGAGGTGGACGCCCGGCGGCGAAGCGGAGATGGTGGGGAGGTGGGTAATATGTCAGCGCTATTGGATCCGCGCTTTGGTGTGGTGTGGCCGTGTGGTGGTGTGGATTGTCGGGCGACAACAAAGCAAATGGAGTAACGAACGGCTGCTTCTAGCCTTCTCCAGCTCTTTCTATAAAGGCGCATGCTAGGCTTCGGTCGGCGTGAAATTTCACATAAATAACTTTTTTTCAACTTTTTCACAAAATAACCTTTCATTTGAAATATTTCACGAAATAACCTGTTTTATAACGCCCGCCCCTAGGGCGTCATATCCTACTTAGGGTGTCATATCCTACAGTCTAACGCATTTCTCGAATGCATTAGACTAGGAGCCACGTTAGCCTTCCGGACCCTGCAGTTTGTAAGTTTAACGCCCCGGAACGGGGAGTCGTACCTCTGAGCTTAACGCCCCGGACCGGGGCGTTATACCGGTCGATAAATATTGGTGAGGTTGATATATAACATGAACTATAGCCTAGTTCGATGGTTCAAATCCCACCCAATGCAAAAGCAAAATTATTTTTCTTTCTTCTTTTAATTTTCACAAAATGTGTTAAACTTATTATAGTCCATTAGCTTTTATTTTATAAATCTAAATAATAAATTATAGACCGTCTAGTCCAGTTGGTAACCTTCCCGGTCCATACTTGAAATTATAGACCGCATGCATCGTGCCTCTAAGGACATGTACAATGGGCTGACATCAGCCTTCTCTTATAGATGCCACGTCGGATTTTTGCTTAGTTGGAGGAGAGAGAATAAAGAAGGGGAGGGTTGTCTTCCCTTTGCTAAGGGTGTTACCCGCGATAGCAAAACAACGACGAAATTAAACAAGATCAAACCAACGGGGACACGAGATTTTAAGGTGGAAACCCTTCCAACAAGGTAGAGAAAAAACCACGGGCGCCAGCCAGCAATACTTCACTATTTCGGTTGAGGTTACAAATGCGCCGGGATTTGTAATATGTGGCTTATCCATTGTGGCGGCTTACAAGAGGTATTATAGTGGTCCTGACCTAATAGGTTGGTAATAGGTGAACCCTAATCCAACTCGGTAACAACCCGCATGCGGTCTATAATTTCAAATATGGACCGGGAAGGTTACCAACTAGACGGTATATAATTTATTATTTAGATTTATAAAATAAAAGATATGGACTATAAATAAGTTTAACACATTTTGTGAAAATTAAAAGTAGAAAGAAAAATAATTTTGCTTTTGCATCGGGTGGGATTTGAACCATCGAACTAGGCTATAGTCCATGTTATATATCAACCTCACCAATATTTATCGACCAGTATAACGCCCCGGTCCAGGGCGTTAAGCTCAGAGGTACGACTCCCCGTTCCGGGGCGTTAAACTTACAAACTGTAGGGTCCGGAAGGCTGACGTGGCTCCTAGTCTAATGTATTCGAGAAATGCGTTAGACAGTAGGATATGACACCCTAAGTAGGATATGACGCCCTAGGGGCGGGCGTTATAAAACAGGTTATTTCGTGAAATATTTCAAATTAAAGGTTATTTTGTGAGAAAAGTTGAAAAAAAAGTTATTTATGTGAAATTTCACGCCGACCGACGCCTAGCATGCGCCATCATAGAAAGAGCTGGAGAAGGCTAGAAGCAGCCGTTCGTTACTCCATCTGCTTTGTCGTCGCCCGACAATCCACACCACCACACGGCCACACCACACCAAAGCGCGGATCCAATAGCATTGACATATTACCCACCTTCCCACCATCTCCGCTTCGCCGCCGGGCGTCCACCTCTTCCTCCTCTGCATCGAGCTCCAGTTCGTCGGCGGCTAGCCTCCGTGCCGGAACTACCGCGATCGAGTGAGTTCCCCGGCCGGTACTAATGGCCCTGGTTTCCCTCGGGCTCGGGCAGCGCGCCGGTGATTACTGAGGTGGAGATGAACGGCAGCACCGACCAGAGCGTCACCACGGTACGATCCACCGTCTTCTATGACACCCCCCGCCACTCTCGGTAAAGTACTCGCGCGGCGTTCCCCCCCCCCCCCCCCCCCCCCCCCAATAATGAATGAATTAGCTAATTTGTCTTCTAGCCCCGTTGCTGCTCGATTTCCTTTGGCTAGCTTGTCAGCGCATGCTTGCTTTGGACTGGTGTCGTGGGCAAGGTGCTCGTTGGATTGCCTTTGTGGTGTGTGCGCTCTAAAGCTGAATTTGCATTCTTTTTTTTTGGCTTGTAGTAACATAGTATGCAGCTGAGCCTGAGCTGCCGATCCGAATGTGCATCTTGAACTGCATGTGTGTAACTAATATTTTTCGTGGCCTGTTGTTTCTAGGCGATTGAGGATCAGAATACGAACCTTATATTGTAACTTCTGTTTTTGGGCGTAAATAACCGATTTTGGGATGGGTTGATTGCAGTGTCAGAGTAGTTATAGCCGTCATCTGTTCTTGACTTCTTGGTGATCGATTACCCTTGTGTAGTTGTGTTAGCTGAAAGGAATCTGGAAGATACATGTGAACAGTTTTTTCTTGTGCAGTTTATTTCTGAATCCATAGGAGTTCTGACTTTGGTGTTCCTTATCAGCTACTAGCAACAATCCCACACCTGATTTTTCATATGATTCTGCTTTTCCATAATTGGCATGTCACTCCATCTTAGGCCATTTACAATGCTTGTTCTTTTAAAAAAATGAGGATAACCCCAGTTTTCTCCATACAACAATATAGTATTAAAAGCCATCCATAGATGCAGAACAAAGTCGGCCCAAAAAAGAAAAACCACGAGGCCGCATGCCTCGTGACAGTAACTTCACAAGTGTACCAATAACTCTATGATAAAGGACCGAAACAAATAAAAAGTACACAATATCTAGGCCAAGCCTTCAAAAAGGGGTCGCCGCAGACTAGCCCAACCATAGGTCGATCTCAGGATTTTCATCCCCAAAACCGAGCTTCAAGCCACCAGCTTCAAAAAGGGCACGACGGAGACGCGCGTCGACAATGCGTGATGAGGGACCTTGTGTTTCCGCTCAAGTGAGCATACTCGTCGAAGCCGCATCTACCATCATCACTTTACGAGACACCACTTGAGGAGATACTAGAAGCCAGATACCACCCTGCTTCTATGCACGGTCGCACCACCTTCGGTCCAGCAACGACACATGACTCGACGCCTCCGCATAACTGTGCATAACATCCGCCCACAACAAGTATGAATTGTCGTCTCTTGCAATTGTCGTCTCTTCTCTTGCAATTGTCGTCTCTTCTCTGCAAGAGACGACGTGCGTAGAACCTGCCAGCAAAAACATGCATGTCTTGGCGCCTTTGCAAGAGACAATGTGCTTAGTACCTGCCGAGCCGGATCAATACCGGTGGAGGGGGTGTCCCATACCGCCGTCGACCTCGGCGAAGGCCATCTCCACATCCAACCGCCGCGTCGTCCACACGACCATGGTGGCCGCCGTCGAAGAACCAGGGCCGCCACACCACGCCACGCCACCCATGCGACTATGCCGCGCAGCCGCCGCCACTGGGACACCACAGCAAGCAGGACTCCGTCTGCTCGGGATCAGATCAACGCCACACTGACCCCGCATGAGGACCACCGGCTACAAAGATCGGCGGCACGATCTCCTCGAGGGTACGCCGGCCCGCGCCGAATGGAGGAACCCTGCTGCCGCCGACCTAGTGCCCTCCGGCGGCAACGAGGGGAGGATGGACGGGAGGAGAAGCGCGGGCGGTGGCTAGGACACTAGGGTTTCTCCTGGCTGCCCACTGCAGTGAAACAGGAGTAGTCACCTAGTAACACGGGAGTAGTCACCTAGTAACGATGTGAAAGATATCTTTCCGGGTAGTTAAAATGGTAACGAAGGTTGCATTCTCTTATAAGCATCCACAAGATCGGGATGACACAGAAGATAGTAATGCTGTGGAGGAGAATGAGTGAAGCTGCCTGGTTGCTCTTGTAATTAATGATTGTGTCTCTTGTATCCCTTGATTTTAATGCCTAGGCCTTGTCTTAGCATTCCTCTGGCAAAGCAATGGCAAGCTTGTTGAGGCTTCTTCGGTTTTATGGATAGGGAAATTAGAGTTGTATATTCGTTATGCTTGATTCATACTACTCCCTCCGTTCCTAAATATAAGATGTTTAAGCATCTCTTCTCCTTCCGTATCTAGACATGTTTTAGTGCAAGGTTCAAATGAATCTTGCACTAAAACATGTCTAGATACGGAAGGAAAGAATAAATGCTTAAACATCTTATATTTAGGAACGGAGGGAGTACTAAAGAACATTTAGCCAGCAAGGGTCATCACTCAAACTAAGAGCATCTTTGAAGACTTTCTTATGCTTTTTCTCCTATACCTTTTGATGTTAAACAAATCTAGTAGGCAGGGACATATACACTTTTTCTCTTCTACCTTTTTGACATAATGTATCATTTACTTATTCAGTTGGAAGAAACCACTAATGATATAAACCCATCTGAGATTTATTGTACCAAGTCAAATAAGTAGATGAAACCATTGTGCTTGCTAGCAATTGTTGTATGCCCCATCATGGTCTTACGTCCAGTGGCAGAGCTAGCCTGTGCATAGAGTCTGGGCAAAGTAGAAAGGTAGGCCGTAGGCGTCTGATGGTGATTTGCCTACAAAACCTGCTGATTAATTCCGCGTATCTTAGCATAGTTTAATGAAGGTTCATGAGTAGAGCCCATCCAGCTGTAGTAAATGAAGGTACAAAAACCGTCACGTCCAAGTGCCCATCCATTTCCATCACCTCTGCAATTGCCTGGCATGGGACATAATTCACAGTTTGTTCGTTTGGGATACACGTACATTTTGGAGGATCAATTTCCAGATGTTATTTACCAACATGGGTTATGTGCATGTGAGTATTTTGCTAATATGGCTATTTCCACTGCAGATAAGGCAGAGAGATTAATAGCAGAGGCTGCTGGGTATGGTTCACAGCTGGTCGTGTTCCCAGAAGCTTTTATTGGTGGTTATCCTCGTGGATCCACCTTCGGCTTTGGGATCAGTATTAGTATCATTAATCCAAAAGACAAGGGAAAAGGTGCATTCCAGAAGTACCATGCAGCTGCCATAGATGTACCTGGTACGTTGCAATGTAGTGGAGTATTTCTGCTCTTTCTTACAACAATTATTTTGGAATTGTTGAATTTGTACTTCTAAGGCACATAGGTGTTATCTTCCTAATATTATGTTGCCTGAATTCGGTCTTGTTATTACTGTTTTTTTGTGTGGCTAAACATCTTAATATTCTTTTGCCTGAATTCGGTCTTGTTATTACAGGTTTTTGTGTGTGTGGCTGAACATCTGTGCAAATTAGAGAACAGCTGAGATCTAATCTAGTCATTTTTAGCATGAACTATACTCCATATGTAGAATCGCCCAACTACTGAGTCGTGCCTTTTGTTTACTGGGTAGAGGAAGAAGCGATTTTTTGAACTTCATATTGTTCATTACCTGTTGGCCTCTTTGGATATAAAATGGAAATCAAAGATCATTTCTACATGTTTAGCTGAACACTATGTAAATGTGGTTCCTGTTAGACCATCAAAGGTACATATCCATTTATTTAGTTTGATGAGGAAAATAAACTGGGTATTTGGCCACTCGTTGTCTTTCCTGATAGATGATTATAAGGAGTATAATTTTGCCCAAATATATGGACAAACATATACCATAGATCATTAATTGTTTGATACATGTTGCTACTGCTCGGGCTACATTTTATGATCATGTTTTTTCAGTCTCCGTTATCGATTTTCACCCAGCAACTCCTTATCTTACAGAATTTTTTATTGCTCCATTCTGTTCTGTTTTCTTGTTGTAGCTAACAATTTCTCCGGCTATTTCATTATTGTCGATATATGGTTTCTTTCTGCTAGCAATATGTATCTTCTTACTGACAGAAAAAGCCTGCAGGTCCAGAGGTGACACGCCTGGCTGCTATGGCTGGGAAATATAAGGTGTTTTTGGTAATGGGAGTGATCGAGAGGGAAGGTTACACATTGTATTGTTCAGTGCTATTCTTTGATCCTCTAGGTCGATACCTGGGTAAGCACCGCAAGCTCATGCCAACGGCATTAGAACGAATAATATGGGGATTTGGAGATGGATCAACAATTCCGGTTTATGATACTCCACTTGGAAAGATCGGAGCTCTTATTTGCTGGGAAAATAAGATGCCACTGTTAAGGACAGCACTGTATGGGAAAGGTAAGGCTCTTTCGTGGAACATATGTTGTCACGTTGTAAAGCTAATAAAAGTGTCCAGCGTACATATCAGGTTGTGTCATGACCTCATGAGATGTGATAAGTTCATAAGCTTAAAATATGAAATAAATGTACCACAAGTCAGATGGGTTATGAAAACCCGCACTGGCATCTTATGTACTTGAGTTTCTTCAGACCTCTTCTGTTGTGTGCAGGTATTGAAATATACTGTGCTCCCACGGCTGATTCAAGGCCAGTTTGGCAAGCTTCCATGACACATGTTGCCTTGGAGGGCGGATGCTTTGTCTTGTCGGCAAACCAATTCTGCCGCAGAAAGGACTACCCGCCACCATCTGAGTATGCATTTGCGGGCTTAGGTGAAGAGCCTTCTCCAGACACTGTTGTTTGCCCTGGAGGTAGTGTCATCATTTCGCCATCTGGAGAAGTCTTGGCAGGCCCCAACTATGACGGAGAGGCACTGATTACAGCTGACCTTGGTAAGAAAATTAACCTGATATATGTTCTTTCTAATACTGTGCAGCCGAATCTTCTACGTTTATTTCTGTACCCGGTTCTACTGTAGTGCTCCTGCAGTTGTTTTCATATACAATCTCTGGGGTTGCTGGGCACGGATACCACAATTCGTCTCAGAAAATTCTAATTAAATCTTTTATGCAGACCTGGGAGAAATTGTTAGAGCCAAGTTTGATTTTGACGTGGTGGGCCACTACGCTCGACCTGAGGTACTGAGCTTGGTAGTGAATGACAAGCCTCATCTCCCGGTGTCTTTCACCTGTGCTGCTGAGAAGAGTGATGCCACTGCAAAGCCCTAAACGATCACCCAATAGCTGCAAGCAATTGACTTCTATCGATACATTAATAAGCCAATGAAATGTAAGCCCCTGTAATAATAATAACATTATAAAATGCCTTCCGGAGCAATCTGCCGAGGTCAGTACACTGATGAATCTGATATCTAAACGTTCTCAATATTGAATTGTAAACGTGCGATGCATCAAGATTCAAGACGTGAGGAACTCGGAAAGAGTAATGTTTCTAGCTGAAGAACTGCCTCTGTAAATAGTCTAGCACGAATTTTGATGGAACCAACCAACGGTTCTGATAGTCGGGTAGCTGTAGACTAGTATTATTTTCCTAGACTAGAGTGCAACATAGTTTTCCCACAAACGAAACGGTTGAAGGAAGTGTTCTCCGTGGAACCCAAATCAACAAGGATGTTAACGAGCGTTGGGTCGATCGGGAACTCAGGACCGGGATGGATACGGTTTGCTGATTCATGTCCGACCCCGATTCGACCGTCACGGCATTATTAATGTATACTACTGTACCGTCCTAGCTACTCCTAGAACTAATGGAATATTTACATATCGGCATCCTTCGTTCGTAATTGTACTGTGGATTGATGTTGGCTATGGCGTCTAACGAACAGGGATCCCCTGCTGCTCTCGGCAGCATCCCGGATGACCTGATCCCCGACATCCTGCTCCGCCTGCCAGCTCCAGCTGTCCTTCGTTCCCGCGCCGTCTGCAAGCTGTGGCGCAGCCTCATTGACGACGCCGGCTTCCTGCACGCCCACCGTCGGCATCGCCCGGCCATGCCCCTCTTGTACCTCCACCGCGCCCCCGGAACTGAACCTGCCCAACTTGCGCGTCCGCCTCGAAGCCGTCGATCTCCGTGCCCGCGCGTCCCAGACGCTCATCCGCTTCGCCGTCTTCTACGCGCATCGCCCTACCGGCGAGTTCCGTGTGCTGCTGTCCCTCAGGTGCTGTCGTGCCGAGCACTGGATCATCGCCGTAGGCAAGGGCCACGGGATGACCAGACCAATAGAGACCTGCTGATGTTCGACACCGTCTCGGAGACACTCCGGTGGATGCGTCCTCCTCCCGCTCTAGACGCGGCGGACGCCCACGCGCAGGCGCTGCTCGAGCTCGACGGCATGCTAACCCGGGGACCTTGTGCAGCTCTGGGTCATCCGGGACTACGAACAACAGGCCTGGTTCTGCAAGCTCCAAGTTTCGCTGCCAGTGGACCACATCGGCCGCTTTGGCGGCGTGGCCATCGTGTCGCAGGAGGGAGACGTTCTGATCCAGTGCGACTCCATGGGGAGAGTGCAGAAGCATCACCAGCCTGAGCAACCATCGGGCTGTCGCCGTGCCACACATGTTTAAGGAAAACATTGTTCCACATGATTGCCTCGACTGTCAGCGGCCCATTGCAGGGTCGTCAGATCCCGCCTTTCTTCCGCGACATGCGAGATGGATGCTACTACAGTTTATGAATCTTTGCTTCAAGTCATCTATCAACTTAAGTCTCTTTTTTTTGGGCAAAGTCCGCATTAAAAATTCCTCTTACTACTACTCAGACTTGGCTCACAACTATTTCAGGCTTTTACTTAAGGGAACTGTACTAAATTTTGGTGACAGTCATTTTATCATAACGAGAAGGATAAATGGAAAAAAGAAACGCAGTAAAAAAAATGGCAGGGCATATGGAGAGAGAGAGAGAGAGAGTTAGGAAAAAATGTGATTGCAGAGTAGAGATGACAAACAGGAATTATGAAATCATGATGATCCAAAGCAACCCACGAGTCGTTTTTACAATTGAATTTTTATGTGCATTATGTGTACATGTACAACATGAGACACGAGGAAAAAATTTAACAAGTCGTGACAACATACGGACATTCAGCTAGTACTGACACAAGATTAATCCACATCACGTGGTCGCAACTTTTAGAATACATATTTGAAACACACATTGACGGAGTAAAAGGATAATCTGCGATGAACTTGTAGTTCAAATACCAGTGTCGAGCTATATATATGCTATTGACAAAATGATATTAATATACGACTTATTATGAAAAAAAAAGTGCACTTGATTACTTGTTAGTATGATTCCGGTCTTCTGACAATTCTTCAAAATGCCCAACAGAAGCTCAATTATCGATCTGGCGGCCATCGTCCTTCTTATAAAAGTTGATCTCCGTAAACTTGAGGTTAAGGCACATCTTCTTCGCCTTGGACCATTCTTGCGGAAGCTTTAATTTAAATTGACAGCATTAGGTATCCGTGTAAGCTTAACTGGTAGAGTTAGAAGGCAAAACAGTATATATTAAGAGAAGATATGTAAGTACCTTGCAGTTCTGCAGAGTAAGTTCCTCCAAGTTGGGAGCTTTGTACAGAAACAAGTCCAACATGTTGTAAACTTCACCGGTCAAGTCGCATTCTTCCAGGAGCAATGTAGCCAGGTTATGAAATTTTGGAAATTCTTGTTGTCCTTCATGTTTTGGCCTAATCTAAAAGAAAGAAGAATTCGATGTCATACAAATTTCTAGATGTCTTCCCTGTAAGTAGATTTCTGAACAAAAAGGGAAAAAAAAAGATCACCATAGAATTAACTCACCATCTCTACAGCCAGGAAGCCGGACAGCTCTAGTCTTGCCACATTATACAGGTTGCAAAGAAGCTCGTACTCTCGTCCCTCCTATCAACATAGCACCTCGTGCTGCGGACCGATGCCTCGACGAGCGACGGCGTGTCAAACACCCATATGTCAAAACAACTCATGACCAGGCGGAGAGAAGTCAGGGCAGAAGCTTGGACGCGCGGGCGTGGAGCACCTGGCTCCTTCGTGTTCGCTCTCCTCCAGCAGCGGTCGACGACCAGCTTCTTGAGGGTGCGAGCGGTGACCACCCCCTCGAAACCAATGGCGCAGCTGGTGAACTCGACGTGCTCCAGATGAGGGCACACGGAGTTGTCGGAGTCGTCCGAGTCGCCGAAACCGCCGGCGTGCAGGACCCCGTTGAGGCGCAAGGTCTTGAGGCGACTCAGATCGGAACGGTGGCCCATGAGAAGCAGGTCGACGGGAATGTCAAACTTGATGTGGATCTCGAGCGTCGCGGGACGGCAGCGGTCGAGGCAGCCGTGAACCCACTCTAGCCACCTGGTGTAGCGTGGCAGCCTCCGACGGCTGGAATCCTGGTTGTCGACGATGTGCAGGCGGAGCGCGTCTAGGGGCAGGTTGTTGTCGTCGTTTCCGCCGCCGCCACCGTGGTGCAAGAGGAGGTTGTTCGCGAAATCGTCGAACCTTGCCCACTCCTCGAGTTCAACCGACTTGTCGCGGTTGCCGTAGCGGTCCGCTGCTGCTTCGGCGTCCTGGAACCCGCTGGTCGATGTCAAGGCGAGGCACGCCACGCCAGACGTCCCTCTGTTGGAACCAAATCTTGTTATTAGTCTTAAAAATAGGTTTTCATCATGTTTATGTTTTTTTCATTTGCATGTAGTCAAGTTGTAACACTAGAAGCTGCGGCATATGTACACTAGAGATGTGATAATGTGTACTTAGGCAAGCTAATAGTGAGTTAGTTAATTAGAGGAGCGATGCATGTACTTGCATGCATAAGCTAGCTGAGAGGATAAGCTCATGTGTACCAGCGGGGACTAGCTCTAGAAGTGATCAGTTAGTTAAGTGAAGGTGCGCGCAGGCGAGTGGACTCCGTGCAGCTAGCTGCATGCAGATCGTGTGTGCATGCTAAGTACTAGTGGTTAGTGGGTGCGTGGTCAGCTGTGTGTTTGGCTATATAAACCCATGTAATCAGATGAGTTAAGTGACATGAGAATTGGGCACCAAAAATCCCATGTGTGTATGTTCTTGTGTCCACCATTCTATGTCTTAGAATTGGGCAGATTTTACATTTGGTATCAGAGCATCTTGAATGATTAAAGTTTAATGTGAAAGTAAATATGAGTAGTGGCCTTGATAAAGCAAAGGTTAGATGTCTCATGCCCCTTGAATACAAGTACCTACACCATGATTACTCAACTTGGGAAACAAAGTAAGTTTAAGTTATCTATCATTGTAAGTAAAAATGGTATTATCAAAAACCTCAACTGGGGTACCTCTTGTCCCATGATATGGATCAAGCCCACATCAAAACAACAAGACAAAAAAACATAATGAACAACCTCAACACCCTTTTTATTTATCACTTGATATAGCTTTTTATTGTAGGTGTATCACAGAAAGTTCAAAATAACATGTAACTAAATTTCCACCATGAATGATGCATGGCTTAGATTAGCGATACAGGTTTCTCTCTAACCATTTATACAAACTCATTTAAACTTACTCTATTTCCACATTATTTCACCATGATAGGCATCCATAAACAAAAGTACATGATATCAACTAAATAAATAATGAAACATGTTGAAAGCTTTGCATGTGACAGCACATATGGGCTAACTCTCAACCTTAAACATTTATCAAGCCACTATCATCATAATATTAATCACAATGGTTCATGTTTATTAAATGCAAGTAAAGTGTGCATCAAGTTCGCGAGAGCTTTTTAACCAATTTTTCCCATTACAATAAATAACATAATCATTTTCATTTAGAGGTGTAGATAACACAAATAACATGATAAACATACTCAGAATATCATAAAGCTAATAGATAGATATGGTGGACTCACTGGAAAACTTTGGTTGAAGGTGTTGCAAACAAGTTTTTACTTGTTGAAATTTTTGGGTTAGCAAAAGGGAGAAAGATGACCATCTAGATGCATGCATGAGTGTCCATAGAACTAACTAATTTATGTCAATCAAGGTGAAATAACATACAACATCAAAACATGAATAAAAGATAGCTTATGATAAAATATTTGCAAATTATTACTCATAAAGAAGCTCATGAATCATGCAACTATATGTGTCATTAAAAATCAGCTTAGACATCCCTTTTCCCAATACAATAAAAGCATGGAAGATATTTCAACCTATATTTCCAGTAGATTTCTCATATATAAATAACAGTGGTGGTCTCAGAACAAAAATCAAACCAAAACAAAAAAACAAATAAAAGACGCTCCAAGTTTATGCGATAAAGTGTATTGATAGAAAAACAGAAGTTAGACGTGTGCAAACCGAGAGTGTCTAGGTACAGTGGGGTTGTCTTGACATCCCCAAGCTTATGGTTTTCACCATCCTTGGATAGCTCTTGGTGCATCTCCTCTAATCCCTGTGAAAAAACTTAAAAACACCTTTTCTCCCATTTCTTTTCTGTGGGGTGACATTAGTAGTGATAGACAAATGCATTACTTGCTGCTTATAATCCCAATACAAAAATTCATGTGAATGTCCAGAAAGTGTATAATGTTGTATGCCTATTAATAAACTCAATTGGATCAACAGGATTCAAGTTAAAAATTCAAAACATGCATCAAACAATATTGGACAGAATCTGTCCAAAAAACTGACAGCAGAAAAACGTATTTTTCTACCTGACTTACACATGTCTGAAAATTCTTAAACAATTCATGCATACAGAGGATGGAAATTTTAAGTCACAGTAAAAATATCAGCTCATTCGGAGTTACAGAATAAGAATTAAAAATCAAACCGTGCACAGACCTGTGCTGGAATGAAATCTCCGCATGCAAAATAAGAACTTTCTCAAATAAAATGGGTAAAACTTGACACTTTATTAAAAATTTCAGAAACTAAGCTAAGAAAACATTCTCTTGTTACAACAAGAGGACACAAACAAAATCGAAAGTAAAAACAACCGGATTGCCTCCCGTAAAATGCTTTCTTTATAGCCATATAGTTAGGCTTACTTACTTGGTATCAAGATGGTTGGAGTGAGGTGTCTTGGCATCCCCAAGCTTAGAATCTTGTATGTAGGGTGAGCTTAGGGGTAACATACCCAAGCTTGAGTGGTTGTCCCTCTTGATCTTTATTTATTACCCTCAACTCTTGCACTTGAAAATTATTTTCACACAAAACTCATCATAAAACTTGATTAGAGGGGTTAGTGTCTCCATAAATGAAATCCTTATAGGTATATCAAAGACATATCATGAGTTGATTCTACACATTAGCTAATATTACTATGGCAGTGTATTGCTCTTTTATCAATAGAACCACACAAAACACAAGTAATGAGAGTAATGCAAAATAAAGACAGAATCTGTCAAAAACTGAACAACACGTAAAGAGTGAATTTTCAGAGGCACTTACATTGCTCAAATCAGAAAACTTTGAACTAATGAATTGTGTAATAATTACTGAATATTGCTGTCGTAAAATATCAAGTCAAAATTCCTTTTATGTGATTTTTAACATTTTTCACAGTGAAGCTCAGAATCTGTTTTCTGGACAGCAAATCACTATTGTTTGATCCTACCTCTCAAAAGAGGTTATTTAATGATGCTCACATAGTAATAAGAATTGAAATGCAAAAGAGAGCATCAAGATAAAAATATGAAACACATTTAAGTCTAACCCACTTCCTATGCATTGGGATCTTGTAAGAAAATAAATCAATGAAGCATATAGTAATTAGCATGGGAAGGTAAAGCAAGTGCAACATTAAAACCTTCAACATAAAGAGAGGAAACATAGTATTATCGAGATATTTAGAGACATGTTTTCCTCTCTCGTAATAAATTTCAGTGCCATCATGAACAAACTGAACAACATAAGTATCATATAAAACATTCTTGTCATGATTCACATGCATAAAAATATTATTATTACTCTCCACATAAGTAAAATCCTTCTCATTAGTAATAGTGGGAGTAAAACTACCATAGCCATCATTGTAATCATCATATATAGGAGGCATAGTATCATCAAAGCAAATTTCCTCCTCAAAGATTGGGGGACTAAAAAGATCACATTTATCAAAACCGGCATCCCCAAGCTTGCAATTTTCCATAGCATTAGGAATAATGGTGTTCAAAAAATTCACGCTAATAGCATTGTCATCACTCTTATGCAAACAAACTCCCATTGGTTTAATTATCTCTTCAAAAGCATCATGTCCTAATTCAATATAAAGTTCATAAAGTTCATAAAGATCTCTAATTTTTTTTGTTGTTTTCCATTTTCTAATTTTTTTGGGTTTTTGATAAATGCAAAACTGAAAGTAAAACTAAGAAAAACTTCACAACCAAACAAGTTAAAGAGGAACCTCCCCAAGCTTAGATGATTGCAAGATATAAAACAAGATAAAATAAATCTAAAGTCTAGTGCACACAAGAATAGAAACTTAAGCGCTACGCTCCCCGGCAACGGCGCCAGAAAAGTACTTGATAACCCCCAAGAGCAGGGGATCACTGTAGCACCTCTCAATGTGGAAGTAGGGTATCGATCCGCAGGAGCAAGAAGGAAAAGTTATCTATTCACTACAACTAAAGTGTCACAAGTTTTAGTTGATTATGCACTAAACAAGTTTAAGGAACAAGATGGTTGACTTAATGGATGGAGGTTTAATGTAACAAAACAAAAATGTAAAAGTGTCCCAATCCTCTTCAATGCAAGAGGACAAGACAAAGGTGTAAACGATGTTTGGAAATAAGGCCTAGGGATCATACTTTCACTAATGGACACTCTCAACAATAATAATATAATTGAATACATAGATATTTCCTCCTCACTATGCTACCCCGAACTATCCTCTGGTTGGATAACGAACACCAATCCAATGTGTAGGGCTACAAAAAGCACACCTTAAAGTTGCATTCCACATCTAGGGACACTTCATGCTTGTCACTATCCGCATCCAAAGATAGTACTAACAAACACCACAATATCATAGAGACATCCAACACAAATAATAACTCATGATAAGTATTCATATAATCTTTAGCCTAAGAGTCACACACGGTGCACACACTGTCAACTTCACACCATGGGACAAAGTTGACTCCGAAAATCACATCAATAAAACCACTTGAGTAGCATACTTCATAAGATGATGAAGAGTAACATCTATGGATTCAACTAGATTACAAAGCTCATGATCACATAAAGATCACACCATGGGAGAGAGAGATAAACCACATAGCTACCGGCATGAGCTTCAGCCCCGATGAGCGACTACTCCCTCCTCATCATGGAGACGGTGGAGATGATCTCGCTGTAGATGTTGATGATGAACAAGACGGAGGGGGGTGGAGCCCTCCGGAGGTGGATTCCGGCGGCGTTTCCCCCCTCCGATCTTCTCCGGTGGCAGCCTTCTGTCTCTCTGTTTCTGGTTTTGTGTTTCTCCGCCGCCTTCCTCTGGAAAACGTCGGGGGACTATTTTTATAGTCGGTTTTAGGTCACGAGGAAGCTTCGGGAAGAAGGATCGACGCAAACGGAGCCACGAGGCCCAAAAGAGGTGGGCCCACGTGGCCAGGTACAGGGGCCGCGTGGGGCACCCTCTTTTGTCCCTCCGGCCTCCGTTTGCTTGCTTCCTTCGCTCCGAGGTATTCCTCCTTCCAAAAAAATGATCCCCGCAAATTTATAGCTCATTATGACGTCGTTAGGGCCCTGAAATAAATAAGGAAAGAAATAGGGTTTTTCTGCCTGCGCAGGATTAATTCCATAAAAAGGGGAAATCATTATTAATTACCAAAAATCATTAAATAACAGTAATATACCCCTTATATGATGCAAATATGAATGGAATATAAGTATTATTGTGCAAAGTTCATGTATGCATTTTACATGCATCAAACGCCATGTCTGTAGATGCGGTGGTTGGCCTGATAAAGATATCCACAACGTCCGCGGGTACCACTTCCTTCAGTTCCTTGCTACGCAGTGCCCGATGCAGCTCACCGACTAGGAGTAGCAGATTGCCATTGAAGCCATGTCGTCTTGCATCTCTTCCCCAACTGCTAGCTCTTAAAGATCAAACAATGAGTGTTGGCGTTCTTCTCATAGCTAGTGCGCGGGAGCATTTTTCTCTTCCATTCATGGCAATCCCAGTTAGGAGTTAGCACAAAGCCAAAAACTCTCAGCCGGAGTAGGTTTGTCTTGTACGTCGGCAGGGCGACTGCGTGCTCTCGTAGGATCCTCGAGCTTCCCCACCACAGAGAAAAGGAGAACGCCGTCGAGATGAGCACGGTCGCCGCGCTGACCGCGAGCGACATCACGAACATGAACGCCGAAGAAGATGACCACATAGATGCAGAGCTGGAGGGCGACTAGCAAGCCAAGTACCGAATTAGCAAGGATCTCTGCTTAGAAGAGGACGAGACAAATGTTGATGAATTAGTGGCCTTCAACAGCGACGTTCCGTCCGGCAACGCGCCAACGGTAGCCTTCGCGTAAGCGCAGGTTCCTTGCTTTCGATTTATCTAAGAAGTGTTTCCTCTCGCTGTGCCGCTAGTGGTGAGCAGCCATTGCTTCATCGGCCACACCGTCGGCGACGGCTAGGAGATGGTGGTTGTCGTCGAGGACGAGCGGTTTGGAGTCGGCGGGAAAGCAGGGGCGACCTGACCCACGTCCTTGACCCAGCAGAGGGGACACCATGTCGAGCATTGGATCATGGCAGCGAGCTGCCATCGGCAACTGAAGGAAGCCCAACGGATTGGTATTATATTTCCCCGTATTTCATTTTTTTTGCAATATAAATCATGCTTGCGGACAGAAAACCGAGAGAAGCACCGGATGGACGCCACGTGTAGCGGCCGCACGGATGGGCACACAGAGCGGGCGCAGGCGGTTTGCATGTGCCTGCTCCGTGCCCATCCGTGCGGCCGCGTACATGGCGAGCATCGGACGGCCGACGTCGACTTCTTTTTCTTGAGAAAAAAACAGAAATTAAAAATACATAGCGCATACGAATCGACTCGTATCGCTCCTCTAATCATCTGAACTTAGAGCTCTAGCATCAATGGAGGACGGAGGGGATAAAATTGCCGGGATATCCTCCGCCGCACCCCCGTCCCTCCCGGCCTCTTCCTCTCTCGCGCGGGTCGCTAGTCTTATCCTAGTTGCCCCCTCTTTTCTCTCGCCGGAGGAGAAGGTAGTCTCCGGCTTGAGCCTGGAATCAGCTGGAAAAGTACCTGTCAAGACACCTGACTTCGGAAGCTCCATAAATTCCAGAAAAATTCGGAGATAAATATTATGTGAAATAAGCCATGGAGCCAAAAGGGCGCACGGAGGCGAGCTCCAGGGAGCAGGGGCGGCCCCTACCGCGGGCCCACCCTAGGCCGCGGGTGGGACCCGCCCCTGGCCCCTGTGGCCCCCCTCCGGCTCCCCTTCGGTGTATTACTTCCCTTTGACCTTAAAACGTCGGGGGTATCGAAGAGGAATTTTTCCACCGCCTCCATGAAGCGGAAACCAGACAGAGAGAAGAAGAGCTCCGGCAGGGAGAAATCTGCCGGGGAATTTCCCTCCCGGAGGGGGGAATTGTCGACATCGTCATCACCATCACGCCGGGCATCATCGGGATCATCATCAACACCATCTACATCATCAGCACCATCATCACCGTCACCGTCCCATCTCATCCCGCTGTAGCAATTGTCATTGTTTTGTTATTAGTTCATTGGAATTGTATCCCAGGTGTTGATTACTACTTATAATTGATGCTTGAGAGTTTTATCGGTGAATTGTCTTTACAATCAGATTGTTGCCCTTATTCATATCACCTCTGACCATGATCTATATGATGTCTTGTGAGTAGTTCGTTTGGTTCTTGAGGACATGGGGAAAACCTAGTTGCTAGTAATTGCATAATGTTGAGTAATATTTAATGGTTTGATTTATGTTGTGGTGTTATTCCTCTAGTGGTATCGTATGAACGTCGACTACATGATACTTCACCTTTCAAAGGGCCTAGGGGAATGCATAGTGTATTTAGTTTGCTTATGGTAGGATTGCAGGAGTGACAAAACCTAAACCCCAATTTGTGAACTAGTGCACTAGGAAGCGTAGGGTCTCGGAGTTTAAGGCTGTGGTTAGATTTTTATTTTAATTAGTTTCTTGTAGTTGCGGATGCTTGCAAGGGGTTTAATCACAAGTATGTATTTGTTTAAGTAAGGGCGGTGCATTAGTATAGGTCCACCCACACAACACTTTATCAAAACATTGAAGGTTAATCACCGGCGTGCAATGAAACTGGCTAGGTAGAAACTCCCATGTGTCCTCGAGAACGTTTTAATATTCACAAGTAACACAACCGACCTGTCCTTAGAGCTTAAAAGGATTGTGCTATTTGCTATAATTATTGTAGCACTCTTTTATTTACTTGTTCTTTGAATCAAAAATCCAAAAATATTTCTCTTTTAGTGCTTGTAGTGAAACCTTGCTGAAAACTACTTGTCAACACCTTCTGCTCCTCGTTGGGTTCGACACTCTTACTTATCGAAAGGACTACGATAGATCCCCTATACTTGTGGGTCATCAGCCACCCATGTCCACACTGAGCGGCAACACCGCTCGGGGAGCAGGAAGGCAGATGTGAAATCTCATGGGAGGCTCTCAAAGCGAAAGAGGGGGGGGGGGGGGGGGGGGGGGGGGGAAACCAGAGGGGGAAATGAGCTCGCCCTGTTTTCCTACGGATTCGGCCCAAACTTGAAGTTTTTTTTACTTCGCACAAAATTAGAACCGCAAATTTTATACTTGGTCAATTTTGGAGTAGAGGGAGCAGTGCATTATATATATGATTATTTTCGGTCTTAATTGGAGCACCGAAAAAATATAGGTAACTAAAAACAAGATTATGATGATAAACTGCCTTTTGATATTGTTCTAGGTAGTAACATTTTGTAATTTCTTTCTCTTTTTCACGGGAACACAGATTACGCATAGATGCTTACTAACACTAGCGTCGGTCGCCGACATCTTGGTATATACGACAAGTACGTGACAAGTAATCCGTCTTAGTGAAACAAACACACTTGTGACGATCGATCGAACCTGCAGTTCGATGTCCTGTACAGCCATCCATCAGCCATCTACACCGGTCACACCCACGTACCCAACGGTTGTTTCAGACAGACAGACGTTCATTTGAAACTCTGTCTTTTTGGAGGAATTCGATCTCGGTGGTCCATACTCTCTCTAAGTACGCTCGTACGTTAAGGTTCAGACACTAGATTCTGTGTTAATTATCGAGTACATTGTGTCCTCGATCGACCTTAATTACATATACAAATTCGCAGGAAACATTAGTACACCAGGAACATCTAGTACTACCCCAAATTATTAAATAAGCCCAAATGTATGTATGTATGTATGTATGTATGTATGTATGTATGTATGTATGTATGTATGTATGTCCTCAACTCAACCTCGATGGATCGATCGATCTGCAGGTGCTGTACGCCTACTGACATCATGCCGCTGGTTGTTGGACAGTTATGTACCACCCACCAGCTTGATCGATTGAAAACTAATATTTGAACGAGGCAGCAGCCAGCAGCCAACGGTGCTTTAAAATCGCCATGAGCATGCAGCAGCAGCAGCGGCAGCAAACGGA
>QRDG01000265.1:891790-926152 GCA_012064385.1 Puccinellia tenuiflora | reverse complement strand
TGGTCGAGTCCCACACCAGCTTCCCCTGGAAGCCGACCACCTCCTTGACCAGCTCGGCGAGCTCCTTGATGGTGACCTCGCTCCCACTCCCCACATTGACATGCTCCAGCCCGGAGTACTGATCCATCAGGAAGATCACGGCATCGGCGAGGTCATCGACGTGCAGGAACTCGCGCAGCGGCGAGCCGGAGCCCCACACGACGACCTCGGCGGCATTGGTGGCCTTGGCCTCGTGGAACCTGCGGATCAATGCTGGCAGGACGTGGGAGTTCTCCGGGTGGAAGTTGTCCTGCGGGCCGTAGAGGTTGGTGGGCATGGCGGAGACGGCGTCGAGGCCGTGCTGGATGCGGTAGGCCTGGCACATCTTGATGCCGGCGATCTTGGCGACGGCGTACCACTCGTTGGTGGGCTCGAGCGGGCCGGAGAGAAGGGATTCCTCCGGGATGGGCTGCGGCGCGAACTTGGGGTAGATGCAGGAGGAGCCGAGGAAGAGGAACTTGCGGACGGAGCCGCAGCGGAGGGCGGCGTCGACGACGTTGGTCTGGATCTGGAGGTTGGCGGCGATGAAGTCGGCGGGGAAGGTGGAGTTGGCGTGGATGCCGCCGACCTTGGCGGCGGCGAGGACCACGTAGCGGGGCAGCTCGGCGGCGAAGAAGGCCTCGACGGCGGCCTGGCGGGTGAGGTCGAGCTCGGCGTGGGTGCGGACGACCACGTCGGTGAAGCCGAGGGAGAGCAGGCGGCGGTGGATGGCCGAGCCCACCAGGCCGCGGTGGCCCGCCAGGAAGACCTTGCCGCCCTTGTCGGCGAGGAAGGCGGGATGCGGATCTGCGAGTAGAACAGGGGAAGAGGGGTCAGAGGGGGCGGATAAGGGGGAGTGGAGACTCGACCTGGGCAGTCGGAGCTTACCGGCGGCGGGAGTGACGGTGCCCATGTCGCCGGAGGTGGGTTGGGGGGATGGGGCTTGGAGGCGGGGGATTTGGGGTGGTAATTAAGGAGGCGAGCTAACGAACGAGTGGGTTTGGAGTTGCTTAAACTTCTGGTGAAACTTTATTGAAAGTACACGGGAGGCCTCGCAAGATCCACGACGGAGGCGTTGACATTTTGAGTATTTCGATGCAATGCAACAGTAGTTAACAAAATAATTAGGAGTTCTGCAAGACCTTACGAATTCTATGTTTGTAGACTGAATTCCACTTTATGCATTTGACACTAATTATAGTGAAATTTCTTCTAGATTATCTCTCTTAAAATTGTTGCGCTCTCTTTTCCGATACACGTTCATTGAGAAGGTGGATGATATGGCCTATCGACTGGATTTACCAAAAGGATCAACAGTGCATCCGGTGTTCCATGTCTCCCTACTTCGTCAAGCACTCTCTCATGGTACGCCGGTAACCAAAACTTTACCCAGTTCTGTTGATGCTTTTGTTGTTCCTGCCAAGGTTTTATCGCAAAGGTGGCGCAAACAAGGTGGTGGAGCAGGTGTTGATCCAATGGCTGCCAGGATCAAGAACAGATGCCACATGGGAGGATCGCGAAGAGTTACAAACTCGTTTCCCATCGGCACCAGCTTGGGGGCAAGCTGGTTCTCAAGGAAGGAGGGGTGTCTAGGTACTTGACCGTACGATGGAGACTAGAGCAACAAAGGAGCCTGATGTTGTGCAGGAAGGGGAAGATGGTGACAACGCGGGAACTACAAACATGGAGGGAAGGCCCATTCGACGAGCAAGCCCAACCCAAGGTACTTTGGGCCCGCGTGGACCCAGTGACTATATGAGCACGCACGTCCAGAAGGAAGGATCATCCAGTTGGATCACACGAACGGCTCTGGCTTTCCTTCCCCTGTTGTCTATCTCTCCTACCTCAATGCCCCTCCTCTGTAATTCAAATTCCGTAGACTTGCACTGACAATTGGTGAATCATATATCGAAACCCTAGACGATCCGTACAGAAGTGATTGGGTTTTCTTTATGCACTTCTTTGTCATGACAGAAGTGTTTGGGTTTTATTTCTGCAGTGAGGGTGGCGTCAGTTTAATTAATTTTTCATGATAAATCGCAATGACACTTTCATTTTCTTCATGGAAAATTGGAAAACTAACTTCGAACAAGGAATTAATGACTATTGTGGAGATAAAAAATCTAGGACGGGCCACAGAAGTATCATATTAAAAATTAGAGTGATTAGGATAAAACCACCCCTCTAACGTCAAATGTTTGAGAAAACCACCACTTTATATTTTTGTAGCAAAAAACCACCAAATTTTGCTTCATCGTTCGCAAAAAGCACTAATCGTGAACCGAACTGACGAGTGGGACCCACCGTCAGGCAGACGTGGCAGTAATTGGGTCAATTTTCTGAGTTGACCTGGCCTCACTCTTCAGGCCAATTAAAAAAACTCAAAACTGCAAAAAAAAAAAAAAACTGCAAAGCGGCCTATACGACCACACACGGCGGCGCTTCTCGCACCCGCGCGCGCGTCCCGGCGACCTGGGCTTGGAGGCGAACCAGAGAAGGAGGAGGCCGGGTCGAGCAGGCAGCTGGCGGTCGGCCCTGTTAGAGTATATTCGTGTGTTTCGTGCTGATTCTGCAGTAGAGTATATCTCCCAGCACCTGCGTGGTGTCCTTGCTGAGCAGGGCACCCTTGCCCAGTTCTCGTGTCCCGGTGCCCATGCTCAAAATGGTGTCGCCGAGCGTAAACATCGTCATATTCTTGAGACTACCCGTGCTATGATGATTGCTTCCTCTCTTCCGCCGCATTTCTGGGCTGAGGCTGTTGCTACGTCGACTTACCTCATTAACATTCAGCCGTCTGCTGCCCTTCAAGGTGGCATTCCTCTCGAGCGTCTTTCTGGTACCTCTCCAGACTACTCGGCCCTTCGTTTATTTGGTTGCGCTTGCTATGTTCTTCTTCCTCCTCGCGAACGCACCAAACTGACCGCTCAGTCTGTTGAGTGTGTTTTTCTTGGATACAGTGATGAGCATAAGGGCTACCGCTGTTGGGACCCTGTTGGTCGTCGGATGCGCATCTCCCGTGATGTCACGTTTGATGAGACGCGCTCCTTCTATCCTCGCCACACCTCTGGCACTTATCTGGTGGATGATATCTCTTTTCTCCTTTTTCCTGATTCACCTCCTGCTGTCTCTTCTCCACCTCCTAGTTCTTGTGCCCTGCGGAAGAACTCGAACGCGTCGCGGGAGCTCGCCGCTGGCTGCTGCCCGCCGCCCGCGTGCCCGCTTCGACTTGGCGAGCTCGCGCTGCTCGGCTAGCTGCGCGTACGCCTGCTCGGTGCTGCCGCCCGCGCGCCCGCGAGCTTGGCCGCACGCTGGCCCCTGCGCTCGAGCTGCTGCGCACACCGTGGCTGGCCGGACGCCCGCACGCTGCTCGCCGCTGGTGGCCTGAACCGGAGCTGGAGAAGACGAGAAGGCGCCGGCGTCTGTGGAGCTGATGGATCAATTCCTTCGTTGGGGGGAAGTCTACTCGGCAAGGAGAAGCTTAAGGACATTGAGACGGGGCTAGGAGCCTAGGAGAGGCCCTCGATGACGGCAGGACATGGATGCCGACGCCGGCGCGCTCCGGGACACCGACCACGTTCTCAGCGTACACTGCACGCTAGCAAGCAAAACTCGTCGGGGAGGTATAAGGACACACTGCGGAGCTTCTGGCGTACTCAGTTTTGGCTGAGGATGGCCGGAGCGAGGAGCACGGCGCGGACCTGCGGCGGCGAGAGCACCCCGTGTGCTGGGCTGGTCCGTCTCCTGCCTAGCATGGTCAACGGGATGAAAAGGTTTTCTTTATTTTTAATTGGAGATGACATGTTTGAGTGGGTCCCACCACCTTTTATTTTCCACGTCAGCAAATGTTTTCTGCCCTGTGCCACGTCAGCCTGATGGGTGGGTCCCACTCGTCAGTTCGGCCGTCAATTCGCTTTCAATTCGCGATTAGTGCATTTTGCGAACGCTGAAGTAAAATCTGGTGGTTTTTTGCTACAAAAATGAAAAGTGGTGGTTTTTCGAACATTTGACGTCAAAGTGGTGGTTATATGCTAATCACTTGAAAAAGTGCGATTTTAATTAAGTGAAGAGTACATCTTGCACTTTTTCTCAGTTGTAGTTTACGCTGTAAACTTGCACTTTTCTAAGTCTACTGTGGTTTAAGGAAATCTTATTCAATAATGACTTCGCAAAACTAATAAAGTGATGTAATCCTCCATCATGAGCGATTGAGCATCTCATCTAGATGTACATATAGAATCTCAATCGAGCCATATTGGTAACCGTAAAACAAGAGAGGCAAACAAAAGTAGAAGCTAGGTAACGTGCATGCACCATCTTATTTAGTTCCCCTTTTGAACGGGTTAATCAGTACTGATCTTTGGAGCCAGGAGCCGGGCGGTAGAAGTAGGGCTCGTCGAACCACCACATCTTCCTCCACAGGATCCCCATCGCCGACGACGACGCCGATCCAGCAGGAGCTTGTGCTGAACTCGGCGAGGGAGACGCCGGCGCCTCCGCTTCCACGAAACCCAGTTCACCTTCTAGCACAATCTCCAACACCGGCGTTGCCGCCGGAGCGGCCCCCGGGGTTCCATCTACACAACCTGGGACACCTGGCGACGGTCCTTCTGGCTCCTGGAGAAGGACGCGAGCTGCGTGCGCGGTTTGCCGGGACGGCGAGGTCGACGCCGCGACGAGGAAGGAGAGCAGGAGGAGCAGAGTGGCAGTGGTAGCGGATGGAGCCATCGGATTGATCGATGTTCGAGAGTTTTTTGGAGCGGTTTAATTGGTGAGAACGATCGAGAGCTGTGCACTGTGAATTAACCTGTTCGTGAAGGTCGTTCGTTTATAGTATGCAGCAGAGATGCAATGCGAAGCATCAAACGCGCGCCAAGTAGTAACTTCTTGCAGAATTAAATTCGTAGTGGAGCGGCTCAATTAAGAAAATTTTACCGTCTCACCTGTTGATGGTAACTCCAGGTTTAATCAAGAGTGAAGAGTGGTAAACTTGGTGGCGAAACGTACACAGAGCCACCAGTTTTTTTTTTTTTTGAATTACACAGAGCCACCAGTTGATATGGTGGCTTTAATCTCTCGTCACGATGCCATCGTACGTTTCAGCCTTTCTCTTCGCCGTTCGATGTAAACTTTTTTTCTTCTAAGGAACTTCTTATATTACCGTTAAAACTTAAAACTCATAGTACTCCGTATATCATTACATTGCTCTCAAGAACAGAGCAAAAAAAATGATGTGCCTAGCTGCACAATATAAGAGTTTGGTCTAGACCGATTAAGAGCATGGAGAAACCAGAGATTATCGATGGAGCCAAACAGCCATCGATCATCCTTTGATAACCCGGGTTCGAATATGCCGCAATCGCAATCTCGAAGGGCCTCTATGCTCCATACCAGTTGATGCCTTTATAGGCGTATGCACTTGAGGTGGGGGACAATTGAGCTGTAGATAACTATGAACCCTCACCAAGCTCAACCTCAGCATATCCCCGCTCTTGAATCTGGGATGATATGTTGCCGTCCACATCTGGTGAAAGAACCCGAACAGAAAGAGGATGGCTTCTTCAGCATGATCACCATCAGACAAAGAAATATTGTGTGGCAAAAGCTCTTGAGAAAATCCTGCTCCTTAGTTAGGTAGACTCGCAGATCTTAACGATTGGGCCAAACTTGCAACCAAGCACGAAGGACCTCCCATGGCCAAGGATAACGACGACACAAGATTGCCATCGTTGAGCATCTCCGTAGGTTGACATCGCAGCAACTGGGGTATAGGATAATAATAATAGTGTATCGGTCCAAAAAGTTCTCGATGTTACAATTTTGAGACAATGCAAAACGCATAGTCATCAAACGATTATGGAACCATCAAGAACTGCAAGAGCACATTTAATCTTGGTAGAACCAACAAATGATAGATACCAACGAGTAAGACGTGGGAGGGATAAGGATCAAGTGCAAACTAGTTATAAATATCTCAGATACATGATAGTTATCTATATTGTTGCAACTAAGCTAGCAAACCATACTCTACAAACAAATCCTACCATATTTGTTAGATTCTTACTCTTGAGAACCGTCAAAAATAAATTTAAAGATACTAAAGTTAGCATAAAAAACAAAAAACACACACCATAACGTAAGGAAAAATAAAATCAACTGAGAATTGTTATTTTCTAAAACCCATTATACCTTGCCGGGGGGATTCGGTTTAGCAAAAGGTTTTAAGGAGGGATTTTTTTTTTGAAAGACCAACGAACGTCCACAACAGAATAGAGTTTGAGTTTTGCACGATTGTGTTTGTGCATGTTTGATTTTAAAACAAATAGTACTATCCAACAATTTTTTTAATTTGTTAGGATTTGTAAACAAGTAAAAAAATATAGTACAACATAGTGATATATGTGGAAATCATAAGTTACACGAGCGACACGCCCGCAAGACTCGTAGGCGGACTCTCATCCAATTATAGCACGTCATCGGGATATCAATCTCATTGTAGGTAGCATTGGAATTCACGATTAGCCCACATGCCCTGAGATTTCTGTTGACATTGTGTTCTCCGGTCGGGTGCTGATCCAGAGAGTTGGTGGTATGTTTTGCATGACTAGCGCCAGTTGAAGACTAACACTACTGAAAGATAAAGGTGCCGTAAAACAAACATCATATTTTCGAAACGATTTTATATTGTTTTAAATAGATTTTTTTCAAATAATTATGCCTTTTGATTATCTAATAACTACTATAAGTCGAGGCAACTTGATTTTTGTATATTTTTATGGATATTTCATATATAAAAAATCCAAAGCCAAAATTGCGTACAAAAATCCGAAGCTTTTTCCTGGCTGCCAGAACCCGAGAACCGTGTGTGGACAATCGATGACGTGGAGCATAGTGGATTACCGCCACAGATCAATGGGACTGCGGTCTGCGACACACTTGCTCTTCCAATGTCTCTACTGAATTCACATATGGACCGTGATCAATGACTGTTTGGGCTGCCCTACCTTGAGTCGCTAGCCTGGCAAGGTTTGCAGGATGTCCGGTCTTAGGGCATGTACAATGGTAGGGACGGCGAGTCTTCTTTTACGCCTCCACGTCATCTGTAGAAGACACTAAATATCAGTCGTACAATGCGCTATCTCTTATTATCATCTCTAGCAATTAATGAGAATTAATTAAATTTAGTATGAAATTAGCTTAATAAGAGAAGACATGTGGTACAATGGACAAAATAGACTTCTCTTAATATTTAAGAGATCATCCCTTATCTAAGGGAAGACAACCTTCTCTTCCCTCATTCTCTCTCCTCCAACTAAGCAAAATCCAACGTGGCATATATAAGGGAAGGCTGACATCACCCCATTGTACATGCCCTTAGTGGACTAGAGTACTTGATGCCAAGGGAGCCCCTATGTTTCGCTAGCTGCGAGACCGAGCGTTCAGCTCGTCGGCGTCGATTCGCCAGCGGTACCTCCATATGGGTCGGCCCACTTACGGCTAGTTTTTCCTTTCCGTTTTTTCTTTCTTGTCATTATCTTTATATTTTTTTGTTTATTTCTTTTTCCTTCTATTTCTTTTCATTTTTTATTTTTATCTTTTGTTTAAAATCTGAAGATTTTCAGAGATCTAGATATTTTTCAAAATTGAAATATTTTTATAATTTGAACTATTTTTACAAATAAATAGATTTCATCAAATGATTTTTAAATATGAACAATTAAAAAATCGGAACAATTTAAAAAGAGTATTTTAAAATAGGAATAATTTTCAAAAACTTTAGTTCTATTGAATCGAAATTATCGGTCAACCGAAAATAATAGTGAACCAAAAGGACGGTGAAACCGAAAATGATTGTGAACCGAAAAATACCGATAAACCAAAAATAATAGTGAATTGAAAAGAAACTAAAATTCAGGTAAACCAGAAATAAAAGTGAATCAAAAATGTCGGTGAACCAAAAAAATTATGAACCAAAAAAGAACAAAAATTAGGGTGAACCGAAAATTCGGGTGACAGAAAATTATCATAGACAAAAAAATTGGATGAACCAAAAATACCGACGAACTGAAAATAATAATGAACCAAAAGAAAACTAAAATTTGGAAAATAATAGTGAACCATAAATACCGGTTAACCAAAAAATAGATTATTGAAAAGTGAAACATATTTGAAAAATGGTCCATTTTGAAAATGTTCATTTTTTAAAAAAATTTCAGATTTGGAAAAAATGGTCAAGTAGGCAAAAATATTCATGCATTATGAAACCTAGAAAGAAAAAATAACAGAAACAAATTAAATTGAAAAAAGGCTCCTAGACCACGACCCGTCGCAAGCGACACGTGGACGAGCACGTGTTACTGCATGAAGAAGAAAAGGAAAAGAAGAAGAAAAACAAAAAAAGAAGTCCAAAAATGGGCCGGCCTAGTTAGGTGCCCTATGCGGACGACTCGGTGCCCGCGCTCGCAGAGGGGCATCAACAACGGTAGAAGAAAAGCCACCACGAAACAGGCTTTCACAGCTTTATAAATAAAGCAACAACCACCATACACCAGCGATACAAACGCAACACCACAGAAGCTGGGGCAGCACACACAAACCCAAAGAAAAGAAAAAGAAGACATAGACGGATCGACTAAACTACGGTGACCCGCGACCGCTGCGCCCTCCGAATAAGTACCACCACCCTCCTAGCATAGAACCGTCGAGTACAAAGCAACACCTTCAAGAAGGAGAGCGCGTGCTGCTGCCCGGACCATAGGTCCTAGGGTTTCCCCCCCGGCACACGGATGGAAGCGGACGACGGGTAGCCACGACACCCTTCAGGAAGGGGAGATGCCACCCAAAGGAGGCACCGCGCCGGTGTCGAGCGAGCCGACAAGGATTTATCCCGAAAAACCCGGTCCACAACCCCCGGACGATCTGTAGCACAGGAGCACCACGAGGGTGAAGCCTTGGTGCCACCAGACTCTCCGCCCACCAACATGCGCCACCACTGTCACGAAGCCGCCATCGTCGTCTCACCGAAGGCGTCATCACGAGGTCTGCAAGACGACTGCGAGGAGTAGCCAAATTCAGGGTTAGCAGTACCGCGGCCGAGCGGGAGGGAACTACCTCCACCGCCGAAGACGGTAGTCGACCGGGCGTGGCCGCAGGGCACACCAGTCCCAATTAGGTTCGGTCGGGCCCAGCAGGCCCGTGAAGCCCCCGCCTGGGGCACACCAACCCCAATCAAGTCTGGTCGGGCCCGGAGGTCCGGAAAGCCCGCTGCCACGCTGCAACAGGCCGGCCGCCGTCGCCGCTGCACCCTGCACAGGCTATACCTGCTGCCATCTGCAGATCGGGCCTCTCGGAGACTCAGGCCGCCCGCCCCAACCCATATGGGCCCCACAGGGCCCGTATCTGGGCCAGGGCCGCCGCCGCCCTCAGCTGCTCGTCGTGCTGCGGTGCTGTGTCGCCCCACCGCGCCACAAGCACGCCGCCGCCATGTTGCCTCCCGGCCGAGGCCGAGCCGCCGCCACCCGAACCACACCACCGCTGTGCCCGAGGAGCCCCGCCTCCACCTTCAATGCGCGGGTAAAGCCAGGCCCCCCGCTGCCGGTGCCGATCAGGCCGAACCCGACGGCCTCTGCCGGCGGCGATGACGAGGAGGCGGGGACTAGGGGGCGCTCGAGTTGGGAGACGCTGGAGGCGCGCGCCGCTGCCACGGGGGGCGGGGGCCGCACACGAGGGAGGGGTGAAGGGGGAGGGAGGGGGAGGACGTCGGCTGCGGCTGCCGCTAGAGGAGGAGGCGCGAGAGGTTAGGGTTAGGAGGATAGCACTCCGAGGACTTTGTTCTTTTAACCTGGTAGAAGAAAAGCAACGACGACGCTTCTTATTTTGGTCTCTTTGGAATTATGGAACACACGAATGCTAGAGTCTTCAAACAGAAAAACACCGCGCATTCGATAATCGTCACACGCATCAAGCGGGAGGGGTCTACTTGAGTTTTCGCTGCGCAAAGCACTTGGGTCACCTTCTACCAGGAATATTTGAAGGCTATGGCCTTTGATGAGCATGAAGCAACTCACCTAGCGGCATTTTTCTCATATTGCGAAAAAAGACAAACATTAGAGCATCTTTACCTGCGGCAGTTAAATTGTGTCCGACACCCCCAATCTGTGTCCGCTTTGGGGGACACTTGTCTAGCATCTTTTTTATGCCTCTCCCACATCGGAACCCTCGAAACCGCCTGATCGATCAAAATTTCTCAATTTTTGAACACAACTTATATTAAACAAAATATAATTTCGGATACAAACTTGATTGAACAAAATAGAAACTAAACACTAAATCTAAACCCCTTTAATTCTACTAAACTATTATAGCCGCGAAGCTCTAGAACTTTGGGCATTTTCTAGTGCACTGCTCGAGCTACTTCGTGCATATGTAGATGACGGAAGAGGCTGGCGACGAGCTCAGCGGCCGTCCCCCCCCCCCCCCCCCCAACATATGCATTGCTCAAGCTACTCCTCACATAAGCATATATCACTGATTTAGGAGGCCCACGACAAGCTCACTGCCCACCGTTCTCGTGCAACATCGATATATGATCGACGTAGGCCGTGGAGAATGGTTTCCTTGACGAGAATCTTGAAGGCCCTAATTGTAGTTGGAATCTATACCAATGCCCGACACAGCTTGTTGGCGGAATAGGTGGCTGATCCTCCTCCTTGGCAGACACGTCGTCAGGCGGCTCGGTGTCGGTGTCGGCGGTGGAGAAGGTGTGGAGGCGGCCGTTGTACACGGAACCCACCACGGGTCCCAGTAGGGCGTTGACACGTTGAACTACGACAGGGGCCCCTCCTCCCTTGGCGTGACCTGAGCCATCTCGGCTTGCCAGAACGCCTAGATATAGTCCACCCGTGCCCTGCTCGGTGAGAGGCGGCGCAACCGGGACGTTGTCAAGGCAGCCAACCGGTTGGCTACCACCGAAAGTTTGTTCCAGAGGTGGTGCTCCTGCCTCCTCGACCGTCATCATACGACGGCCATCAGGCGCATCAGACGCGGGGCTGTGGAGATGGTCGTGGAGGTGACGACACTATAGCCCGGGTCGTCTCCTACCGGAGCCTCAGAATGCGCCATGTCTGGTTGCGGTGCTCGCAGCGCACCACAGACGCCGCGTCAAGGCGGTGACGTCGTTCATAGTCTTTCGCCATCGGAGACCATGGCGCCATCCACCTCGTAGACCATCGTGCCGCTTTGACCAGGCAGTAAATCTGCCCGACATCTGCTATGATGTTGCGCCGCCTGCATGTGTCGTTTGGGGAAGTGATGCCATTTAACGCGACCATACCAGCCTCCTGGCACGACATCATTAAGTAAAAAAAACACTATCGCGGGTCGTGCCTTTCTGAAGAGCGATGCAGACGTTGTCCGGTACCGCCGAGCCGATTTCCAAAGTTGATGACCAGCTTGATGTTACGTTCCATCAGTTCGGATTTTTGAGATAGTTGGCTAGTACATGAAACATGGCACTCGATAGTACCGAACATGATCTAGACCGGGCTAGACGAGAACTTTCGGGATGTCAATGTGACCACCGGTTTGGAGGCCCAATTGCGGGATGCCGGACACATGTCCGGCGTTTTTTTTGCGCCACCCACACCGGTACCCCCTAAAGGAATCCCCAAACACAAATTACCATCAACCCAAAATATACAATTGCGAATTGGCCAACACAGTTACACTGGCCAAGTAGTAGTTTCACCGGCCGGCCAACACAGGCACGGCCAGGGTAGTTGCATCGACCGGCCAACACAGGCACGGCCAGGCAGTTTCTCACCGGCCAACACTGGCGCGGCCAAATAGTTCAAACCGGCCAACACAGGCAGACCAATAAAATATGACTAGACCTCGGCACCGCGACCAAATCATCCCTCCTGGGTGTCGGCGTCCTCGGCCATTTGTTTCCTCACATTCATGATGCGCGCCACCTCCTGGGCAAAGTACTCTTGGCGATCCGCCGGCATGTTTGACGTGTCCGTGGCCATGATCTTGATCTCCCGGGCTTCTTGCATCTCCTTCACCTTCATCTCTTTCACCCCCCTTATTTCTTGCATCTCCTTCATCTTGTGGCCTTGTATGGTGTAGACCATATCCCACCATTGGTTGTTGGCTTCGTACATCTTCTCTTTGAGAATGGTGGATTTGGCTATGAACGTGGAACTTTCCTCGTGTAGGGCGTTAGATGCACCGCCCTTGTGTGCCGCCGCCCGGCGAAGAAGAGAAGCGCGATTGCTGGAACGCCGACAACGATGCATCGTTGAAGTGGGTCGGGAAAGACGGCGACGACGATCCCCGAGGAGGGCAAGACGACGAGCTCCCTTGGCTCATGCCGCCTAAAGATTGGACGGCGAGGCCCTGCGCTATCCTCAATTTCACCCGATGTCGCCGGTCAGCTCGTAACCGGGCCGCCGCCGCCCGATCTGCTTCGTCTTGTGGGCGGATCACTCGCGCCGGATTCGAAGCCATCGTCGCCGGCTATTGGACGTGATGAACGTGCCGGCGGAGGGACGAGAAAGGAGTACGGGTGGGGGGTGGCAGCGGTGGTGAGGTAGAAGGGGAGGGCTTTGTGAGAATGGAGGGAAGAAACTCAAGATTTGGCGGCCGGCGCGGCAATGTAGGGGGAAATTTCCCGCCATTCGTTTCGTGTGGCTGACGGGCGGGCCATATCTATCGGAGGCTCGGGCCGGACAGTGTCCGGCACCGCGAAGGTAGCCCCCAACTTTGGAGGCCCTGTTGGCGGTGCCGGATAGTTTTTGGGCCGGACAAAGCCTTTGCGACCCCCAAGTGTGGCCTGTTTTTCTGTCCGGGGCCGTAATGGAGCTTTAGGGGCCCTATTGCGACCCCCGGTGGAGATGCTCTTAGTCCTATCTCTTAACCATGTACCGTCAGTTAGCACGCATATGTGGTGTTGCCACCTGATGATCGGTGATTGTAGCGTTGGGTTGTGCCCCAAACGAAGGCGTGGATGTAGTAAGTAGCAGTTTTCCCTCGTTAACGAACCGAGGTTTATCGAACCAGTAGGACTTTGAAATCAACAACAAAGTGAATGTTGAAGATCTCTGGTGCTTAATCTTCAAGAGACGTGGACCTACACACACTCAACCAATTACATTCCCCCCAACGGCGGAAAGGTTGTCAATCTTTCCGGTCTCGCAGAAAACAAAACGATTAATTGTATAGTGAAATAGATGAAAATATGAAAGTGGACCAAAGGAGTAATAATGATGAAAAGTGATGAATAAAGGTTGCAATCAATGTAAAAGATGGACCGGAGGCCATGGGTTCACTAGTGGAGTCTTTCAAGTAAATAAAACACTCATATAATCGGAAAGTCCAAATGGAGGCAGAGCTCCATAGAGCTCAGTTTCAAAAAAAAATGAATCTGCATATTTTTGTTTCGAACAATTCTGAAAAAAATCAGAGTTGTAGTCAATACATTGATCCACCACTGTGTAAATTTTCAAGACCAAATTCGTATTATTATGAGCTACACAAAAAAGACAAATCTGACAAAATTTCAAAATTTTAAGACTGTGCACTGTTCACCGATTCAGATCTGCCGATTTGTCTTTTTTCCCCAGATCAGAATACAACGTATTTCGTCATGGAAATTTTCACAATGGTAGATCAATGTATTATCTACAACTATGATTTTTTTCAGAATTTTTCGTAATAAAAATTTGCGGATTTAAATTTTTTTTGGAAACCGAGCTCCATAGAGCTCGGCCTCCATATCGCCGCGCTCTCATATGATGGGTAAACAAATTACAGCTAGGCAATTGACAAGATTATAACACAAAGTTAATCTAGCTATGACATGAAGAACATGATAATATTTATGTAGGCATCACGACAATGAACAAAGACCGTTGAGTCCAACTGCATCTTTGTCTAAAAAGTCCACCGTGGGATCGCTATCCAGCCTGTCACCCAACGGTATTAAGTTGCAAGCAACATATATTTGCATTAAGTAAAGCGCATGAAGTAAGCAATACTAATATCAAAAGAGACATTAACACCACTGTTTTATCCTTAGTAGCAACAGCACACCCTCGCCCTTAGACGCTTCTGTCACTCGTGCCCAGGAATAAAAGGGGGCATGAACCCACTATCTAGCATAAATACTCTCTCTTGGATATACACACAATCACTTGACCAAAGTAACTACGCACATCGAAGAGCATGCAAGAACATAAATCAACATATAAGAATCATGCACAATCTGATCATAACTTCATAATACATCAGATCTCAGCAAACACATCACATAGCATTACAATAATCGATCTTGATCATGTTAGGCAGCTCACAAGATCATAATACATGAAGCACAAGGGAGAGAGGCTACCATCTAGCTACTGCCATGGACCCGTAGTCCAAGGTGGTACTACTCACAAATCATCCCGGAGGAAGGCATGGCGATGAAGAGCCCTCCGGGATTGATCTCCTCTCTGGCAGGGTGCCGGGATCAGCTTCACAATCACCCTAGAACTAGGGTTTATGATGGCGGCGCCTCGGGGTGACTTCTTTGGAAAATAATAGCCACCTCGACATTTTTGGGATTAATCTGATTTTATAGGCATCGGAGGGGGCCGAGGGGACCCACCAGGAGCAGGGGTGGGTCCCACCCGCCGCCCTAGGGCAGGCCGCGGCTGGGGGTCGTCCCTGCCCTGTGGGTGGCCCCCAGGCACTACTAGGAAACTAGCTATAGGTGGAATGCTATTTTGTGGCGCACCAATATTTCATGCGCCACTAAATTTTTTTTTGTGGCGCACCAGTTTCCATGCGCCACTAAAAGAAGAAATTCTGTGGCGCATCTGGAGGACATGCGCCACTAAAAGAAGACATTCTGTGGCGCACCTTCCTCCATGCGCCACAGAAATTATGTGGGCCCCACAACCAACGGCTGGCTTGCATCCTACACTGCCTTTTCTGTGGCGCATGGAGCAAGGTGCGCCACAGAAATGTACATTTCTGTGGCGCATCTGGCCACATGCGCCACAGAAATATGGTGGGCCCGGCACCAATGATTAGGGGCTGCACAATTCTGTGGCGCATGGGTCCACATGCGCCACAGAAAGTGACATTTCTGTGGCGCATGTGGTTCCATGCGCCACAGAATTGTGCAGCATTTTTTCACCACACGCACCCCCCCCCCCCCCCCCCCCCCGTGGATCGCCTTTTTAGTTTTGCACGAAGTGAAAGAAAATGATAAAAAAATCAAAAAATAAAATCTTTTTAGATACCTTAAAAAATGCGTATAATACCTTAAAAAAACTAGAGAAAATTTCGAAACCGCCCTCACCAGGGTTTACCCGGTTAGCCTTTTTTTAGATTTTCAAAATTCGAAACGAAAAAAAAGTTATGGCCAACAGAAGAATTTTTCCAGCAAAATCAAAAAAAATAAAAAAATAAAAAAAGAATTGTCTGGCGGGATTCCAAATTTTGAATCCCGCCGGCACCCCTTCTCTCCTCCACTTCTCCCTCCACTTCTCCTCTCCTCTTCTCCTCCACTTCTCCTCTCCCCTTCTCCTTCCTCCTCCTTCTCCTCTCCTCTCCTCTCCTCCACATCTTCTATCCTCCTCTCCCCTTCTCCTCCACTTCTCCTCTCCCCTTCTCCTTCCTCCTCCTTCTCCTCTCCTCTCCTCTCCTCCACATCTTCTATCCTCCTCTTCCTCCACCTCCACCTCCGGCGACCTCCACCTCCGGCGACCTCCTCCACCACCACGGCGACCTCCTCCTCTCCACCTCCACCTCCACCTCTACCTCCGGCGATCTCCTCCACCACCCCGGCGACCTCCACCTCCGGCAACCTCCTCCACCACCCCGGCGACCTCCTCCTCCACCTCCGGCTACCTCCACCTCCGGTGACCTCCGACGACCTCATCCACCCCGGCGACCTCCGGCGACCTACTCCACCATCTTCGACGACTCCCATCCTCCACCCACCTCCGGCTACCCCCTCCTCCTCCACCCACGGCAACACGGCCTCCGACGAGCACCGAAAAAATTCCGGCGAAATTCCGGCGGCTAGATCTAGATCTGGCCGCCTTTTTTTTTGAAATTCAAAACAAAATTCTGTGGCGCATGGTGGTGGGTGCGCCACTAAAATATTTCTGTGGCGCACGGTTCTGGGTGCGCCACAGAATCTTAGCATTTCTGTGGCGCACCGCCAGCATGCGCCACAGAAATATATTTTAGTGGCGAGGATTCTGTGGCGCATGGGCATTTCTTGTGGGTGCGCCACAGAATTCTTTTTTGGTGCGCCACTAATAGCCCTTTTCCTGGTAGTGAGGGCTGCCCTCTGGACTGAAACTCCGTCTTGGCGAATAAAAAATCCTCATAAATTTTCAGCGCATTCCGAGAATATTTCCCGTGGTAAGTTTCTGCAACGAAAAGACAGGAAAAATAGGAAACTGGCACTAGGCATCTTTTCAATAGATTAGTCCGACAAAATATATAAAAATGATATAATATAATAGTAGAAACATGTGACAACATCACAAAATTAGCATGGATCAATCAAAAATTATAGATACGTTTGACATGTATCACCACCCTGTATTCGCAGGTGACGAGCTTGTGACTCGGCAAATCCCAAGGTCGAATACCCCGGGTTGATTGAAGGAGAAAGAAAGGGATCAGGCTGGTGAACACGACGGCTAACAGGGGGCGATTTACCCAGGTTCGGCCCCTCGAGTTGAGGTAAAGACCTACTCCTGCTTGTCTGGAATTATCGATTGGTGGCTACAATGCGATGTTCAATGATTCGATGACCTAGACGGCGCACCCTCCCGGCCTTTATACTACAGGCCGGGTCTCGGGTGGACGGTGCGGATTGCATGTACAAGATATGGAAACCTCCTCACCGACCCAATGTCGACTACTTGTTGTATACGGAATCCTTCTTGGGCTTCGCTGGGCCTTCCTTGGCGTGACCCAAGTACCATCACCGTGGGTGACCCGAAAGGTAGCCCCACGACAGTAGCCCCCGAGTGCTCAGTCGAATCGCAGAGTCGGGTGGAGGACTCCCCCCTTCGGGGCACGCCACATGGAATCGTTGATGAAGATTGCTTCGAGTGAGCTTTGTCTTGATTCTTCGGGTGCGCCGTCTTGATCTTTCGGAGTCGCAGCATTTCGACTTACTTTTCTTCGTAATCATCGGGTGCGCGAACAGCGCTCCCGATGGGAGTAGCCCCCGAGATTAAGCTGAATTGCTCGCAATTGAGATTAAACTCAAATTTACCTCAGTCGAAAAGCCCGCTCCCGATGGGAGTAAACAGATGACTCGAATTCGTCCGAGTCGAAACTGTCCTGGCTCGACTTACTCTTCACTCAGCCTTGATGGCCTACTAGTCATAACATCAGCTTTAAAAAAGCTGACTTCGTCTTACTCCACTCGAACGTTTTGTTCGAACGTACTTGGTTCAGTCGAACGGCTGTCGAATGCTCAGCCAATTGCTTGGCTTACTGGACACACTTCCATGATGACGTCAGGGATGACGCTTTTGATGACATGACTCGACAGGCTCTGCGCCCGACGGGACGTGACGATGGTGGGCCCGCTGCCACAGCGACGACCGCTGAATATGGACCGTTGGGCGCGAAAACTCCGCGGCGTGATGATGATGCTTCGGTTCCCGTGCGTAGTGGAGCACGACTGGGGTGTCCGTCGCGCGACACGTGGGCGGCTGGATTCTTGCGGCGCGATGCAGTTGCACGATGGACGGCCGTGATGAACTGCCCCGCGGTATATATTTTTCACCGCGGTGCAGAGGCAGTTCACGCATCCTCATTCTCCTCCATCTCGCCGCCAGTTCTTGCCTCCATTGTTCCTCGCAAAAAGCTTCCAACAAAGTTCTCCCCTTTCCTCCGGCGACATGGGCCACAAGAGGAGCAAGGGTACTGAGAGCTCCTCCGCCGCCGCCGGCGACGACGCCGGGATGAAAAAGGTGGAGGGCGACTGGGGCAAATCCTCAGTCAAAGCAGCGGAGCTCGACAACCTCCGCCAGCAGGGGCTGCTGCCGCCGGAGAGCACGGCGACGACGCGGGCGCCCGGTAAGGATACCATCCCTGCTCCCCGCAATGGGGAACGCGTCTGCTTCGTGGAGTTCCTTCCGCGGGGATTCGGGTTCCCCTTGCACGATTTTGTCCGTGGGCTCTTGTACGCCTGTGGGATTCAGATCCATGATCTGACTCCCAACAGCGTCTTGAGCATCACGAGCTTTATCGTGCTCTGCGAGTGTTTCCTTGGGATCGCACCCCACTGGGCACTGTGGAAGTCTATTTTCCTGGTGCGCCGGATGGCGGGTAAGTCGAAGGAGACCTACCCGGTCGGCGGCTTCGGAATCCAGCTGCGCGGCGACACGAACTTCTTCCACATGAAGAAGTCCGACTCCGTGCAAGGCTGGAGGAAGAAGTGGTTCTACATCACGTGGAACCAGGCCGGGATCCCCGACTTCGCCGCTGAGCGGCCTCTGAAGAAGACCAACGCCTGGTCGCACCCCCTGTCGACGGAGGAGAGGGAGTCGATCAAGCCGCTGCAGGCGCTTCTTCGCGGGTTGATCAAGACGATGGGACGCGAAGCCGGCGGAATCCAGCTGATCGCCATGTTCCACAGGTTGAGGGTGCAGCCTCTGCAACAGCGCCCTCTCCCAATGTGGGAAATGGCAGTCGACCCGGCAATGGACGATGCACAAGTCGCAATCAAGGTGAGGGGCATCACCAGCCTTCGGGTTGCTGACGCGTGCAACGTGACTTGCTCAGTCGCGCCCTTCAGCTCAACGAATCCGATCCCAGAGGTAAGTGTTTGAATCTTGAAGTCTTCTTTGTGTGTCATTCGACTGTCTATTTCCTGATTTTCCGACTGTTGCTTGCTGCTCTTCAGGATCGTAAGAACTACGTGAGCCTTCCTCCGTTGATGGAGAATGGCGCTCACGTTGAAGCCGCAATCGTTGCCGAGCAGGACGGCGATGAAGAGAGTCCTCCCCCTGCCTACTCGCGTAGCGAGGAAGTGGAGGAGGAAGAAGAGGAGGACACGGCTCCACCCGCGAAGCGGCGTAAGCAGAAGAACGTCGACTTCAGCGCGGCGACGTCTCCCTTGAAGGAGGCGGCAGAGGAGGAGAAGGACTCTAGCGGATCTTCTTCAGCGCCGAAGGAGCTGGTGAACCCGCTGGTAGCGACTCCGCTGAACTCCGCGCCTCCCGCGGGGTTTGGGAGGATGCCGTCTCCTTCTATGAGCAGCAATGGTGAAGATGTTGACAGGTAAACTTTCTGCGACTGAACCTTTCTGATTCGTTTCTTCTTTCTGTTCCTTGGTTGCTTTCTGAATCTTTTGTAAGCAGCCATCAAGGTGGTAATGTCCATGCTTCGCCTCGTGACGAGGAACACCAGTCTGCTGACCCGGAGCATGCGACTGGTACAACTGAAGAGGCGCCACAGGCAAACAATCCTCCAGTGCTGGACTCTTCGACGGCCACCCGGCCGGATGGTGCTGCTGATGCGACTGCCGTGGATGCTGATCTGATCCAGCATGTAAGTGTCTTCTTTCTTATCTTGCAAATTCTTGTATCGGGTGCACGAACAGCGCTCCCGATGGGAGTAGCCCCCGAAGATGTGCGTGACTAGAATAGTCGGGCACAGATTTATACTTCTTTTTCCGCAGCCCGTCTATCGTCAGCAGATGGAAACGGCCACCCGCTTCATTCGTCTGGAGCAGGAGGCTAGTCAACTTCGTGCTGCGCTTGAGCAGTCGAGGAGTAAGTATCCCTTGTCGAGTCTTTTGAACTTTCTTCGACTGTCTGCAATTCTGATCTTTTGCTCGGGTGTTCTGCAGAAGACAACCAAGGCTTGGTGAAGCGGGTCCAGCAACTGGAGAAGTCGCTTGAGACCCAGACTGAGGCAGAAAAGGTTCAGGTCGAACGCCTGATTAGCATTGCCACGGCCATTGGTGGTAAGTTCTCGGCTGATAAAAGCCTACTTTTGCCTTTGTTGCCTGCAGGTAACCTTACTATTCGTGTTATTTCTGAATGTAGGTGTTGGTGGTGGTTCTCCCCCTGAAGGGACGTCCAGCGCGAATATCACCTTGTCGGCGGCAGTCGACCTCTGCAACCGGGTTTGCGCGTGCGCCGCGGACGCTGTGAAGAAGTCCTCGAGCGCCCTGGCCAACATCTATGAAGGTGTTTTCCCTGGTCAGGCCGCGCCTAAAGAGGCTAACAAGCTGGCGGCTCCATTTGCTGAGGCGAATGTGATGGCCAACTACACCCGCACCCAGACGGTACGCGGCTCCGAGCTCACCTTCCGCATGCCGTGGATGGCGTCGCATTGCTTCATTGTTTGCTGCACCACCAGGTAGGAGTCGCCATAGATCATGAGGCGAGTGGCGCCGCAGTTCTTGGCCATCCGCATGCCGTGGATCAGTGCCTCGTACTCCGCCTCGTTGTTGGAGGGTGTTGGAAATTTCATCTGCAGCACGTACTTAAGCTTATCGCCTTTGGGTGATATGAGCACGACTCCCGCTCCGGCTGAATTGAATTTCTTGGATCCATCGAAGTACATGGTCCATGCAGTCGATAAATCAGGCTCGTCTGGTAGCTGCGCTTCTATCCACTCTGTGGTGAACTCCGGGAGGACCTGAGCCTTGATTGCCTTCGGGTGCACGTACTTCAACCCCCATGGCCCTAACTCGACAACCCACTTGGCGACTCGTCCTGTCGCGGATGGATTAGTGAGGATATCTGACAGGGCGGAGGAGCTTACCACCGTTATCGGGTGCTCGGAGAAGTAGTGTACCACCTTCCTTGACGTCATGAAGACGGCGTATGCCAGCTTCTGGTAGTGCGGGTACCTCTGCTTTGACTCTGTTAATACCTCGCTGAGGTAATACACGGGCCGTTGGACGGGATGAGCCCTTCCTTCTTCCTCCCGTTCAACTACGAGAACGGTACTGACCACTCTGTTCGTGGCTGCCACGTAAAGGTACAGTGGTTCATTCTCCTGGGGTGCTACCAGTACTGGAGGGGTTGTCAGGGTCTTTTTCAGCCTGTCAAAGGCATCCTGTGCTTCCTCCGTCCACTCGAATTTGTCCGCCTTTTTCATCAGCTGGTAGAAGGGCAAAGCCTTTTCTCCCAGCTTACTTATGAATCGACTGAGTGCTGCGACTCTGCCGGCTAGACTTTGTACATCATGGAGTTTTGTTGGTGCAGGCATGTCGAGTATATTCTGCACCTTTTCTGGATTTGCTTCGATTCCTCTCGCAGAGACAAGGTACCCCAGTAGCTCTCCGGCTGGGACGCCGAAAACGCACTTGTCTGGGTTTAGCTTGATCTGGTACTTGTCGAGTGCCTCGAAGACCTTGCGGAGGTCGTCGATGAGGGTGTCCTCCTTGCGGGTGGTGATGACGATATCGTCGACGTAGACTTGGACCACTTTCCCGATAAGCTCCTTCAGGCAGGCTTGCATTGTACGCTGGTACGTTGCCCCAGCGTTTTTCAACCCGAAGGGCATCATGGTGTAGCAGAACACACCGTGTGGTGTGATAAACGCCGTCTTCTCTTGGTCTTCGACTGCCATCTTGATCTGCTGGTAGCCTGAGTAGGCATCCAGGAAGGACAGACGTGCGCAGCCCGCAGTCGAGTCGACGATCTGATCAATCCGCGGGAGCGGAAAGTGATCCTTGGGGCAACATTTGTTGATGGCGGTGAAGTCGACGCACATGCGGAGTTTCTTCGTCTTCTTCTTTTCCACCAGTACTGGGTTTGCTACCCACTCTGACTTTTTGATTTCTTTAATAAAACCGGCATGGAGCAGCCGGTCGATCTCCAAACTGATCGCGTCTCTCTTTGGACCCAAAAAGCGCCTCATGGTTTGCTTGACAGGTCTGGCGTCCTTGTGAACGTGTAATCGGTGCTCGGCGAGTTCTCTTGGTATGCCTGGCATATCAGAAGGTTGCCAGGCGAATATCTTCCAGTTTTCGCGCAGGAACTCGACGAGCGCGCTTTCCTATGCGCTGGTCAAGCTTGATGACACCCGGACCACCTTGTCAGCATCTGTCGGGTGTACCTGGTGGGCCCTGGTATCGTCGCTGGTGTTGAACGCCGAGTCCTTGGATGATTTCTTCTTTGGGGGGAAAAGGGTCTTGTCATTGTCGACTGCCAGCATCTCCAGGTGATCTTCCATCCCAAAGAACTCAGAGATCCTGTTGAACTCGCGGTCGCAGCTGTCGGACCTGTCGAAGTCGCCTCTCACCGTGATGACACCCTTGGGTCCAGGCATCTTGAGCATAAGGTAGGCGTAGTGGGGTATCGCCATGAACCTTGCAAAAGTTGGACGCCCGAGGATGGCGTGGTACTGTGATTTCCAGTCGACCACCTCGAAGTCGATTGCCTCCCTCCGGAAGTTGTCGGGTGTGCCGAAGATCACGTCGAGTGTGATTACTCCCATGGGCGTAACTGCTTGCCCTGGTACTATACCGTGAAAGGTATTAGATGACGGCGTCAGGTTGGAAATTGACCTGTTCATGCGCCTGAGGGTGTCAGCGAAAAGAATGTTGATTCCGCTGCCTCCATCCATGAACACCTTTTTCAAGGTGTACTCCCCGATCTGAGCTTCGACTACTAGAGCGGCGTGCCCGGGCCGTGGTATTGCCGGCGGGTGATCAGCCCTGGAGAAGGTGATGTCTATCTCTGATCCTCTCAGGTACTCGGGTACTGCGGGTGGATTGGTGATTGCCTGAAAGACTTGGCGAGTAATGAGCTTCTGGGTCCTGTTGGAAGGACGCCCCTTCTGTATCATGTTCATCTGCCCGCGTGGTGCTGGGAACACGTTGGCAGGGTCCTGTTGCTGCGGTTGCTGCTGCTGCTGTTGCGGCTGCTGCGGTTGTTGCTGCGGGTAGTAAGCCAGTGCTGCTTGCGCTGGGTTGGCGAGTGGAGGGGCTGGTGGTGCGTTGATTGCCAGCTGTCCCGCGACTGGTTGCCCCGCGGGTGATGCTTGATGAATCTGCTGCCCGTCCGTAGCAAGTACGCGCGTGAAGGCCCTGGCCAGCCGTTGCGCCTTCTTGCAGTCCTTCAACAGGTGTCGGGATCCCCACTTGCCTGTTTCCGGGTCCTTGAACATATGGTGCCTGCAGGGTTGCTGTAGCTCTTCCTCGTCCGTGAGTATGCGTCTGCGCCACTCGCGTTTGCGACTTCCATCTCCGCGGTAGCCGCTGCCACCACCTTGGTTGTATCCTCTATCATTGCCACCGCCTTGGCTATATCCCCTATCATTGCCACCGCCTTGGCTATATCCTCTATCACTGCCACCGCCTTGGCTATATCCTCTATCACTCTCACGGGGGGTTTCGAATCCCGCCGCTACTAACTCTATTGAGTCATGGCCGATAAAGCGTGGTTTCTTTTTCAGTCGACCCTCTCGCCAGTTGCTGGGTTGGGGATCTGGCATTGAGTCGCGGACGGAGTCCTCTCCATCTGCCCATTGGTTGGCGATCTGCATGAGGTCTATCATATTCTTCGGCCTGAGCCTACCAAGTTCTTCGCGAAGATCGCGACGGGTGAGGCCATAGATGAATGCGTCCATGACTCTGTCCTCCGAGGTGGCTCCATCCATGGTGTTGCGGAGCAGGGTCCACCGTTGGATGTACGAACGGAGTCGCTCCTCATGGCCCTGTTTGCAAGCTTGGAGCTCGATGAGGGTGGTTGGCCTGGCGTAAGTTCCCAGGAAACCTTTTATGAATGCGGTCCTGAATTCCTCCCAAGTCCTGAAGGCATCCTTCGGCTGCGTGTTGAGCCACCCGCGGGCGGACACCGTGAGCATCAGCTGGATGTACTGCATGGCGGTAGTCGAATTACCACCTTGGCAGCTGCATGTGATAAGGTAGTCGTCCAGCCAATCCTGCGGGTGCTGCTTTCCGTCGTACTTTGATGTCTCCGCCGTTAGCTTGAAGCCTTTGGGCATCTTCGTGTCGCGAATATTTATACTGAAACACGGTGCTCCACGTGGCTCGTGGTCTTCATCGTCGAGTAGTCCTGCTTCTCGCAGTCGACGGGCACGGTCTATCCTTCTCTGTGTGACGACGTTGCGGCCATCCTCGCCGGGCTGCAGTTGTCGCAGTCGAATCGGTTCCCGATCTGCCGCTGGTGCGACTCCACGGTCACGACGTCCTCGTTCCTCGTACATCCCTTCGACTGGTTCTCCTCTTGCCAGGACTTCCTCGACTTGCCTCAAGGCTTGGATCTGCTGCCTGTGTACGCGGGCGTTGGCGCTTCCTTCTGGCGGCTGCATGACCCGCAAATAGGTCTCGACTCCCATAAGCGCAGAGGCGGGTGTTCTGGGGATGGGTATTCCGTCCTCGTCTTCCAAGAAAGATGACTCCAAGTTGCGGGTGAGGTGGATGCGATCGGCCTCGTGCACCCGCGGCATGCGAGTTCTGTGCCTTCCTTCTTGATTGACTTCTTCTGATCCAGACATGAATGTGAGCGCTGCCCTCCTGGCACTCGACTCGTCGGCTAGCTCCTTGCGCCGGGCCAACTCGGCTTTTTCCTGTTTGATTCGCTCGGCTTCCTTCCAGAGCAAGTACTGGACCGCCTGTCGATCTTCCTGTGGATCTTCCGGGGCAGGGAACGTGCCATCGTCCACATGCTTCTGTGCCCTAATTGCCAGCTCCCGGGTGATGGTAAGTTTCGTCACCTTGTCTTGCAGGGTGACTTCCATGGGGTACACGGGTGCTGATGGACCGACCATGTAGACTTGCGCGGGGTAGACTCGTCGAGTGGGGCTGCTGCTCCCAGTCGTGCTTCCTTCATCTGAGCTGTACTCGTTGTCGAAGATCACAGCAACGTGGTGGGTACCACGGTCGCTGCTACTGGCGGCTGCCCGATGCGTAGATACAATCGGCGCAGTCGAAGCTGGTGCGGATCTTGGCTGGCGCCCGAACGGGTAGGTCGGAGTGGACTTGACTCGCCTCGTGGCCGCAGCAGATGCGTTTTTCTTGGCAACCGCAGATGCGATCGCCGCAGTCGAAGTTGATGTAGTCGAAGTAGACGCAGTCGCCTTGACCGCGGCAGATGCGATCTTCGCGACCGGTGAAGGCATGGTCGGCGCAGTTGATGTAGACGCAGATGGCGATGTAGATGCGATCTCCGTAATCTTCACGGCGGGTGAGGTTGCGATCCGTGCAGCCGCCATGGATGCAGGCGCCTCCATTGAGCGCAGGGCGGCCTGCGTAGGGCGGAGGGTTCCGCGACTGTCCACCAGATAACGCAGACTACCAAAGGTAATCCACGTGCTCTGTTGGAATCCGGCGTAAGCCGAAAGATCCGCCGGCGAGTGTTCGACGTACTCGAGGAAGCCGGTGTAGATCGACTCCCTCGCGCTGATGGCGTTGTTGGTTGCGGATGAGGCCGGCATGATCACGACTCCAGCGATCTGTTCTTTCCCACAGACGGCGCCAATTGACGAGCTTGTGACTCGGCAAATCCCAAGGTCGAATACCCCGGGTTGATTGAAGGAGAAAGAAAGGGATCAGGCTGGTGAACACGACGGCTAACAGGGGGCGATTTACCCAGGTTCGGCCCCTCGAGTTGAGGTAAAGACCTACTCCTGCTTGTCTGGAATTATCGATTGGTGGCTACAATGCGATGTTCAATGATTCGATGACCTAGACGGCACACCCTCCCGGCCTTTATACTACAAGCCGGGTCTCGGGTGGACGGTGCGGATTGCATGTACAAGATATGGAAACCTCCTCACCGACCCAATGTCGACTACTTGTTGTATACGGAATCCTTCTTGGGCTTCGCTGGGCCTTCCTTGGCGTGACCCAAGTACCATCACCGTGGGTGACCCGAAAGGTAGCCCCACGACAGCAGGTGTGCTGCTGCATTCGTTCCACTGGTCCGCAAAACGAATATTTTAAATCATAACATTTTCCAAAATATAAACATAAATTTTGGATGAACCGAAAAATAGTAGTGAACCAAAATACCGGTGAACCGAAAATAATAGTGAATAATTCGTGTGAACCGAAAATAATTATGAATAAAAATTCGGATGAACCGAAAATAATAGTGAATAAAAAATAACAGTGAACCAAAACTAATAATAAATAAAAAAGAAACTAAAATTCGAATGAACTAAAAATAACGGTGAATCAAAAATAGATTTTTAAATAATGGTTCATATTTTAAATACCGGTGAACTAATAATGGACGGCGCGCTGGAGCCATGGCCTCCCATGCTGGAAATTTTTGTGAAGACCCCCCGTAAATTGTGTGTATTGGCCCCTAAATTTGTTAACAATGGCTCATATGGCCCCCTCCAAGTAGTCAAATGTTCATTTGGTATTCATGGCTTCTGGGTAGGGAGCCGCGACAGAGAGACGCCGTCGAGACCGGAGAGAAGCTGCAGTCGAGCACTGAACTTAACCGTTGGGATGTCGCCGTAGACGAGATTCTATGGTGTGTGCCGTGTGCGAAAGGGGGGGGAGGGGGGGGGGGGGGGGGGGGGGGGGGGGGGGGGGGCTTACAGGGGTTGTCGGACGGCGGCACGGACGGACGGAGGTGGTGTTTGGCCGACGGTGAACAGAGTCAATCTTAGGCTTGCCCGGTAGAGTCCGCATTCGATAATCTTCACACGCATACGTGTTGTTGCCACCCCGTTGACGCAGGTATGCTGCTTCATTCGTTCCACTGGTTCGCAAATCGCAAACCGGGCGTGACGCCGTGTGGAGACGCGTCCTCTCGCTTTTCTCCTTCCGACCTCGTGCCGTCACCGTCTGCACCCGATTTGAGTAGGCGGGCAAGCGGTTGCCCAACCTACACCCCAGTCAGGCCCGCCTAATTAAACGCCAGCACAGCTACAGCCATCTACCATCATATAATCTTCATCAAAAATTAAAATAAAAAGCTACGGCGAGCTACCCGGCCGCATGCATTAATTCCTGATTTCTTCCTTTCTTCCTGGAGCTTTCGTTCTTTCTAGAGCTTTCGTGTGATGGACTGATGGCCAATGACTTGTCAGACAAACCCAAATCGACTTCCTTTTTTTTTTTTGGCACAAGGAGCGCCCCGGAAGGGGCAGGAAGCTTCACATTAATTCGAAGCAGGTGGACGTACATATGATTACAAAGTACCCCATAAGATAAGAAATTACATATAGGTCCCTAGTAAATGTAGAAAAGACTCACTGAAGTATGAGAAAACCCAATTAGGTACTTCGCTCTCTCCACCGCCGAGCCCCAGAAATCCGCATCGCCGCCGCCGTCATGCCCTGAAGCGGGGACGAAACCACTTGCTCCCGAGCAGCCGTAGTACGCAGCAGCCGAGGTTAGACATACGCCAGAGCCCTTCGCCGGCTTAAGCATAGGCCTTGACTTGGCCTTGGATGTCGGACGGCTGTGACCCGCCGCCGAGGCGGTGCTCCAGTAAATAGCTTCCCAACTCCACTGCTGCTTGGCAATCGAGCTCGCCCAATCGTTGCCTCCATCGTTTGCAGCCACAACACCTGATGGAGGAAGAAGAAGACTGGAGGAGCAGGAATACCTAGCAGCAGCAGAGTCTTCACCAACCTCGGCAGAGCAGATCGGCCCTCCATCAAACTCACCACACATGCCACGGGTGGGAGGAGGCAGGCGAAGAAGAACGGCTTGGCGAAGAACCCAAAGGACGAACGAAGATGCAACACTGATGGCATCAAACTCCCTCCTCCCATCGCCACCATGGCCGGCCATAACCCTAAGCTCCATATCCGGCCGCCATGACCCAGAGCTCCACTCCTACCTACCGACATAAAGCCCCTACACGGCAACCAGCCGGCAACCCTACCGCTACTATACACAAGGAAGTAATCAGCGCCTCCCCAGCCGGCGGCGACAGCGGGAGAGGCCTCGGTTCAGCCAGAGAACCTCTCGGCCGCTCTCGTCTCCGGTCCTTAATATAAAATGTTTTGGCTATTTCACTATAGTCTACATACAGAATGAAAAAAAAGTCTAGGTGCATATAAATTTAGAAAAGAGGAGAAACTTAAAACATCGTATATTAAAAAAAAAAAACGGAGGGAGCAGGAGAGAGGGGAAATATAAGAATCAAACAGCATTCCAAATCGACTTCCTAGGGTCGCACACTGCCCAGCCCAGGCCAGGCGATCGAGTCAAAGGTCAACGGTCCCATGTGTAGATAGAGAAGAAAGAAAGAAAGATGAAGTGACCTGCGGCACGCGCACCACACGTTCCTCGATCCCGCTGTATTTTCTTTCCCCCGACAGCTCGCCAACCTCCCCAACCAACCATCTTCCTCGATCGCCGTCCATCCATAAATCCGCACAATTTATTTCGACCGCCTCCGGAACATGTCAACGCCGGCCCAGATTTATTCATTCACTAGATTTATTCATCTCGTGGATTCTGTTGTAAGTACATTTATTAGTGGGTTTTGTTGTGTTTTCTGTGTGAGCTCGATCATCCGAGTCCTTGCAGGAGTTTAATCTGGTTTCATACTAGTAGTGTTAGATACGAATTCGTACAAAGCTAATCGCCTGCCGTGATTAGGGACTCTGGGTCTAGGCGTCGCGTCGGTGGGCCCGCCTACGATCGAGGCGGCTACTCGGAGTTGGACTCGCGGCTGGCTGCTCAATCGTCAATCAAGTCTATATAAGCGCGCCACACGGGCCCTGCCCATCGTCGTCCCAGAGTCCTGAGCCCGCACTACCACAATCGCCCACGCCGGCGAAGACCACAAGCGCAGGGATCATATGGCGACCATGACCACCACCACGACCACCGTGACCACGACGACGACGCTGCGCCACCGCGGCGGCGGGGGCTGCTGCGGCCACGCGGCCTACCTGGACCACGACGACGACGACGACATCGTCGTCCTCTCGCGCGCCGCGGCGGAGAAGGAGATGGGGAAGGATTCCGGGTGGGGGCCGCTGCCGCCGCTGAAGCGGTTCGAGGAGCTGCCGGACTACCTCCGGGACAACGAGTTCATCCGGGGCCACTACCGCGCCGAGTGGTCCGTCCGCGACGCCCTCCGCAGCGTCTTCGCATGGCACAACGAGACGCTCAACGTCTGGACGTACGTCTCCTTCTTGTTCTCCCCTGATCGATCTGCATTTGCTGTCAAGATCTTTGCTGCTTGATCTGACTCGGTTTGCTGATGCTGTCATTACAGTCATCTTGGGGGCTTCTTCCTGTTCCTCGGCCTCGCAGTCGCCGGCGAGATGGAGTGGCCGGCCGCCGCGCCGGTTCCTGGGATCATGACGATGGTGATGACTTCAGCCAACGCGTCTTCGTGGGCGGCCAACAACAGCAGCTCTGCGGTAAGAAAACGAGGAAACTTCTCACCTTGACTAAATCTTACTCGCACGTTCACAGATATCTTTTTCTTTTATTCAACCAAGAGGAGACTAGTAATATTACTCTGTTCCAGCTGAGCTGTAGAAGTGGAGTAGAACCGAGGAAAATTCTTCAATCCTACCTTACCTACTACAGATCCCTGTCAATGTCACTATAAAATCCTAGCGTCAATAATATTATAAGGCCACACAGATCATGAGATTAACTGTGGCTTTTATATATCATCGTAATCGAAACTGAGGCGAGCCTACTATCTGCCTACAGTTCATCCCTGACTGACTACCTGTCACTATAATAAAATCCCACTGTCAGTAGTACTAGTATTATAAGGGCGATCAGATCATCATGGGATTAACTGCCGTATCTTATATCGCCGTTAGCTGTTGAGTAGTACCTGACGTACAGTTGGGCGTGCTCTGTATTCGACACTGAGCTGGAGGGCAGCTATCCGTCGGGACGAACTTGTGGCTACCGAACTGCGTTTTCTGGTCCTGGTTTAATGAGATAGCGTCTGTATCTGACGAATCCAACTACTAGCAGGCAGGAAAATTTTGCATTCGAATTATTTCATCTCAGGACCATCCACAAAATTAAACATGTCGCGCCACACCTAATTCACAGCTCAAGTCTTCAGAGTGGTCACCTACTGGCACAATTTCTTGTCTTTTGCATACAATCAATTTCGAGATTTGCTGCTTGTTTCTGAACAACTTTTACTGCTTTACCGTTGTTCTAGTGCGCCTCTGAACTTTCAAAATTTGACAGACATGTTTATGCTGCTATGTTACTGACCGATGATTCCCTTTTGGTTTGAGCAGATCTTGGTGAGCCAGAGCGCGCTGCTCTCCGGCGGCATTGGTGTCCACGCTGTGGCGCGGTGGCCGCGGACGGTGTTCGTGTACGGCGCGATGACGTGCCTCTCCGTCAGCGCCGCCGCCCACCTCCTGGCCTCCCACTCCCGCCGCTTCAGCCGGCTCTTCTGGCAGCTCGACTACGCGGGCATCGCCGTCATGATCGTCTCCTCATTCTTCCCGCCCGTCTACTACACCTTCCTCGCCAGCCCCGTCGCGCAGCTCGTCTACCTCTCCGCCATCACCCTCCTCGGCGTGCTCGTCGTCGCCGCGCTCCTGGCCCCCGCCCGCTCCTCGCCGCGGCTCCGGCACATCCGCGCGGGACTCTTCGTGTCCATGGGCCTGTCCGGGGTCGTGCCGGCGCTCCACGCGCTCTGGCTCAACTGGGGACACCCCGAGTGCTACCTCGCGCTCTCGCTCGAGCTCGCCATGGGCCTCGTCTACGCCACCGGCGCAGGGTTCTACGTCGCAAGGGTGCCCGAGAGGTGGCGCCCCGGCATGTTCGACTGCGTCGGGCATAGCCACCAGATCTTCCACGTGCTCGTGCTCGTCGGCGCCCTCACGCACTACGTCGCCACCGCGATCCTCATCGGCTGGCGCGAGGCCATGGCCGTCGCCGCCGCCGCATCGGCATTGTTGTGACGCGCATGGATTTCGATGTGTACGTAGGCCTAGGGTGTGACGTTGATTCGTTGATTCTTGAATGTTAGTGGTAGATGATTCTTTGGACTCATATCTATGTAACGCTAAATGCCGTGTGTGTGTGTGGGCAGCAACTGATCGAGAGTTGCAGATCCTTACTCCCAAATTGGGACTGGCTTAAAAGAACGCAGTGTAAAACTGTAGTAGTAAGTCCTTGTGCAGTTCATCAGCACATTAATTGATTGGACTACTTTCAAATCCTGAATCATTATGTTTTGCTTCCAACAGCAGTGCGGTTTTGTGGGCAAATCATAATCCATGTCTGAATCTGTACCCGCCAAACTGTAACCAGCTAGGTCGCAGTTTGTCGACAGGAATCATATGGAATGGGTAACACGTGAAAATTTGGAAAGTGTTTGTTGCATATAAGCACCAGTGCTCTCGTTTTTTTTACAAAAATTCAAAACTGTATTTCTATGTCTCCAAATAATAAACGAAAAAAATATTCAAGCAGTTACTCACATCCATATGAACACTAAAATTTTCGTAAAAAAATACATTGTATTTTGGGCTACAGAAAAGATAAATTTTGGCTAACTCTTAGATTTTTTATTCATATATATACAACCACAAATTTGTTTTTTTATAGCCCAAAATGAAACTCTTTTTTCACCAAAACTTCACAGAGATATTATAACATATGTGTAGACATCTGTGGATTTTTTTTTTGTGATCTCTTAAAAACTCAAAATATAATTTTTGAAATTTTCAAAATCCGAGAGCATTGGTGCCCGGATGCACCAAATCCTAACTCTTTATATTAGGAATATTTAAGAACTGTTCTGATATAGGCTTTTCAAATCATACATTAAGAACAACAAAACCCACCATGACAATTAAATTTGGAAATGCACAAAACACATGAAGATTCTGAGCTGATTTTTAGTACAGAAAACACACAACTTGCTTGACATAGACTAGTCATAATATGATCATCCATTCATGCCAACTGCAGCTAGCTGTGCAAAAGGAGAGGAAATTTATATCTCACTAGGTGGCAAAGGCAAGCCGAGAAGCAAAGAAATCGGGCCAATCTATCTCCAATGGCAGTGTCTTTCTACGGCTGATCCCATTATTCATGCAAGGCCAATCCGTGACCTCCCGCATCACCCCTGTCTTGAGATCGATAATGTAGACGTTTTTATGGTTGTCCTTGGCGAGCACCATTCCGAGCTTCTCTCCCAAGCACGTGTACACCATCCCCTTCCGCCACCGTTTTAACCATAGCGCCGAAGCTTGGAAGGAACTCATGGTGTCGTGTGATGTCCACATGTGTAGCTTGCGACCGTCCTTTCGTAGGCTGAGCACTACGAGCTTCCCCTCGCCGTCGACGCTAAGGTATGGCTCATTAAAGTCATGGATTTCTATGCCCGTGTTATTTATGAGAAAATTCCTTATACGACACTTCCTTAAAATCATGTTCCTTATTTGACACCGGTAAATTTTTTCTTCCCTATTAGGCCTCTCTTCAAATTTCTTTCCCTATATATGACACTCTAGTGTATTTTGTTCACCAAATAGGCATGAAAAGACACTTTTACCCCTGGTGCATAATGTGACCATAATTCTGTACAGAACAATATAGATGCAATAATGACGTACCAATTGAGACGCCATAATTTTCTCAAGTAATTAGTGTGCGCCATGATCGATTTGGCATATAGGTTGATGTGCGCAACGTGAAAGGTACAATTATTTACCTCTTTTGTGTGTCCGTGCATGTGCAGGTGCACTACCAAGCTGTGACATGCAGGTCGATGTGTACATTTGCCAAGTGGCCACACAATACACTGTTGGAACTAATCTTGTTATTAGTGCTAAGTTTTGATGGTTATATCGTGTTTCAGTTTGTAGTTAGGCTGTAACACTGAAGGCTGCGTCAGTGTGTACTATAGGTGTGATTAGTGCAAGTCGGCAAGCTGATAGTAAATTCAGTTAGGAATAAGTGAGTCTAGAGGTAGCTAACTAAAAGGATAAAATTGTGTGTGTGCTGAGCGGAAGACTAGCTCTGGAGTGATCAGGTTAGTTAAGAGGCGCATGTGCGTGGAGTCCGTGCATAAAGCTGCATGCAGATCTTGTGTGGCCGTTCGGCTTAGGAATAGGTCAGGTTATTTAGTCAAGGTTAATGCGTGAGTTTGTTAGTGCTTACGGAGTAAGTGGTGTTAGTGGCCGGTGTGGGCTCACGTTGTATCTTGGCCGGTGTCGGCGTGCATATTTCTCTCACCGAAAACATGTATCATGTGAACTAATTATTTATACAGAATTATTTTGGCGCACACTAATTGCTTGGGAAAAATTGTAGGGTCTCAAATGGTCACTTAACCAAGATCAAATATGTAATATTATTGCATCTATATTGTCCTGTACAGAATTTTGGTCACATTATGCACCAGGGGTAAATATGTCTTTTCATGCATCTTTGCTGAACAAAATGCACTAGAGTGTTATATAGGGAAAGAAATTTTGAGCAGAGGCCATATAGGCAAGAAAATTTTCACCAGTGTCAAATAAGGAACATGATTTTAAGGGAGTGTCATATAAGGATTTTTCTCGTTATTTATAGAGACGCGACCACTCTCGGCGCTCACCTACATCCCGGTCAGATGCGCGCCGCCACCAATTCGCTTGCCCGCGCACCGCCCGCTCCCCGCGTCGGCCGCTGCCGCCGCAGCTCTCGAGCCACCCGCCACTGCTGCGGCCCCACGCCGCCCGCCGCCGGCGCCGCCCCGCGCCGCCCGCCACCGAGAAGCACGCCGCCTTCCGCCGAGAAGTACGCCGCCCGCCTACTGCTCTGCCGGAGAGTGAAAAGGGGAGAGAGAAAAGGGGAGGGAGGCTGATAGGTGGGGTTGGGGGCGGATCGAGCGAAGCGAAGTGCAGCAAAACGGAGCTCCGCGCATGTCCGTGATGACCCAAACTTGGCCCAAATTTGGGCCGGAAATAGGTCGAAACGGACACAAAATCCGACCTCCGTCCGTTTGGGTCGTGGCGTTGGGTTCTGGTTTTCACCCATACGGACAAAAACGGACTATTCTGGACAAAATGGGTCGGCGCGTTGGAGATGGCCTAAGGCCCCGCTTGGATGCCGGGTAATCGGACCGGAAACGGCCGGTAAAATTTCACGGACCTTGGAACGTCCGTATTTTTAGTATAGGATCCGTAGTTCTCTCATCCGAGGAAATATAAACGATGAACCAATCGGGCCAAGTTTCTCATTTGGAGATCTTAGATACTGATCCCAAAGACTTTACAAATTTTGATCACAAACTTCTTGCAAGACTCTAAATTAGTAGCTTCTGCGGACCGAATGTACTCGTCAGCACCATCGGCTGCTATTCCATATGTTAGCATCCGCATTGCCGCTGTCATCTTTTGCAGAGGATGCAACCCAAGAACTACAGA